>NC_033675.1:3183456-3228288 GCF_000165445.2 Microcebus murinus | reverse complement strand
CGGATCCGTGGCAGCCACGTCACGGCGTTTGATGGAATTGTGTCAACAAAAGACACTAAAACGTGCCAGGCCCAGAACCGGGGAACTGCCCGAGGCCAGATTCATGTTGTCCTGCATCCAGCATCCCTGGTCTGCGCGCTAAGTATTGCCCCACGCTAGCCTCTTGCAGAGACATCCCCACTTGGGCGGACCCTGGCGTCTTTGGGAGGCGCACACGGCGCTCGCGCTCACTCTGCGTACCAAGCCGGGGCGTACAGCAACGCTGGTGAATAAAAGATGGTCTCAAAACAAAAGTGACTTTTTTTTTTTTTAGACAGAGTCTCACTCTGGGTCTCCAGGCTAAAGGCTGTGTGCCATCAGCCTAGGCTCACAGCAACCTCAAACTCCTGGGCTCAGGCGATCCTCCTGCCTCGCCTTCCGTGGGGTACTTACAGTCCTGTGCCACCATGGCCCGGCTAATTTTTCTATCATATTTTACGCTTGACCAATTAATTTATTTCTATCTTTTAAGTAGAGATGGGTGTCGCTCTTGGCTCAGGCTGGTCTAGACTTACTCTGACCTTTGAGCGATCCGCCCGCCTCGCCTCCCAGAGTGCAGGATTACAGGCGTGAGCCACTGTGCCTGGCCAAAAAGGTGACTTTTAAAAACGAACCAAACCAAACTCCTCCCGACTGCACTCACCTCAGTCCCAGGACCACCGCCCCTGGCAGCAAGTCCTGCCCAGTGTTGTGAAAGCCCTGAGTTCAAATCCTGAAGTTGATGTTTTCCAGCCGTGTAGCCCTGGACAAAGACTTAATATGGAAGTCCCCAAGTCGGGGACAAGTCTGGGGCGTTTTAAACAATACGAACCCCAGATCCCATCCCAGGCCTATTAAATAAGGACTCTGGAAGTGGGACCCTGCTGTTTCTAGTTTAGCCAGACACCAGAATCGGGCGGCAGCCAGTCGGACACCTGGGTTTGGGACCCTCAGCCTTAAGCCTGCGAGCCTCTATTTTTCACTCTGTGAAATGGGGTGATAACAATGACATCTCGGCAGTAAATGAGGGCAGAGGTGGGAAAGAAAAGGCCTCCAAGGGTGGAAAGGTGGGACAGGCCAAGGCCATTGGTGGTGCTTCCTCCCCCGGCCCTGCCTCCTCCCCTGGCCTCCACGCAGGTGGGTGTCAGGGGCCATGTGTGCCCCACCCCTCCTGTTTCCTTCCCTGGATGTCTTGGTGCCCCTCCCCCAGTGGGTGTTCTGGCTGGTGAGCTTAGGGGCAAGAGATGGGCCCTCCTGACCTGGTCTCCCTGCGGAAGACGCACCACTGCGCTGAGCCCGAGCCTCTGCTCACGAGGCCCCATGCAGGACCAGAGTGGTAACTTGCAGGACCAAAGGTGTAACTTGCAGGGCCCGGTGCAACGTGAAAGCGCAGGGTGCCTTGTTCATGACGTGTTGGGACCCTCACGGCAGTGACAGCCGAGCATTTGAAACAGAGGCAGGGGCTGTGCCAGGCCTGGGGGGGTGGGGGAGCTTCGGGGGGCTTCAGGGATCCCGCCGGGCCAGCGACTCGAGGGAAGCCAGATTCCTCCGGGAGTGTGATTTCCGCCACCTTCTCCACCGGAGTGGCCTCCGGAACCAGAGCCACGCCTTTCAGAGCCTGCAAACCCTCTTAATGAGCCCACCCCGAGCGCGGGGAAAAGGGAGCTGCTTACAGACACCCGAGACACCCGTCAGTCTGCAAGGAGACGTCTAGAAACGTCTAGGAAGCAGGGCCTTCCCTCCATCCTATCCGGATCTCTCTTGCTGCCACGCTGGCCCTCCGCTCTGTCCCCAGGGGTAGACGGCACCTGCTTGTGGCCCCTGCAGCACTCACTCCACACATTGCCCTGCACCCTGGATCCGAGCCCTGAGCGGCCACCCAGCGCCCCCAGCTCAGCCTGGCTCCACCTCCCACCCTCTGCTCGGCTGTCACCTGTCTGCTCCCCGTGCACGGGAGTAAATGCCGCAGAAGCGTCCTGCCTGCCGCTCCCTCCCCCACCCCCGGGACACGTTTCCCAGCTGGAGCACTCAGCACCCCTGCAGGGAGCACCTCGCTCGGGGCTTGGATTAAAAGCCCAGGGCTGCTGTGGCTCCCCCCCCATGTGTGCCCCCAGCCGACAGGGCCCGCGCCCAGGTGCGCCTGCAGCTGGGGCAGGATGGTTTGGTTGCTTCCTTTCCCAGGCTGTGGAAGGTCCTTTCTGCCCCGCACCTCCAGGGCTGAGACTCCCAGGGGGGCCCAGGCTTGTGCCTGCGAGTGGGGCGGTGGGGGGCCCACTGAGTTGTCCCCTCCACCGGCCTCTTGGCAGCTCTGGGGAAGGAGTAGGAGGCTGGCCCTCCAGGGCGCCCTTGGGGTGCCACAAGGTCAGCCCCCCCCCTGCCCCCAGACTCCCAACCCAGCAAAGGGAGGGGCCGGGAGCGAGAAAGGGAGGAAGGAGGGGGTGGAAAGGTGGGAGGTCACCTTCCTTCCCTCTTTCCCAGGGCTGTTCTCGGTCTGGGGTCTCAGGGACCAGTGCTTAAGGGGCAGTGTCCGGAGTGGGCTTCCTGCCTTCGAGTCCTGTCGTGTTTATTTGAACGCAGAGTCCCAGGCCCGTGCTGTACCCACCTCTCTGCCCGATCCGCAGGCCCATCTGCGTCTGGGAACCTTGGTCGGGAAAGGGCTGAGGCCTGGGGGTCTGCAAGAGGTGGGAAAGCTAGGAGACTGAGCTCCCCATTCCAGAGCCTTCCATAGGCCTGCCCATCCCCAAGCCAGCAATTAACCCTCCATCCTTGCCATTTAACCTCTCCCTCCGGGACTGCCGCACTTTAACTCCTTTTAAATAAGCCCTGAGGGCGCGGGAGAAATTGCCGCCAGCAATTCAAAAGCCCGGAGCCCTAGGGGCAGGCCCTGGCTTTGCGTCCAGCTGCCACCTGCCCAGACCTGCAACTGGGGGAGGGCACACCAGGGAGCGGGGTGTCCCAGGGTGGGGACACCTGGGAGGATTGGCGTCAGCCTGCTCCTCTCGGGGCCCAACTCGTGGCCACCTGGCTTGGCTTGCGGTGACTCTCTTCAGCTCACACCAAAAGGAGCTCAGTCGGGCAGGCCTGGGTCCGAACCTCGCCCTGGCTGAGAAATCCCGGACGGTGACTCAGCCCGAGGCTGCCCTTCCTTTTCTGAAAAATGGGCTTCATGGCTCTTGTGGGGGTTAAACGAACAATGAGGGTAACCGCCACCCCCCGCTGGGACGTGGCAGGTATGGGGGCACCGGGCCGAAGCCAAGAGTCACCGGCCTCAGGGCCCCACCCAGGGAGGTGTGCAGGGGCCCAGACTGAATCCCCCCCCCCACCCAGCGTCTGAGCGCTCGGCACGCGGAAGAGAGGCCCACAGACAAAATACAGCCCGGTGGCGGGTGACGTCAGATACACAACGAATCACCTTGCAGCATGAGCGCGTCCCAAATTAGCACGGGAGGGGCATTGTTTATCTGAAATTCAGATTTAAGCAGGTGTTTTATATTCTTATTTGCAAAATCTGGCAACCTTCACTGAAAGGTGTCAAGTAACTGGGGTTTTGGTTTGGGTTTGGGTTTTTTTAAATCCCCTGTTGGGAGGGGCAAAAAAAAAAAAAGGGAAAAGCAGGACACAGACGAATGAACACACTGGTGTCATTATCTGTTTTTAAAATTTTTGTTTTCTCTTTTTCTTATTTTATTTTATTTTTTTGAGGCAAGGTCTCAGTCTGTCCCCCAGGCTGGGGTGCGGTGGCGTCATCATAGCTCACTGCAGCCTCTAACTCCTGGACTCAAGCGATCCTCCTGCCTCAGCCTCCCGAGTAGCTGGGACTACAGGCGAGTGCCACCATGCCCGGCTAATTTTTTATTGTTTTGTAGAGACAGGGTCTCACTATGTTGCCCAGGCTGGTCTTGAACTCCCGGCCCCAAGTGATCCTCCTACCTTGGCCTCCCAAAGTGCTGGGATTTCAGGCATGAGCCACCAAGCCTGGCCTGTTTTTAAAATTGAAAATATATTCACATAGAGAGCGAGCGAGAGAGAGAGAGAGCAACCCAGATATAGACACAAACCAAGCCTGAGACGGAGACAGAAGAGAGACAGGCACGGAGAAAGACTGGAAGGAAATCCCCAAGGGTCAGCAGTGACCGTCTCTGGGTCATAGATTATAGGCTTCCTTCCTTCCTTCCTTTCTATATTCATTTTCCAGTATTTTTTAGTAAACATGTATTACTTTATGATAAAAATATGTATTTCATAAAACAGTCACTTATGTGGACAGTCTCTTTAGACACTGTTGCATTGTTAAGGAGCGACCGAATTCCAAACAAAGGCAAAAATCCACGCCGCCTCGTCCTCCCGCCCGGCACCTCTCGAAGGTCCCCGGAGGGTGCGTGGGGGCTGATGGCGCTGCCCCACCGCAGGGCCCGGCGCAGTCGGCTGTTTCCCTGACGGGTCTGGGGTGTGGCCTTCACAGCACGGCAGGGCTGGTGACAACCTCAGGTGGTGACAACCTCAGGGCCCCAGGGTGGGGGCCACGCTGCACTTCCGGACCCGGCAACCCCCTCCCCCGACCTGGTTATGGTTTTGCGTTCTGGCGCTGCGTTTGTTTTTATAGTTTTCAGTTTCCTCCGCGCTGTCAACTGCCATTACTCACCGCCGTCCGCCTGCCCAGCAGCCAGTCTCACTTCTGCGTCGTCCCTCTCGTCCTCCCTCCGCCAGGTCGTTAAGATCACGCGTGAAGTCACGGGGGAGGGGCGTCTGGGAGGAGCTCGGTGGGGACACTCTGGGGCACGGGCTTGGCAGCGTTCCTCTAGGGTCCACGGCCGCTGCACACAGGCGTCCCCTCCCTCCAAGACCCTGTGCTGCGGTGACTGCAGTTCTTCCAGGTGCGTGTTCTCCAGGTGCATGTTCTCCAGGTGCATGTTCGCCAGGTGCGTGTTCGCCAGGTGCGTGTTCTCCAGGTGCATGTTCTCCAGGTCATGTTCGCCAGGTGCGTGTTCGCCAGGTGCATGTTCGCCAGGTGCGTGTTCTCCAGGTGCATGTTCGCCAGGTGCGTGTTCGCCAGGTGCGTGTTCGCCAGGTGCGTGTTCGCCAGGTGCATGTTCGCCAGGTGCGTGTTCGCCAGGTGCATGTTTGCCAGGTGTGTGTTCTCCAGGTGCGTGTTCGCCAGGTGCGTGTTCTCCAGGTGCGTGTTTGCCAGGTGTGTGGACCTATTGAAAAGATGGCACGGTCCCAGCTCAGGGTCTGCATTTCTTAACACATACAACCAATTTCCGCTACGACAAAAGAATACCCCCTACCCTGTGGAGCTGGAGGCCCCAGGACTCAGACGAAGGCCACAAGTCATAAGGATTCCAAGTGACCAAGGCCAGGGTTCAGACAGAAAAAGGAAGCCGCTCCAGCCACCTATGGCAGAAAACGAGCGTAGGAGGTCGCGAATCACCGGGAGGGCTGCAGAAGAAGAAGACTGCGGCGCCCTGGGCCTCCAAGCTGATTCCCAAGACACCCCCAGGTGGACTCACCAGGGGCCCACATCTCTGCCACATCGGGAGGGTGGGGGTGGGGCCGCTGGCTCCAGAACACCTGGTCAGCCTGTCGTGGGGCTGGGGGTGGTCAGCCTGTCGTGGCTGTGACCCGCCACACCTGCTAGATCCATGCTGGCCACAAAATGGACACCCTCACCTGCCTCCCAGCACCCCCAGAGCCAGTGACTGGCCCCAGAACGCTGCCCAGCACCCCGAGTGCCAGGGAAAAGGTGGGCCCCCGTGTACCACTCTCCACCTCCCCAGGAACGTGCCGGCTCAGGCCTGGAAGTCTGAGAAACGCCCTTCTCTGCCCTCTGTCCACAGGGGGCAGGCGCAGAATAGCTGCTGAGTGCCAGCCAGCCACCGCAGACCACCCCCGGCCTGGGACCCGTCCCTCGGGAGGCTCAGGCACGAGGACTGGAGCTGTGTGCTCAGGGCCACATCGCTGCAGACTCCAGTCTGACATCGTCACAGAGCTTTGCAAAACTGTAAAGCGGGGCCCTGTCTGCCCCTGCCAGCCGCCCAGTGCAGGCCCCTCATCTTTCCCTCCGAGGCAGGCGTCAAAGCGGATGTTCATCCACGGCCCGGCCAGCTTCCAGAGGGGCAGGTGAGCCAGCGCAGGGACCAGAGCGGGGCCCGGGAGACCCCCCGGCAGGTGGAGCTGTGCCGGGCTGTGGCGGGCTGTGGCCTTTCCAGGACCGTGCCGGCCAGGACACTTCACGCTGGTAGCTTGAACGGCACAGTGGGGACATTCACACCAGGGAGATTGGCTAACGGGACACACATGGGCTTTTTGTCCCCATCCTCCAGAGCCGATCATTAAACATTTACCAGCATGCCGTCGGTTAAGGCAACGAGGATGGGTGCTATTCTAGAAGGCTGTGGGCTGGGTGGATCTCCGCTCGGCCACACGTGAGGATGGCCCGGGGACCCCTGATCACGTCCAGTGCCCAGACCCGCCCTGGGAGACGGAATGAGAAAGTGGAGGGAAGGCCGGGCGCGGTGGCTCATGCCTGTAATCCTAGCACTCTGGGAGGCCGAGGCGGGCGGATTGCTCCAGGTCAGGAGTTCGAAACCAGCCTGAGCAAGAGCGAGACCCCGTCTCTACTAAAAATAGAAAGAAATTAATTGGCCAACTAAAAAATATACAGAAAAAAATTAGCCGGGCATGGTGGCCCCTGCCTGTAGTCCCAGCTACTTGTGAGGCTGAGGCAGGAGGATCGCTTGAGCCCAGGAGTTTGAGGTTGCTGTGAGCTAGGCTGACGCCACGGCTCTCTAGCTTGGACAAGAGAAGTGAGACTCTGTCAAAAAAGAAAAGAAAAGAAAAGAAAGTGGAGGGAGCAGAGAAATCAGGGCAGCGGCCAGAGAGGGTCGTGGGGTCACGGGAGGCCTGCCAGTGCCTTTGCTTGTGAGCGAAGCCCTCTGGCCGGAGGTGCTGCCTCCTGGGAGGGCAGGAGGGGTGAGGTCCCGCAGCCACAAGCGGGGAGGGGCCGCAGGGCAGAGCCAGGCAGGTGGCTGGGCAGGTGCGGACTGTGATTAAGGTTGGGAAGGGCTTGGGGGGCTGTCGCGTCCAGGGGTGGTGCCGATGGTCCCCCCAGGACCCACCAGGCTCAGAGAAGCCATCCCTCTTCTCAGAACCTGCGAGACGCTCCGCACAGGCAGAAAAACTCCTCCTTCCAGCTCGTCCTTACGAGGGGCTGCTGGGGAGGAGGCGCTCCGTGGCTCTATTGTTTTTGGAGAAAACAGTGAGTGGTGACTGTGAACTAAATGTAAAACCACAAAAGAGCAAAGGAAGAAAATAAAAATCACCAGAAGGCTACGGCCCCGAGGTGATGACAACGGAGTGACCGTCCCTCCGGGCACCTCTGTGCAGATGCATGCCGTGGAGAGACGCGGGCCGTGGTCCCGGCACGCTCAGCTCAGAGCTCTCTGCTGGCGGCCTGGGACGCCCAACGGGCGGGGCGGGAGGGGGAGTTGGGCCACTTCCAGCCTGTGCAGACCAACACTCAGGCCTTCAGCCCCTGGACACCAGCCAGGCCGAGCCCTCGGCCTGAGCCGCCGCTGTGTCCACCCGTGGCAGGTGGCAGGTCCCCACCAGGGACAGGGCAGGCTCGTGCAGCCTCTGCCCCTGCAGGTTCTGCCAGGCCCGGCCCCTCCCCCCAACAGACCACCTTGTCTTTGGCTTTTCTGGAAAGACCACGGCCAGGGTGAGTGCCTCCTCACTGCCCTGGCATGCCAGGGCACGGGGCCTGGGCCTCGGTGCTGCACGCCGGCCTCAGGACTGTCCACCGGCCTGCCCCTATTCGAGTGGACCCTGTCTCAGCTCCCCGCAGCCCACTTCCCCCCATGTTAATCCTTCCCACTCCTGCTGCTGCCCCACACCTGTCTCTGCCGTCAGGGGGACACGCGCACCATCCCCAGCCACCCTCCGCCCGGATGGCCCTTCCCTCACTTCCTCTCTGGCAGTCTGCACTGACATGGGCAGTAAGCAGTCTTGCTGCCTGCACACGCGTGTGTGTGTGCTTGTGTGTGCCCATGTACATGTGTGCGCCTGTGTGTACGTGTGTGTACATGTGTGTCTGTGTGCCCGTGTGTGCCTATGTGCATGTATGCGTGTCCATGTGCATGTGTGTGCCCACGTGCATGTGTGCCTGTGTGTGCTCCTGTACGTGTGTGTGCCCATGTGCATGTATGTGTGCCTGTGTGTGCCCATGTGAATGTATGTGTGCCTGTGTGTGCCCGTGTGCATGTGTGTGCCTGTGTGCGCCCATGTGCATGTGTGTGTGCCTGTGTGTGCCCGTGTGCATGTGTGTGTGCCCGTGTGTACCCCAGCCCCATCCCTCGGGAACTCCGAGTCTGCTCCGCCCGGTCAGTGGTGGGGCTCTAGCCAGGCTCCGTCCCCAGGGCCCTCCCCTCGCCTGGGTCTCCCAGCCCTTTCTCCTTTGCTGGCTGTGGCACCGTCTCCTCCCTGCCCTCCCGGACATTCCGGCCTCCCGAGCTTCCTCCCTCTGCTTTCCGCAGAGAGTGACCCTCTCCACGCTCCAGACTGCTCTCCACAGCACGGCCACGGCAGCAGCTGGGCACCGTCCTCCTGCATCTCGCCCTGCGGGGCTGGGCTGGGCCATGTGGGGCCTGTTTCACAGACGAGGAACTGAGGCCAGGACCCCACCCGCGGGCAGGGCGGAGCCAAGGCTGCGGCACAGGTGGCCGCTCACCACCACGCCACACAGCCCTCCCTGCTGGCACTGCCAGTGGCCCACGGAGCGTCCTCCTGGCTGGCCGGGCCCCCTAGGCTCCGCCTGCTGACCTTCCTGCCGGGCCACAGTGCCCAGGCTGTCGGGCACACTCTGCCCTCGGCCGGTTCCCAGGGACTGTCACCTCTAACCACCCCGTCACCTTGGTTCGGGTGCTGACAGCTTCGGCAGGTCCTGCTGCCCTAACCTGCTCTGGTCTGCCTGTTCTCGTCCACCCCGCCCTCGGCTGCCGGATTAATCTCCCGAAAACACTGTCAAGAGTCAGGCTCGATTGCATCACTTGTCAAGTGCGGGTCACGGCTTGGCTGTGATCGCGTCTGGTGAGCTCAGATAAATCCTTTGGGATCCTGAAAATGTGCAAGCTCAGGGATCCTGCACACGGAGCCGGGTTCAGCCACGGCCTGGGAGGCCCGGGGAGGCCCGGGGTGCCCCGAGAGCAGGGGCAGCGGCGGGGACTCTCCTAGTCCTGCAGCCAAGCCCAGGCGAGGGGCGTCCTAGGGCTGCCGTGACAAATGACCACAAGCTGGGTGGCTTAAACAACGATAGTTGATTCTCTGAACCTCCCGGAGGCCCGAAGTCCAAAGTCCAGGTGCCGCGGGGCCGCACTCACGAGGACAGTCCTTCCCTCCTGCAGCTTCCGGGGCTCCCGGCAGCCCTTGGTGCTCCTCGGCTGGCAGATGGACTATCCCAGCCTCCGCCTCCACTTCACACGCCCTTCCCTGTGTGTCCGTGCCCTGCACCCGAGTTTTTCTCTTCTTACGAGGACGCCAGTTATATTGAGTTAAGGGCCCCCACCCTAGTCCACTGTGACCTAAACTTGATTACAAACAAGATCGCGTTCTGGGGTCATTAATTTGGGGGCAGGTGGGGGACACTTCCGCCAGCACCTCAGACACCCCGGCGGCAAGCACCCAGGAGCAGCCGGAACACACCCCAGCGAGGGCAGGGGACCTGGCGTGGCTGGAGGACCCCGAGGCTGGTGGGTGGAACTTGCTCAACCAGGACAGGAGGACAGACACGGAGGGACAGAGGACAAGCACAGGGACCCCCGGGGATGGGCAGAGCCCCTGGGGGCAGAGTCTGTGCCTGGCGGTGGGAGGTCCACACCCCCAGCACAGCCCCGCCGATGGCAGGAGCCCCGCAGGCCCGGCCCTCTCTGCCACAGAGGGCTTTGGCATTTCGGTCCCAGGCCCCGGCTGCCGCCAAGGGAAGGCCCCCCTCGGAGTCCCAGCTCGTCACATCTCACCAAGCAGCTGCAGGCGCAGAGGCCGCCCCGGCCGGCCGGGCCACCAGCCCTGCGAGAGACACATGCGCAGACCGGTCTGCAAGGACGCAGCCCGTAATTACCCTCAGCTGCCGGCAAAGGGCATCCACCGAAACGATCCGCAGACTCCTCCAGGGGAGGCCACAGACACCTGGAGGCGCCGGCCGCTGACATCAGCGGCTTCACCGCCCGAAACCGAAGCCCAGGCCCGGGATGCTCGAGGGGAGGAAGAAACCCTCCCCCAGAGGAAACCCAAGCCCGGCCACACCTGCCGGCCAGCCAGCCTCACAGGCCCTTGCAGGACGCCGTCTCCCAGGGCGGGAGCCCCGCGGTGAGCTCTGGCGAGTGGATGACACATTATTGATGTGACCTTCTGGATCCAGGGACCCGGCTCGACATCCCTCCCATCCTGCCTCTGATCGCATTTTCTAAGTCCACCTGGGTGGGCCTCCCGGGGAGGCGGGCTGGAGGCTGCTCTCTCTGTCTGTACTTGTCTGGGCCCGGAGGAAGCCCCCGAGCTAAGCCGATGCCGGGCCGGCCACACAGATGCACAAATGACCCCATGACCACAGACACTGGCCGCCTCGGGCCCCGGGGGCTTCCAGGGACATAACGGAAGGTTCCAGAGGAGTTTGCTCCACCTGGACTTGGACGTCATCCCATCTCGCCCCAAACCCGTGCTGCCCATCACGGAGGCCACAAGCCACACGTGGCCACAGGGCACCTGGGTTTCAGGGGGTCCCAGTGGAGAGGGGCCGTCACGGGCAAACTCCACAGAGATTCCCAAGACTTAGAACAACAACAAAGTAAAATATCTTATTAATAAGTTTTATGCCAATCCGACGTCGAAATGAAAATATTTTGGATATGCTAGGCTAAAATAAGATATGCTATTAAAATGAACACTGCCTGGGGTTTTTTTGTTTGTTTGTTTGTTTGTTTGTTCACTTTTTTAATGTGTCCAAATCCGTCGAGTGGCTCATTTGATATTTCCATGGGTCAGCGCCGCCCCTGGCTGCCGCCAAAAATAGAAAGGCCTACCACTCTGCACAGTCGCAGGAGGGCAGAGGGCAGCAGGGCAAGTCACCTGGCCCCTGTGAGTCTCCTCGGCCACGCGGGCGCCTCCATGTCCGCCCCAGCCCTTTGGGAGCACGGAAGGAGGCGTTTCGCAACGCGCCGAGAGCAAAGGTCAGGACGTAGCTGGCGCTGCGACGCCCTGCCAAGGCATCCTCCATGGTCGGCGGCGCTGTTTACTCCACATGTTACACATTCCTTCAAATAGGGTCCCCACGCGGGTGCCTGAGAGCCTGCCGGGGACGCGAGGAGATAAAGGAGAAATGGCAGGCACGTCCCGCCAGCCCAGAATTTACAGGCCGGCGGAGGAGATAAGGCATGAACGCACACACAGACACCCACCGGTCAAGTCGCCGTCCCATGCGGCGGGGTGAAGTGTCAACACGAGAGCCGCAGATGTGAGTGCCGGCGTGGAGGGGAGCTCACGCGGGGCAGGGGGACCGGCTGGCCAGCGGCTGGACACGAGGTGCCGGGCACCCAGCAGGAGCCGGGGGACTGGGAAGGCACAGACCGGGGAGCCCCGTTGTCTGCAACCCCAAACCGGACACCCGGCCGCCGAGTGAGGCCATTCAGTCGGTGCCCGAGCCTCAGTTTTCCCATCTGTAAAGTGGAGATAAAATTAGATGTCAAGGCTCCTGTGAGGAACCAAGATGTGAGTAAAGGGCCTCAAAGCCATGCTTGGGATGCAGGGTTGCTCCGGAGGGGACTGTCCCCCAGCTCCCTCCCCTGAAAGGGAAGGGGCACCCCCTGAGCAGGCCGGGAGCTGAAAGGTGGGCTGCAGGGAGGCTGCCCAGCTGGGACAGGGCTTCCCCGAGGGGAGCAGGGAGCAGACACGAGGCTAAGAGGAGGACCTGGGCAGGAGGTGGGTGCCAGGAGAAGGTCTTTGGTGCTCAGACAAGGGAATTGGGCAGCTTGGGAGGGAAGAAGTACTGAGAGGGTATTTGAGGCAGATTAGGGGAGGGAGCTGAGAGACCAGGGCCGCAGGTGTCTTGCTCCGGGCACCTGGGGGGGGGGGGGCAGGCAGAGAACGGCCCCAGGAAATCTCTCTCCGGACCTGTCACGTGTGTTCAGAGAGAACTATGGGTTTATTCTGTTTTGTTTTAGAGACGGGGGTCTCAATATGTTGCCCAGGCTGGTCTCGAACTCCTGTGCTCAAGCCATCCTCCTGCCTCGGCCTCCTGGGTGGCTGGGACTGCCCCCGCCCGGCGGACTATGGGGTTTCAAACATTATCGCGCTTCATCCCTTTGGTGAACTGCTTCTTCCACTCAGCTGTATGTTGCACACTCGGGGCATTTTGGTGATGGGATGATTCGCTTTATTTAATCGGGTGTAGATATATAGGAGCTGGGGCTGAGGTCTGTCCAGGTAGCAGGTAAAACATTATTTCTGGGTGTGTCTTTGAGGGTGTGTCCCAAAGAGATTGGCACTTTGATCAGTAGAGGAGGAAAGGAGACCCCCCCAGCGCGGGTCAGCATCACCGATCCGTGGGGCCAGATGCTAATAGGACGGAAGGAAGAGAAAGAGCGGTTCTTCCGGAGCCGGGACACCCGCCTCCCCTGCCCTCGGACATCGGAGCGCCTGCTTCTCGGGCCTTCAGACCCACCCTGAGTCCCACAGCTGGCTTCCCGGCCCTCCAGCTCGCAGGCGGCAGGCCCTGGGACCTCTCCCCTCCGTAGCTGAGCGCCGGCTCCCATGCTAAGTCCCCGTGCGTGCCCGCGTGCCTCCCCGAGTGGCTGCTTTCCGGAGTCCTGCAGGGCAGACGCAAGCAGCGGCTCCGGGGCTAGTCACCCCTCTCTCTCTGCGTGTCCTCCCGTGTTCTCAGGGCCAGGTCAGGGCCGTGTCACGCGTGTCCCCTCATCTGCATGTGGATAACAACGGAGAGTTCGCAGGTTCGGCGTGGAAATGACATGAGAAGCCCCATCACGACGCCGGGCCCACGGCCGGCACTCGGGAGACCGGCGCAGCGGCCCTTCTGTCTCCACCGGTGAGGAAAGGACGCAGGACTTACGCCGGGACCAGAGGTGAGGCTCACGGCAGACACCCCCAGACCTGGCGCTTAAAACCACAGAAATTGTTCTCTCTGAGTTCTGAAGACCAGAGATCGTAAGTCCAGGTGCCAGACTCCTTCTCAGTCTTGTTCGCCACTGGATTTAGGGCCCACCCTAACCTGGGGTGCTCTGGTCTCTGGAGCCCCACCTGAATTACACCTGCAAAGACGCTGGCTCCAAACAAGGTCACATTCCGAGGTCCCAGGAAGGCCAGCAACTGGCCGGGCAACTCTTCAGCCACCGGGGAGGGGCAGGGCCATCTCCGGGCAGACTTTATCCCAGTGGGCGCGACCCAGGAGGCCCTGGCCACAGACTCCCCAGCCCACCCTCCGGCCAACAGGGACGTGTGACTGGCTTCCTGGGCAGGGGTTCCGGCCGGGCTTGGCTGCCCTGGGCGCTCCCTGGTCTCAGTAGTGACGATGAAAGCAATCAACGCAGCAGCAGCGGCTACCGTGTGCTGCACACGGACCCGTGCCCGGCGCTGTGCCGAGCGCTTTGCTGAGGAATCCAGTTCACCTCCATGACTACCGACCATCTTATCCTTAGCCCTGGTTTCAGAAGGGGAAACTGAGGCATGGGGAGATGAAACCGGTTGTTCAAGGTCACAGGGTGAGTCAACGGCCCAGCTGGGACGAGAACCTATGCAGCCTGGCTGCCGGAGTCTGTCCCGAGCCCTCTCCTTACCGTCGTTGGCTTTCAGGCCTCCAGACCCGCGCCCCTCAGAGGGAGAGGTAGGTGGTCCTCCTGACGAGGCTCCTTGCTGGTGGGGCAAGCCCATCGGAGGGGGCGCTGCCCGGTTGCTGTCTCCCCCCAGCACACGCTGACCCCGCAGGCTCCTCCTCCAGTCCTGGGAAGTGCAATGTGGCCCAGGGGCTGGGCCTGCCGTTGCCACCTGGCTCCCACTGCCCTGCTCAAAATCTCCAAAGGCTTCCCAAAGCAACGGGAATCCAGTCTCCTTCCTCCTGCTCCAGCCTGGGCCCCGCCCCCTGCCTTCCTTCTGGTCCTCCAATGCGTTCAGTTGGTGCCGGCCTTGTGGCCTTTGCACCCACTGCCCCAGCTCCCTGGAATGACCTCCTGGTCATTCCTCCTGGATGGTTACGCGCCTGGTTCCTCCCCCACATCCAGGCTGCACCTCACACGCGCCTTCCTCAGGGAGGCCTTCCCTGGCCACCCCAACTGAAGCACGCTTCATGCAAACATATTTTAAAAACAAACTGAAAAAAGGATAATTCCTTCCCAACAGCAGGAGGAGGGTCGGGGCTTGGGTTGGACCAGCCCCTCCTTGGGCTTAGCAGATGCAGAGGCTGGGGAAGTGGACCCGGTCAGTCTGAGGACACGAGGTCCCCTAACAGCAAGGAGGACAGAGAGGAAGCAGCAGCAGTGGGCAGGCCCAAGGACAGTGTGGCATTCGTCCAGGGGCCTGGGGCCCTCTGCCTTCAGGACAGTGCCCGGGGGCCGGGCACCAGGGGGTTGTGCCCTGCATGAAGGAGCGTCTTACCCTGGGAGAAGCAGCTGAAGGGCATCGTGTACAGGCCTGGCTGGGCGTTGCCGTGGCCATGTCTAATAAGCCATGGCTCCTGCCACCTGCAGTCCCAGCCCACTGACACCTGCTCTGTGCCCTCAGCCTGGTCTCTCTCCTGTGTCCTTGCCTTCTGGGGGGCTGGCTACCTATGGGGCTGAATTAGTGCCCTCAGCCTCAGCCCCACTTTAGTGTTCATTTCATTTATTACAATATTTACAATCATCTAAATGCTTCCTCTGGGCTGGTCCCTGTCTGAGGTGCTACTAAATGTTTAGCAGTCGCAACTGGCTCTCTGGGGCGGGGTGGGGGTGGGGAAAGTATGCATGCATATATGTCTAATTGTTTATTATTAATATTACTGATACAAAGGATGCATAGCACGCAATTTACAAATTATAATGAAACATACAACACTCTTCACTGTCAGCGCCATATAACCAACGGAATCACAGGCCGTTCTCACTGCTTTTTGCCAAACTCTCGGATCAGTTCCCAGCCTGGGCTTGTCCTTGGTAAATGAGTGTAGTTCTCGCCTGAAGGGGCACTGATATTCTCGTTTCAGTTAACCAGGAAAGGGAAAGTGAAACAATGAAGGAATAGGTCAAACTTCACTTGTTTGTAATGATGCCAGTGACGTCTTTGATGAAGCAGCTAATAGTTTTACAATACTGGAAGAGCATTTCCTCAGTTTTTTTTGTGCTATTCACAACGTAAGGGCTACAGACAGGACACACTTTGAAGTTTAATTTGCATCATTGACATTTTGTCTGTCACTAGACTATCTAGACAGTCAACAAAACCATAAATTGAACCAGGATTTGCAGCGTCTGCTGCTTGCTGTGGTGTAAACACTCCCACCACGGCTGATCTCAAGCAACCACGGTGACCCCACTGAACGCTACTTGTGCCAAGTGGTGTTTGCAACATACAGATGCAATTCGCATAAACAACCTCAAGAACATGTTAACAGTAAAATGTTTAACATAACTAGGAAAGAGGGAGTTTTGAGCATTTATTACCTTTATTTTTAATATAATTTCTTTCGCTGCAAATTTAAATCATTTCATTTTTGATAATGGCTGTGTTTAACAACTGGTCGCAGAGTTTCTGACAACGTGGCCAACGGCTCTCGCAAGCCAGTAGGCTCTAGCTCCAGCACACTGCTGGCTGCGTAAACTCATCTCGGTCCTCACAAAAGTCCTATTTGTCCAACATTGGTTTGACAGATGTTTTCCGGACATCTGTGTCGTGCCAGAGACTGTTCTAGATGCTGGGGACACAGCAGAGAAGGGTGTTCAGCAGGTCCCTGCCCTTGAGGTTCTTCAGTTCCGGCGAGAGACACAGACAAGGAATGTCCCCAGCACACAGATGATATTGTCTGTTGGGGGGAGAAGGTGCTGCTGGAGCAGGAAACGGGACTGGCAATGCCGGCGGGGGCAGGGTGGGACCATAGACAGGGTGGTTGGACTCAGCTCATTGCTGACATTGCTGACATCCGAGCGAAGACTTGAGTGAAAAGGAGGGAGCCACACAGGTGTGTGAGGAAGAACCCTCCAGGCTGTGGCCACAGCCCGTGCAAAGGCCCCGAGGCAGCACCACGCCGGGCATGTGTGAGGACCAGAGGAGCAGCCCGTGTGCCAGGAGCAGAGTGTGCTAGGGAGGGAGTGGCAGGAAAGGAAGCCAGTGAGCAATGGGGACACCTGAGGTGGGGCCTTGGAGGACTCTGTAGGGTGCTGAGCTGAGAAGGTCTCATCTCCTTTTTGCAGATGAGTAAACTGAGGCCTGGAGTCACACAGGCAGCAGGTGGGGATGCTAGGAGAATCCTGGGCCAGTCTGGCTCTAACCACTCTATTCTCCTGTTTCCATGTGGCAGGGGGATGCAGACAGGTGTCTGACACACCCTGCATCCCCCCATCTCAACTGCCCCGACTGGCCACGTCTGAGAGTCCAATCAGGCCCGAGCCCCTGGAGTCTGGACCTCTGACCAGTAGCTGGCGGGGCCAGCTGGGAGGAGTGGAGACACCACATCGGGCGTTAGGACCCAGGACCCAAGGGGGCTCCCACGACAGAGGTGAAGACAAAAGCTGTCTGGAAGGAGCAGACGAGTTGGGGTACACCCCACATGTAGGGGTGTCTCCACCGCATGAGTGAGCTGCTCACTCAGCTGCAGCCGGCCTGGGAGGCGCATGTGGTGGAGTGGAGAAGCAAGGGTGCGTGTAGCTGGGAGGGGGTGACTGAGTGTGCACACACCACAGCTGGGGGGTCCTAGCAGGCTTATGGACCAACGAGGCCACACATCAAGATGCCTGCTTTGCCCCTGGCCTGTCCTGACTCTGCCCACTGCCGCGCCGGCCTGGTCATCTGGGCCAGAGCAGGACCCCTGACCCCGGGGGCCACCACTGGAGTTTCCCCCAACAGGGATGACAAAGATTAATGGGGCAGCTCACCTCTTTTGAGGACTCTGATTGCTGGAGTGAGCCAGTCTGCTGGGGGCGGGAGGCCAGAGGCCGAGAGACCCGGAGGGAAGCTGAGACCAGACAGGAGCAGGACATCCACGGAGAGACAGGGGCGGTGAGCCCCGCAGGAGGGGACAGGGCTGGTTTTGTGGGTGTGGAGCCTGTGCAGCCCCACCGGCCGAGATCAGAATGGCCCCAGGCCAGTTGAATGCGCCGCCATCTTGAAATTATTGATAATTATTGAGTAAGGGGCCCCACATTGTCATTTTGTCCTGCAGAGCTAACGGACAGCCCACGGGCCTTGTCTGGCAGGGAGTTGGGAAAGTCTGGTGAGAAGGTCCCTGGAGAGCAGGGTCCTCTGATAGAGGGCGGACAAGTTCCGGCAGGCTGGATGCTGTTTGTGTCACTTCAAGTCACAAGCCCAGGTAGGAGTGAGCAAGGAAAGAAAGCTTTCCTAGGTCTCTTAGGTTTCAGACGAACGTGTCCTGGGGAGGGAGGAGCGGGGTTCTGGCGGGTTCTGTTCCAGAAAGCTGCTGCTCACTCTCCCAGACGCTCCTGCCCAGCCCGGCCCCTGCCCAGCGAGGGGACCAGAGGCCGGCTGTTTCGAAACAGACAATTACGGCCAGGCGCACGGGCCTGTTCAATACTCTATTGACGGGTTCACCTTGGCAACCTGGAGCCCGGCTCCTGCGTGAGTGTCTCTACCTTCTGGCGTTGCGTTGGTCTTAAAGGCGCATTTCCATGTCTCCCAGCCTGTGCAAGGCCCCTGTGCAGGGACGGGGCCACACAGGCACCAGCAAAGGTGGGGGACTCCTCCTCCCTGCCCAACGCACAGCCCCACACCCACTCTGCACCAGGCAGCCTCCTCCTTCCTGCTGCCCCCAGTCCCAGGACCTCACGAGAAAGCTCTTGTTTGCCTGGGGCTGCGGTGGTCAGGTGGGTGCCCTTCTATCTATAACCCTAGCGTGCCCCAGGGGGAGGACACGCAGACCCCCAGGTGGCAGGTCCAGTGACGCCCCCGTGGGACCAGCGGGTCTGACTCGAGCGGGAAATCGCTGGCGTGCACTGCTGCTAATCGGGCTTCTAATGAGCGACATGAAAAACGACAGTGGCGTAATCAATGCCGCTCAGCGGCGGCGTGCACAGCTCTGCGGGCTGCATGCGTCAGCCTTGCCTTTCTGGAACGCCAGGGCTGGCCCAGCGCGGGGACGCGTCCTCCGGGACACACACAGGTGCCACAGCGTTTCTTCGTGATTCTCGCCATGTGCGAGGTCAGAGGTGGGCGTGGCTCTCCTGGGTCCGGCAGAGAAGCCAGCGGGAAATGACCAGGGCCCCAGCCAGTGCCCCTTGGCTCTGTCGCTTGGCACCTGCAGCGTTGCATCCGCGCCCATCTGCCCGTCTGCCTGTCTGTCTGTCAGGGCCCATCTGGGGAAAGAAGGCAGAGCCGGGCTTAGCGCACATGGGAAGGTACCTTCGCCGCCCGCTGGCTAAGCAAGAAGGAGAGGGAAAGTCACGTCGGCAGCGTGGGTGGGAGGGAGCCGGCCGCAGACGCCCCGCGCAGGTACAGCTGGAGCTGCTCTTCAACATCCTGAGAAAGACGTCTCTCCCACACAGGCTTCCGCCGCAGGGCTTCTCTGGTTCTGCGCGGCATTTCTTGGCTTCTGCGGTGCTAGTCCTTGGTCTCCAGGCTGAACAAAGGAAAACCCAGCAATCCACCAACGGGTCCAAAAAGGACCGTTTCTCCATACAGCCCTTCTTCCACGAGATTCTGCCATTTCTTTAGAATCAAAGAAAGCACCAGTATCCAGCCCGGGGGTGGGGGGTGGGGAACACGGGTCCATCTCTGAACCTTCCCATCCGAATGAGTCCAAGAATATAAAATCGCCCCATTATAACCATTACTGTCAAATCGCAGGGCAATCAGCTCGCTGACACAGGCCAGATGGACATCCGGGAGGGTTCCTAGTGCCAGGGCTGGTTCAGAGCTCCACGGAATTGAACTCTTCACATAAAACCGGGGAAGAAAGGCCGGCCTTGTGTGTTCCTCTCCTGGTCTTCCTTGTTTCACTGACGTGCTTTGTATCTTAGCAGCGTCGAGCAGAAGCCAGCGTTCTGAAGCGAGAGCTGGCCCGAGGACGCCCACATGTACCAGGGCAGGTATTCAGGTGGGCTCTGGGCCCCCAGGGCCATCAGTCTGGGGCCAACAGCTGCTTTGCCGAAAGCCGTCCACGGGCCAAGCCGGTGGCCCCATCCACCAGTCTCCCCAGAGGCGAGTTCTCAAAACTCTCCCCCCCACCCAGAACAAGACTATGTTCCAACTTTGGCTTCTTCCTCCACAAAAACATGTTAAAAATTACATTTTACAACTGCATTGGTATAAAATTGAACACATCCATGTTATATATTAAAACATTCTTTTTGACCTAAAGGTTTTTTTCTTCCTATTTTGAAAGAAATTATATATACGTACAATGGACTATTATTCAGTCTCATAAGGGAAAGAAATTCTGACATATGCTATACCAGGATGAACTTTAGGCACTTTATGCTAAGTGAAACAGGCCAGTCGCAAAAAAGCAAATATTGTGTGATTCCATTCACAAGGTCTCTAGAGTAGTCAAAGTCATTGAGACAGAAGGTGAAAAAGTTCTGGAGATAAAAGGTGGTGATGACTGTACAACACTGTGAATGTACTTAATGCCACTGACCTATAAACTTAAAAATTGTTAAAATGGGCCAGGTGTGGTGGCTCATTCCTATAATCCTAGCACTCTGGGAGGCTGAGGCGGGAGGATCGCTCGAGGTCAGGAGTGCCAGAAGACCAGCCTGAGCAAGAGCTCAGACCCCGTCTCTACTAAATATACAAAGAAATTAGCAGGGCAACTAAAAATATATATAAAATATTAGCGGGGGATGCTGGCGCATGCCTGTAGTCCCAGCTACTCAGGAGGCTGAGGCAGGAGGATTGCTTGAGCCCACAAGTTTGAGGTTGCTTTGAGCTAGGCTGACGCCACGGCACTCTATCCTGGGCAAGAGAGCAAGACTCTGTCTCAAAAAAAAAAAAAAAAAGTTAAAATGATACATTTTGTTGTATATATTTTACCACAATTAATTTTAAAAATAAACAATTTTTTAAAAATTAACATTTTCTTGGGCCCTGAAAAGTGTGGCGGGCCCTGCACTGAGCCTCCCGGGACTGAAGCAGCCCCACCCCACGTGTGCCCACTCACGCCCTTCACCAGCCGAACACGCCCACTGCCACACTCAGAATATTTCTTCCAGCGCCCGTCTGAGCCCGGAAAAAAATGAAATACTGAATTTTATCTGGAACTTCATCCAGTGGTTCTAAATAATCTCAAGAATGTTCCAACCCAGTGCCTGTCCTCTTTCAAGGTCACTGTCTCCACCAGAGGTCTAGATCTTGGGGCCCCTTCCCCCTCCCTGGAGGGCCTCCTGGGCCTGTAGTTTCCTAAGTCAGCAACCCAGGAGGGACATCCCTTGCGGAGAAAGGTCTGAGAGACACTTCCAAGAGGCAGTGCTTCTCAGCCACGCAAACACTGTTTTAGTGAACCTGGCTTGGAGACAGCAGCTCCTGGCGGGGCTCTGGCTCTAGGCTCCCCCCGCCCCTGGTTCCTATGGTGAGCAGGCTGGGTTTCTGCGGACACTCGCCCTGTAAGACCAGTTTGCTTCTTATTGGCCCTGTGTGGCAGCAGAACCAGGGGCTCTGTGATGCTGTGGACCTGCGACTTCCTTTTAAAGCCTCAAATGAAAAGACACGTGTATGCTCCTCCTCGTGTGGCCTTTCCTCCCCGGAGTGGAAGGACGCCGGGCAAAGACCGGTTTGGGGAGACAACGGCCCTCCCCACCGAGACACGTGTCGCCCTAGCGTGCAGGGGCTCCTGAGGTCCAAAGTCCCCGTGGAGCTGGTCGTTCCTGGCTGCAAAGGCGGCAGCAGCAGGAGCGAGGGGGAGGGGACAGGGTGCGCAGGAGACGAGGTGCTCCGGGCGCCTCCGCCCAGCCCCCACCGCAGCGAGCCCCCCACCTTGCCCGCGTGCGGACTCCGTCCCGGGAGGAGAGGCGCGCAGGGACCGCCCGGGCAGGCCCGGAGCCGCCCGCCAGCCCGGGGGGAGCCCGCCCCCTAGGGGAGGGCGTAGCGAGTGCAGGCTCCGGTGCGCCCCGCCCCGGCCCCGCCTGGGCACTCGGGGCTGGCAGGTGAGGAGCCAGAGAGATCTCTGGAGGGCGGGGCGGTCCTCGGGGACCTTCCCAGGAAACGGCCTTCCCTTCCCGGAGAAGCTGGGGAGGTGGGCTTCCCGGGCAAGCCTGGGGTATCTTTCTGGAGGTGGGGCTGGGGGGACACCCACGCATTTCTATCAGATTTGGGAGTGAGGGGCGAGGAGATGGACTGGGTGCCCAAGGGATGGGGAGCAGAGGGGAGGGGATGGAGTGGGGGCAGGGGGGAGGAGATGGATGGGGAGAGGGGTGGGGGTGGGGGCCTGGAAGGGGAGGGATGACGTTCCACTGCGGCCAGACTCAGCTTCGGAAGTGTGCAAAGCCCCGGCCCAAGGCAGACAATATGGAATTTTGGGGGTGCCCGAGGTGTTACCACCAGACCCCCGCCCCCTGTAGTACAGGCCGAGCTGCGGTCTGGCTGGGCCCTCCCGGCCGCCATCCCACGGCCACAGGATTCCTGAACACCCCCTCCGTTCGCCCCTCGATCCTGCGGAGACATCCCCCCAGGTGTCCCGCGGGGTTCCCCGCTCTCCCGCCCCGGGGGGATCGATAGCTGGCCAGCGACGCGCGGCAGCGGCTCCCGAGCCTCCGCCCCCTCCCCCGCTCGGGCTACGCAGGACGCGGCCTCCAAGCAGCGTCCTCGCGGTTCCGGGCCGCGGCCAGACCCGGCTCCAGGCCAGCCGGGAAGGCGAGACGCACTGGGCCCTTCCGATCTGCCGCCCCCTGCTCCCCGGTCGGGGAAAGGGGAAGGAGCGCGAGCCCGGCCTCCCCGCCCGCGGGCGTTCCGCGCCCCCTCTTCCCGCCCCCCACGCCAAATACCCCTCGCGGGCGCGCGCTTAACCCTTGGCGCGCCGGGAGCCCGGGAGCTGGGAGGGTGGTCGAGGGGGGAGGGGAGCGGGGGTGGCGGTTACCCTTCGGCTGACGACCACTTCGGGGCCCGCCTAGAGATTTTTATTTCATTCCCGGGTTTTACTGCAGCAGCTCTTGGTTGGGAAAAGGAAGAAAGAAATCTGCCCTGTGTGTGGGCCCCGCTGGGTTTCGGGGCGCGGCGGGGGCACCCCAAAGCAAAACGCAGGGGCGGGCGTGGAGGGGCGCGCCTCCGGGGCAGAGGAGAGCCGCGGGAAGACCTTGTACAAACGAAACCCGAATAAAACACACAGTACGCCGAAGCCGTTGTGAGCGCGCGGCGCGGCGCGGCGGCGGCGGCGGTGGAAGCGGTTCCAAAGATCATATTTGAAATATGGATCCCGGGGGCGCGGATCTCCAGGCCGGCGGAGCCTGGCGACTGCGCGCGGGCCGGGCCGGGTGGGCTCCTGCGGGCGGGCCTGGGAGGCTGCCCCGGCGTTGGGAGGGGGTGGATCAGCCGACGTCGTAGAAAACGCACGTCCTGCTTCGGCTGCGCCCGCGACCCCAGCGTTCCGCAATGCGGAGGTGCGGCCCTGCGGGCGCCGCGTGGCCCCGAGGGGGACCCGGGCCCTGCCTAAGGACCAAGGCCAAGCGGGGCTCCGGGCCCACGTCCCCGCCCGGCCGGCGCTCCCGGCCGGGTCATCCCGCCTGGAACCTGGGCTACAGCCCCCAGGCTGTCCGGTCCGCTGGGGGTGGGGGGCACTCAGGGGCGTCGGGGGCTTCGCCACCCAAATGAAAACTGACCCTATGCGGGTCGTGTGACAAAGAGCAGAAACCTGGGAGTCGGGACAAAGAGGCCGGAGGGGCACCCGTAGAAACAAAGCCACCTCTCCAGGAGGGTGGGGGCGGAGTACGGGGCTGCCGCGCCGCCTCCCCTCCCAGCGCGGCCCCTCCAGCTCAGCTCCCCCTGAGCCGCCGCCACCGGCACGATATTGCAGACACCAGCGCTAAAGTCAAAGGCAAATTTCCCTGCCGAGGACGAGGGGGAGAAGTGAGTTCTTTGTCAAAGCTCGGGCAGATTTTGTATCGGTTACTAGTAAATCCCCCCTCGGCTATCTGAAATTTCGTCTGGGGACCTGGAAAACCACACCGAGTCGAGAGGTTTCCGAGTCCGGGGACTGGTCCGGGAAGCCACAAGCGGCCCCTTCCCGGCAGAGCCCAGACCTAGGCTCCGTGGGCGGGGGCGGCAGTCTCCGTGCCCAGAGCACCCATTCAGGGAGAGGGCTCCTTTAAAAACCCGTTTATTTTCTGGGGTTGGCAGCGGTCATGTCTCTTTCCTCCAGTCCACAGCCTTGAAAGGTCCCGACTTGTCCAGGGTCCACTCTCCAGCTCCTCCCCATCCAGGCACGGCCGACTGCTGGGCGAGGTGGCGTGGCTCCTCTTCAGGGGCCCCTGAGGGGCCCTGGGGGCCCAGATCCAGGTGGCATCTGGCTGGCTTCTGCCTGTCAGTGCAGCCCAGGGGCGCGACCTTACTCTGTCTGGGAGGGGGCAGAGTCAAATGCATGGGCCAGCGACCCTTCTTGGGGTTCCCTGTAGGGGTCTGGGTGTCCCCAGTCGGGGACAGGGGCCCCAGCCTCACGAAGCCTCTGGGAATCCCCGGTTTCCGGCTGGTCTTGCCTGCGGCTCCCTGGGGGAATCAAGACAGGGGGAGGAATGGCGATGGCAGCCCCAGGAGGTTTCCCAGGAAGGGCTTGCGGGGCACTTCAGGGGAGCTTCCAGGGGCTCCACGGTTCACTCCCAGGATTCTGTCCCCGCCTGCTCCCTGCCGCCCACTCGCTCTCCTGCGGACCTGGACCCCTGCCCACAGCCGCTAGCAGTTGAGGGGTGCTCTAGGGCCGGGCCACTGAGCTTAGAATAGGGGTCTGGGAGTCAGTCGGCCCCTCTACCTATCTGCCCACCCTCCAGGAGGTCAAAATAACTGCGCGAGGGAATCGAGCTGCTGCGTTCGGCGGGTGCTCGTGTATTGTGGTCACTCTCCGAGTCTTCAGCAAAAAGGCCAGGAGAGGGGGTGGCCGGGGTCTCCTCGCGCTTCTGAAGTGCTTGGGGCAGCCCCTCCCACAGTCTTGGGGAGCCTGAAGTCTCCTTGCGCCAGCGCCGCACAGGCAGCTCCAGAAAAGATCCGGAGCCCCCCTTTCCTCCCCAGCTCAGCGGCGGGCTCAGCCCGGCTCCAGCGCAAACTCGCCGTCGGGGCACCGGGTCCCGCCGTGTGGCCCCGAGATCCCGCGTGGTCCCCCTGCCCCCCAGGGGCCTGGGCTGAGCAAGCAGAGCGGAGTCCGACGCCCCTGGTGGCAGGGAGGCTGCAGCGGCTGCTCGCCCTCCCTGGCGCCCCCGACCTGGATGCCGCGGAAACACCCATTGCAAACAGATTTTCCTGGGGATTTTCAAGTAAGGGGGCGGGCAGAGTGTCGGGAAGCTCAGCCCCTTCCCGGACGAGGGGACTAGCCGGGACAAGGTCGCTGCAGACCTCCCGATCGACTGACAGCGCAGACCACGGCCTGGGCGGCTGGCTCAGCGTGGACCGGTGACTGTCGCGCAGACAGGAGCTTCGCCCGCAGGCCTTCGGGGACCTCTCTCCTTTGGCTGCAGAGCTGTCCCGCAGGACAGTTCCTCGCCATGGGCAAGAATGCCAGGAAGAAGCCAAACAGCAGAAGTAGAAACACCTTTTCCTGTGCACCCCCAGCCCCCCAGCTTCTATAATCCCCCGAGAGCCCCTTGTGGAGGGGGGAAATGCAGGCAGCCATCGTCACACTTTGCTTGTCCCCACCCCCACAACTCCGGGAAAATCCCAGGTTTGTGCTCAAGCTCCTTTGAGCTCCATCGCAGACCCAGCCCCTCTGCTGTAGCCAGAAGCCGACCCTCACCCTTAGCACCCCTCGGGGGCGGAGCCACGTGGGCTCCGGTCCGCGGCGGCCTCCGGACAGCAGGAGCCTCGGCGGCCGCGGAAGCTGCGAGGTGGCGATGAAATGGTGGAGTCAACGCGTGCATTCAGCGCCAGGCAGCCCTCGGGCGGGCTTCTCCTGGATTCCTGGGAGAACGCGAGCCCCGCGCGGGCTTCGGGGCTGGCTGCCGCACCTCATCCCTGCCCTGCTCCCCCGAGCCCCCGCACCGTCCCCACCCGGCATTCTGTGGAGACCCGGATGGCTCTTTGCCCGCCCCTTCGCTCGCTCCACTCTCCTAGGCTTTTGCTCTTTTGCTTTCTCCGTGGAGACTCAGCCAGGAGATTGCACAAGCTTCCTGCTCGTGGCCCTTCATGAGCGGGGATGGGGGGCCCCGCACCCACCCCAGGCCAGGCGTCCCCTCCCAGGCCGGCCACCCCGACCCCACGGAGCGCGCGGGCCGCCAGCGGCGCCCTCGGGAGGCCGAACGGGGCGCAGCAGCTCCCCCAGCCGGACGCAGGAGCCGCGCGCTGGAACGCGCCGTCTCGCCGCCGGAGGTGCTAAACTTCACACTCGCGGCTCCTCCCGCGGCCAGGGCCTGGGCGCCGCTGCCTGCCGGGAACCGGGGTCCCGGAGCTCCCGACGAATACGTGGCTCCTCGGCCACTCCACTCGCCTCCCCTTCGCGCCGAGCCCTTCCCCGCTCAGCCTCGACTTCTCGGCCCTCCCCGCTCCCTCTTTCGAGGCCCTTCCTGGGACCCCACGAAGTCCCTCCGGGCCCCAAGCACAGCCAGGCATCCCCGCCCCGCCCTGTCTTCCGCGCCTCTCGCCCGGCTTGGCTCTGGGGGCTCCTAGAAAGTGGACAGCTCGCCCCGCTGGCGAGAGGGCCAAGAGTAAACTCGGAGCCGCGGAGGATCTGGGTGCGACCGGAATCGGAGCCCCTTCATGGCGAGGCTCTTGAGCGCCAGGGCCCCAGGGCTGGCTGCTGCTCTGTCCCCTTCCTTGTCTTCGCGCTCTCCTTGCACCCAGTCCTGTGTCTACTCCCGCCCTCTCTCTTCCCTTCCTCGCCTTCCTAAATGCCCGAAGCCTCGGGGCGGGGCGCGCGGAGTGGGGCGCGAGCTGCCCCTGCCCCGACTCCGCCGCCTGCCGGCTGGTCCCCAACCTCCCGAGCCGCACATGACGCAATTCGGCGCAACTGGAACTGCGGGACTGCAGCGGAGGCTTCCGTGGCCCCAGCAGGGGTCCCCGGGCCGTGCACACTGAGGGCGAGCGGCGAGGCGGGGAGCCCCAGACGCCGGGCCGTGCGCGCGGAGACACTCCCGGCCCTGTCAAGCTCTGCGCCCCGGGCCGGCACACCTCTTCTCCCCGGTCCCGCTCCCTCCCTCCAGCCTCCGTCTCCCAGGCTCGCAGATCCCTCCCCCTGCACCTCCCCGGCGCCCTCCTCCTCGGCTGCCCCCTCCCGCGTCCTTCCTCCTCCCCCCGCCGCCCGGGCCCGGGGCCTCCGGTAGGCCCGGCTGCGCCAATCCGCGGCGCGGCCCGCCCCCTGACGCCGAGCTGGCCCTGCGAGGCCCCGCCCGCTGACGTCCGGGATTTGCATGAGTTCTTGTGCAGCCGCGGCCCGGGCTCAGTTGTCTGAGCGAGCGCGAGCCGGGAGCCGGGGCGGGCGCGGGCGGAGGCGGGCCGGCCGGGCTGTGCGGGGCGAGCGGCGGCGGCAGCGGGGCGCCGGCGGGAGCCAGCAGCGTCTGCAGCCGCGCCAGCCGCCCGCGCCCGGCGCGCTCCGGCTCGGCCATGGAGCTGCCAGCTGTTGGCGAGCACGTCTTCGCGGTGGAGAGCATCGAGAAGAAGCGGATCCGCAAGGTAGGGCGGCGCGGGGGCGGCGGCGCGGCGGCGAGCGAGCAGCGGCCGGAGCAGCCCGCGAGGAGGCGGGGAGGGGGTGGGGAGGCTGCGGGCCGGAGCCGGGGATCCCGCGGAAGCTGATGGAGTGCTGTCTCTTCCCCTCAGGGCAGAGTGGAGTATCTGGTGAAATGGAGAGGCTGGTCCCCGAAGTAAGTAGCGGCGGAGGGCGGAGGACGGGCGGGGGCCGGGGCGCGGGGCGCGGGGCTGCCGGACCCGCCGAGCTGGTGGGGTGGTGGGGGGAGCGGACGGGAGGCGGGGTGGAGGTGGGGTAGAGGGAGGAGGGGGTGGGGAAGTCGGTGGCAGGCACTGGGGAAGCCGAGCCGCCGAGCCCGAGCCCGGCGCCCTGTGTTGTGCTCCGCTCTCCGGGAAATGCCATCACTAATTTATGCACTAAAAGGAGCCGGAGGAGCTGGAGAGACGCGGGGCCGAGCCGGGGAGGCCGGCGGAGGGAGGGAGGGCGCAGGCACTGACTGATGTGCAGCAGAAAATGGCTCCTTTCCCCTTTCCCTCCACCGAACGGCTCCATATTGCAAAACCAAAAAAAAAAAAAAAAAAATTAAAAAGCGACGAAATTGCAATTGTGTGCCTCCTCCCTCCTAGTGGTGCAGGGTGGGGAAGAAAAAAGGCAGAAAATGTTGGGAACTGTCACTGCAGCGCTTTTGGTGGGGAATTTTTTTCTTTAATTTGTAATGCGAAGGCACCGGATGGAGAGAGACGCGCAGGCACGCACACACACTCACACACACACACACACACACTGAGGCATATTTTCGTGCTGCTGAGTATTTGGGGTTTGCTTGCCCGTGACAGCGGGCTCCGGAGCCGCGAAGGGGTGTGGGGGGGCCGCTCTGCTGTTGCTTATCCGATTAGGGGTCAGATGGAGGAAGGCTGAAGCCCTCTCGGAGACTCGGGGCTGGGGAGAGGAGGAGGGGACTGAGACTTTGCATTTGGGCTGCTTTGCACGCAGGGTTCCTGGTGAGCAAAGTGGCTTTGGAACATGTCGCAGTAACATGCTTAAAATTCTTGACAACTGCAAAATAAACTGCTAGTTCCATTTTCCTTCCCCTTCCCCTTTCTCCCTGCCCTTGTGTGTTTATTTTGATTGTGGGGGGGGGACAACGTAGGGACCATGTCAGGCCTGCAGAAATCTACCCCCCACCCTCCACATACACAGCTAAATAGCTTTCGGTTCATGAAGATAGAGTAGGGCCTTATGTCACTCCCCACCTGGAGGCCGCAAAGCTGGCTCTTTTTTCTTTTTTTACACGGTGTCCCCCTCCCTTTTCCCTTGCAAGATATAACACGTGGGAACCCGAGGAGAACATCCTGGATCCCAGGCTGCTGATCGCCTTCCAGAACAGGTGAGCGCCCCCCAACCGGCCTGAACGGGCAATGGCTGCGGCCTCGGTTCCTCTAACCAATGTCCTTGGCGGTTGCTGCAGCTTGTGGGTGGGGGCGGGGCAGGGGTAGGGAAGATGAGGCTTGTGTTTTGGGGAAACTTTGGGAAGCGTGTGTACGGTGGCCCTGCAGCCACCGGGAGAACTCGGGGCTGCGCTGTGGGGTTCTCCGCAGCCCCCTCCTGTTGCAACCTTGGAGCCCCACCCCCGGAGCCTAGGTGTTGCTTTCCTGCAGCCACTGGCCGCTTGGCACTGGCACCTTGCGGTGCAGCTCTGAGGAGCTGGCATTGTGAAACTGCCCGGACGTCACGGAACTGAACTTAACCTGTTGGCGGCTGGAGAAAAGTTGACACCACACCCTCACCCCCCAGGGAGCTGGGGCTAGGCCGGGAGTAGATTCTGTCTGGCTGCAGGTGCCCTTCACTCACATCTCACCGGGCTTTTTGGTGGGGCACGGTGCCCATCCTCAGGACAGGGGGAGTTTGGCCCTGGGGCTGGGGTGGGTGCTGCCTGATGGTGAAGGGGTGGCTTTTTCCGAGGGGCTCATCCTCCTGCGCGCAGATGCTTGTCACGCTGCAGCTGCTGCAGCTGGATTCGCCGCGGTGGCTGCTGCGGTTCTCTGTTTCGGGGAGGATAGAAGGGGGAAGGGCGAGGAGGAGGAGCAGCCGGAGCCCTCGGAGCTCGGCCACCCGCCGCCTTCCATCCCTCCTCCCCCTTTTATTTTGCATTATTTCCTGTGGCGTATTTGGCGCTAAAACTCCTAACTGTAGACCCTCTGAGCCAGCGGCTGGGCTGGCGGGGAAGTTGCTCCCCCGCAACGCGGGGTGGCGCCGAGCGGGGATCCTGCCCGACTCCACCTGGGAGTTCACCGCCCTGTAACCATGTCAGCGGCTGATGCCATGTTGCATAATGGGTCCCCGAAGAATTAAAGCCCAGGCTGTTGCAATGCCACGCAACTTCGGAGTCAGGCCGCCCCGCCCCAGGGCAGTGGCGGAACTCCTGTGGGTTAGCCCACGGGCAGTTGGAGGGTATGGGGTGGTGACTAGGGTCGCTGGAGAGCAGGGTTCTGGCCCAGGTGTGGGCTAAAACTTTGGCAAACGCTGGAGATGCACCCTCTCCCAGGACGGGCTGGGCTGTGCCTGGGACGGTCCATCCCCCAGCCACAGGTCACCCTTAAGCTGGCCCGGCAGACCGAAGCCTGGTGGCTATAATGACCAGAGCCTCCGCCGGTGGGCTTTATTAATAATTTGGAAATTGAGACGGCCGGGAGCTGGGCTCCAACTAGGAGGCGGGGCCTCTCCGTCCCCGCCCTGCCCACCTGCTCAGCCGGCAGCGCAAAGCCAGTTCACCTGGTGGCTGCAAACCTGACCAGACCCTGGCCTCGGTGGCCTGCCCCCACCCCCAGCCCCTAATTGGCTCATTTGCCGCTGTGTAAACAAGGGCACAGCCCCTCCCCCTGTTTAGTGCTGGCCTTTAAGAAAATGAGTCCTCCCTTCTGCTGGCGGCACTCGTTATCTGAATCTTAATGAGGTCATTAGCATCCCCTGCATCTGAAGGGGAGGGACAAGGTCCGCACACACCTCATTTGGACTCGGTTGTATTCCCTGGACCCCCGTCCACTCCACTTTGCGCAGAGCCACAGGCCCGAGGCTGTGGGCGCCAGTGCTGGAGGTGCAGCCCTGAGCTGCTGCCTCCCGAGCAGGTAGGCAAGGCTTCGGGTGCCAGCTCAGGTGCGGCATCAGAGGTGGGAGAGGCCTTTGTCCAGGACCTGTTGGGCAGATGAGGGCTAGTGCCGGCATAAGTGGGCTCTGGGACCTGGATGAGGCACCCAGCTGGTGACAGAGGCAGCCTTCTGCCTGGAGCTCCTTTATCCCTTCCTGCCCTGTTGGCAGCCTACCTGATGGTCTCGGAAGGGAGGGGGCTGTCATCAAAGGTTGTAACGAGAAGGCGAGGCGACCTTGAGGCTAACAGCATTGCCCCTCTGCTCCCTCCCCGCAGGGAACGGCAGGAGCAGCTGATGGGATATCGGAAGAGAGGGCCAAAGCCCAAACCGCTGGTTGTGCAGGTGAATACATGCAGCGTGCCCCAGGGCCACACTGGAGCCCCTCCCTTGACTTTGCCACCATAGCTGCCTCCAGGGCCAGAGGGCGGGGGCAATTCCTCCGAAACACCCCAATTCCGCTTCCTTTCTACTAGGCCTCCCCACCCCTCCCCCACGACACAGCTACAAACCAGTGGGGGCTGGGACCCTCTGATGCTCCCAGCATCCTGTGGGGCCGGCCTGCTCCCTCCACTCACCTCCCCTACCCCGTTCCCTCAGGTACCCACCTTTGCCCGTCGCTCCAATGTACTGACGGGTCTCCAGGACTCCTCCACTGACAACCGTAACAAGCTGGAGCTGGGCTCGCAGGGCAAGGGCCAGGGCCATCAGTACGAGCTCAACAGCAAGAAGCACCACCAGTACCAGCCGCACAGCAAGGAGCGGGCGGGCAAGCCCCCGCCGCCGGGAAAGGGCGGCAAGTACTACTACCAGCTCAACAGCAAGAAGCACCACCCCTACCAGCCCGACCCCAAAATGTACGACCTGCAGTACCAGGGTGGCCACAAGGAGGCACCCAGCCCCACCTGCCCGGACCTGGGGGCCAAGAGCCACCCGCCTGACAAGTGGGCGCACGGCACCGGAGCCAAGGGCTACCTGGGAGCTGTGAAGCCCCTAGCCGGTGCGGCTGGCACTCCGGGCAAAGGCCCCGAGAAGGGCCCCCCCAACGGAATGACGCCGGCCCCCAAGGAGGCTGTGACAGGCAACGGGATTGGAGGAAAGATGAAGATCGTCAAGAACAAGAACAAGAACGGACGCATCGTGATCGTGATGAGCAAGTACATGGAGAATGGCATGCAGGCCGTGAAGATCAAGTCCGGCGAGGGGGCCGAGGGCGAGGCCCGCTCCCCCAGCCACAAGAAGCGGGCTTCGGAGGAACGCCACCCCCCGGGCGACAGGACTTTTAAAAAGGCAGCGAGCGCGGAGGAGAAGAAGGTGGAAGCGCCCTCCAAGAGGAGGGAGGAAGAAGCTCCTGGGGCTGTCGACCCGCAGCCGCCGCAGGACGCCATCTCCCGCAAGCTGTCCCCGACCAAGGAGGCCTTTGGCGAGCAGCCCCTGCAGCTCACCACCAAGCCCGACCTGCTGGCCTGGGACCCGGCCCGGGGCACGCACCCCCCTTCCCACCACCACCACCACCACCATCACCACCACCACCACCACCACAACGTGGGCCTGAATCTCTCCCACGCGCGCAAGCGCTGCCTGTCCGAGACCCACGGCGAGCGCGAGCCCTGCAAGAAGCGGCTGACCGCGCGCAGCATCAGCACCCCCACCTGCCTGGGGGGCAGCCCTGCAGCCGAGCACCCCGCCGACGCGCCGCCGCCCGCTCCCGCCGCCGCCGCCCTCCCGCAGCCGGAGGTCATCCTGCTGGACTCAGACCTGGACGAGCCCATAGACTTGCGCTGCGTCAAGACGCGCAGCGAGGCCGGGGAGCCGCCCAGCTCCCTCCACGTGAAGCCCGAGGCGCCCGCGGCGGTGGCGGTGGCTGCGGCGACCGCTACGGCAGCGGAGAAGCCTGCGGCCGAGGCCCAGGACGAGCCCGGGGAGCCGCTGAGCGAGTTCAAGCCCTTCTTTGGGAATATAATTATCACCGACGTCACCGCGAACTGCCTCACCGTTACATTCAAGGAGTACGTGACAGTGTAGCCGGAGGGCGTCGGAAGGGGAAGGCCCACCTCCGCAGGGGGCTTAGCACCTGGGGCCTCGGGCCGGCTCTCCTCGCGCCAACCCCGGGAGATCTGGGCTGGCCCCGGGGCGAGGACGTCGGACCTCGGTGACCACGTCCCTCGGAGGGCGGGCGGCTGTCTGTCGGATCCCGGCGGAGGCTCCTTCCACTTGGTGCCTGCGGGTCTCGCGCTACCGGCCCCTCCTCCCCTGTGGACCCCCGGGACTGACAGCAGCCGCGCGCGGCGGCCTCAGAGTTCTATAGTGTTATATTTTAACCGTGCTAACTTGTCAAGTGCTGACTCTACCCCTTTGTACGTGGTGTTATTATTGAAATGTATTGTTTGAGCTCAAAAGGCCCGATCACCCCCCATTCGGGCTGCTATATATATATTTATTTGTAGGTATTTATATATTGAAATATAAAAACCTAGATTTATGGAGTTTCCTCTAGATCATGTTATATTCTATATCAGACAAACTATTTTCTGTTGACTCCCCCACCTACAGTGTTTTGGTTGATTTCATTTCCTCCCCTTCCAGGAACTGCAATACCAGTAACCTTGGTATATATTTTTTGATACTGTACACATGGATGTGTTGTTTCTATGTGCAAAAAAAAAAAAAAGAGTTTGTTAAAAGGCTAAAGGAGTTCTCTAGAAACTGCTGCTACTAGAAATGTCTAAACTATAAGCTTCCAATTATTACCTGCTTGAATGTAAATATTAAATGGAGATGTTGAAGGTGCATTTTTGTTGTTTGAGACAAGCACTAGGGAACGTCGGAGGTCGGGGTAGGTGGCTCTCCCCTCTCCCCACCCACTTCCGCCTTCGGCCGGGGCAGAGCTTCGCGTCCCGCGCTCAGCCTCCGCACAAGCGGAGTGGACTGGTTTCGCGGGCCGCGGCGCCGGCGCGGGAGGGTGACCCGGCTCCCCGGGAAGTCGGGAGGCACTGGGCTGGAAAGGGGAATTCCTGCGGGGGGGGGGCAAGCCATCCCCGCCCCCAGGGCCTTTGGGCTGGCGCTGCCCACGGCACTGGCGAGCCCCGGGACCTGGGTGGTGGAGGAGCCGGTGCAGAGGCGAGCGGCGCGGACACGCGGGTGGGGCTAGAACCCCGCGGCCCCCGCACGCCAGGGGCTGACCTTTGTCCCTCCCCACCCCCCGGGGGCATAGCACGCCCGGGCTCTGGCCGGGCAGGGGAGTTCCTTCCTAATAATCCGCGCCCGGTAGGGCAGGTTCCGCGGGGCGGGGACCCCCCCACCCTCCCCAGCGAGCCTGCCGGCCCCGCCCCACCGAGGAAGCCGCTGGGGCTCTGTCAGGCGCTCTCCCCGGAAACCGCCAGGCCGAGGCCTGGAGTGGAGGCGCAGCGAGCGGCCGGGGTGGGGGGCGGGGGGCTTCCTGCGAGGTGGATGGGGAGGGCGAGGCGGCGGGGCGAGCACGACCTGCCACCCCTGCTTCCTCAGTGAGCCAGGAGAGCGGGAGTCCTTACCCATGTCCCTTGGGGTGGCGAGGCTGAGGCCCTGGTGTCGCTGGGGAGGAAGGGGTTAAGGGCCCGAGGGGGCGAGGGGAGTGGGCTGTGTTCCTGGGTGCGGCTCGGCCAGCGGGGGAGCTGTGACCCGGGAGTGTGGCGGCCTAGCCAGCTTTCTGCAGACGCAGCGATCTTCCTCCTGCCTGAGGTGGCCGGGCAGGGCCGGGGCCGCGGTCCTCCAAAGCCCTTGGCCTCCGGGCCTGGCCAGGGGCCGAGCCTGTGCGGGGCACCGGGGCAGAAGAGGTCCACGCGGTGCAGAATGGGGGTGGGGAGGGAGCGCGGCGGTGGGCAGGCCAGGGAAGAGATAGAGGGCCAGGAAGGCGGGGAGGCCTGAATGCGGACAGTGTGGCCAGTGTTGGCTGCAGGCCACCAGCGGCTGGAGGTGGGGGAGGGGAGCCCAGCGGGGGAGGGGAGGAGGGAAGGGAAGTTCTTTAAAAAAAAAAAAAGCCGTTGGGAGTTCCTTGCCCTGGCTGTTGTGAATTGTCCCTCCCACCACCCCCATCACCCCAAACACCCTTTAGAGTGAGTTACCTCTCCACCCCCAAGTAATGAATGCCCTTTGCCACCCTGGGAGCGGAGGGCGGGTGATCTTGCTTCTGGCGAATGGCCTGCTCAGCGCTGGAACTGGCCCGTCTTCGCTGCTGGTGCACAAAGGCCCGTGCCAGACATGGGCTGCGTCTCCCTGTGTCTCCAGCTGAGGAAAGCTGAGAACTCGGGAGCGAGAAGGGGAGCCCTTGCTCAGGTCTGCACCCTTGCACAGCTGGTGACTTGGGAGTGAGCCTTAGCCCCTGCGGAGGGCCCTCCAGTAGGTGGCCTCTGAAGGCTGGGCCTAGGGGTGCGGGAGGGGAGGTAGGGGTGGCACTCCAGAAGGGGGGGCAGGGAAAGAAGATGTTACAGATTCCTGGAAAGATGTGGCCTGCAGGTGGCCTGAGGCCTTGGAAACCAGGCCAAGTAGCAGGGCCCTTTGGGATGTGGCTTGGAGGAGGGAGGGTGGGCGTGGAAAGAGCCTGGAGCCTGAGGCCAGAAGGCAGACACGGGGGCAGGGGCCTAGTGGGTAGGTCGGAGGAGCTCCCGGGGGGCATCCAGCCTGTTGTCAGACCCAACAGAGTGTCCAAGACCCACTCTGTCCCTAGAAGGCAAGGCCCTGTCATCTGCTGACCTCCTCAGATATGCCAGGTGCCACCTGAGCATCTTGTCCTACTAAGTCCCCAGAGAGATTGAGCCTCTCTGGGGTGAGAGTCTGAAGTCCTGATGGGCTGACAGCGTGTCCAAGTTCTCTGCTGATTCTAGAACCAAGCTGGCTGTCGGGAGAACCTCACAGCGACCCACCCCCGGGGCCTCCTGGGACATAGACCTTCAAAGACATCCAACGTTCTGAAATGCTCTGAGGGGGTCGGGGCCCTGGCATTGGAGAGTTTCTCCTTAAAGGGTTCTTGGGGTGGGCAGAGTGGAGTGGCTGCAGCTCTCCTGGGCGCAGACAGCTTCTTCCCAAGGGGGGCCTGGACATGTCTGTGCCCAGCACTTCACAAGCGAAGGGCTGTCCGCAAGCCCCCACTCAGAGCCCAAGCTCGGGGAAGAGGAGCAGAGCAGGCAGCCGGGGTCCTAACACTGCACACTGGGAAACCCAAACATCTTCCTTTTTCTCAAGATGAACCTTTCTAGTGGTGCTGAGCCCACGTGGTGGGGCTCTGCCCATAGGGACGTTTTGATCCACAGGAGAGAAAAGGCACGGAAAGCTGAAAGCCACCCATCCTGTAAGTGTGGTTACGATAGAGATGCTGGCATCACTGACGTGGGCATGGCATAGAGTGGTTGCCGGGTGACCGGATGCCGTGGGGCCCTCACCTGAGCTAACCCAGCAAGGAGGAGGCCCTTGCTGCACCAGCCCCATCCAGTCCTTGGCTCTGTCTCCCTGGAGCTCGCCCCTCCCCCCAACTCATTTCCAGAAGAGCCAAGGTCAGCCCTGCAGTGTTAGCTCGCTCCTTGGATCCCACTGGGGCTCGGGAGAGGAGAGCCACCGACGTGGGGTGCCTGGGGTCCAGGGTTACCAGATTGAGCAAATAAAACTCTAGGGCACTCAGTTCCGTTTGAATTTCAGAAGCACAAGCCATGAGTTTTTAGTAGAAGTATGCCCCATGAAATATTTGCAACATATTTCCACTTTTTTTTTTTTTTTTAAAAGGAAGCATTGTTTATGTAAGAATTGAAATTTGGCTGGGCATCCTGGATTTTCCCTGGAAGCTCTATTTCAGTCTTGAATAGTCAACACGGTCTGTCTCTGCCCATGGGGACATTTTAGTCCAAAGGAGAGAGAAGGCTCACAAAGCTGAAAGCCACCTGTCCTGTAAGTGCGGTTATGATAATGATATTGGGCAGGTTGGCATGGCATGGAGTAGTTGCTGGGTGCCCGGATGCCGTGAGCCCTCACCTGTGATTTAAGGTGAAGGTGGGGTAGGAATTCTCTGTGCACGTGATCCAACCAAGACAAAGAAGTGGGGAGACCAGATTGGCCCCTGTGTCATTTGGCCCACTCTGGGCTCCTGAATTAAAGCTCCACGCCACTCCCCCGAACACCAAACAGCAAGCTTCTAGAACATACGAGGAGGACTGAATGGATCTGTGTGGTGTACCCAGGCCCCTACCAAAGAGCTGCTACCTCACTACACCTCAGTTTCCTCGTCACCTTAAAAGAAGAGCCATGGTGGTAAAGATGGTTTGGGACAAGAGGAAAGCCTTGAGCATGTCTGGAAACCCCCTGAGTGTACACTCAGGTCATTTTTTCACGAGGGAACGTTAGACATCACAGGTCAGATCTAAATGTCTTCTAATGACTTCTGGCCTGGAGCCTTAAGCTTGACCAAGGGACAGTCTGCAGTGACAGCTACCTCTGAACAACCATCCAGCCCCTCCCTCTCTCCAGAACTGCGCTCTGCCCTGGGGTCCTGCTGGGTGGATTAGCTCTTGACCCGGGACCTCAGTGTCAGCCTCCCAGCTTTATGCCGGATTGCTGAGGATGACATGGGGACAGGAGAGAGTTGGGACAAGCCACACATTAGCAAGCCTGCACCTGGACAAAACCAAATCTTCATGCTTCTCCAAACAGGCGCACCCTATGGCTCTCTAGATTGCTGCTCCTCCGAGAAGGCGAGGCTGTTATTCTTGGATGCAAGTAGCGACTTCCTGCAGCCACTAGTTTGGAAGCCACCCCCAACTCTGCCCTCCTCCTGGCCTCTTCCCTTTGCAATTGGCTACAACAGCTAACATTGATTGAGTGCTTATTACAGGCTAGATACTTCAGGGGGATTATCTCATTCAATTCCCACGCCACCTCCATGAGGTGGGTCCTGTCATCCTCCCTGTCTTGAAGGTGGCAATAGGGAGGCATGGGCTTGAGTAGCCTGCCCAAGGTCAAACGGCCTGTCCGTGGAGAGAGAGAGGGATTCCGAGCTGGCATCTTCTGTGTCCTTGGGGCCCTGCCCCCAGTTTCTGGGGTTCTGTGCGTCCTTCAGGAGCAGTTCAGGCCCCATCCTCTCCCTGAGGTTATTCTAGATTATTCCAGCCGTTACCAGGGCCTGCTCTGTAGAAATACTACAGTGTTCACTGTTCACTGCCCTCCCCACCCCCGCCCACCACTCACTGTCAATCAATTGCACACTGCAATATACATGCGAGCATGGGCCTCCTTCCTCCACCCGGACGGACGGACGGAGCCTGGAGCTCCTGAGAGGCTCAGGGCAGGGCTTGGGTATCTCCTGCACTCCCCCAGTGGGCACGCCGTTCTCCGATACCTTGGAGTCACATGCCTCGCGCCCGTGTCTGTACAGAGTCCTCTGTGCGTGTGTGTGGGGAAGAGACTGCAGCTTTCAGGCAGGGAAGCCGGTGCCTGCTCTGCAAGCCGGTAACATCTTCCACAAACCCGGGCCCAGCGCGGTCCCCAGGAGCCCCAGCGTTCAGGAGCCTCAGCTCCCCAAAGCCAGAGGCTGTTCCCTCTCCCCCCTCCGCGGGCAGAGAGCTGGCAGGCACACGCTCAGCTGCTCTGGGGCCCTGCCGCCCCCTCGCTCCTCACCTGATGCATTTGTGAGCATTTCAGGAGACTCCAGGTAATTATGTAGTAATTGAATTTTGGGAAACAGACCCTGAGGATAATCCTGGAGTCAGTACCAGAAGACTCATGGTTTAATTCTTGTATTTCGCCTGGCGGTGCATGGCATACTCTTCCTGACACCACGGCCACCACCTCATCCTCATGTATGCAGCTTTAATGTGCAGCTCGGGACGGTAGAGGTGTGGCCGGGCATGTGCCCCCACAGTGCACACACGCGCGCACACACGCTGTGAGCAACACGCAGAGGACAGAGCACACACTCTTTTATTTTGGGATTTGGTCTTCACGTGCACTGTATGGAGAAGGCCTGACACACCGTCAGGGCTCACTGAATGCTGGCTCCGCGTGGGGACCATATATTCAGGGCAACGTGAAACTGTGCTCCCAGGTTGCAGTCCTCAAACTTGGCCCAAACGATGATCTCTCTGCTCATATTAAATAAATAAGTAAATAAATGTTGGCGGCGATAATTATTTCTCGTAACCAGTTATCTGCAAGTTTTCTGCCCCTGGTTTGGGGCAGAGAGCTGGCATTCACAAGGGGCATCCTGTGTGCATGTGTGCGTGTGCGTGTGCGTGTGTGTGTGCGTGTGGGAGGCAGGGGGCTGCGGGGCTGCAGCCGCGACACAGCCTGTCCTGGCAGGCATGCCTCTCACTTGCTGCCCGAGTGAAAGGCCCTTTCAAACGCACCCTGGAGTTTAATACTGCCAGCAACGGGCCCGGACCCTTTCAACCTGCGCCAGGTGTAATGCAACCCCCCTGGATTTCCTCCCTTTCCTGTTTCATCTGGGAAATTCTTCACTAATTCCATGGTATCTGGTTTCTCATTGTTTTTCTCTGCTGTAGACGGCCTCTTGGGGTGGGCTTTGGAAAAGGTGTGTGGAAGGCTCCCAGCCCTCCAAAGTGGCACCGGCTCTCCAGCCCCTCCCACCACCGTCCTCCAAAATCTCCTGAGAGGCGGCGCTGGTGGCTGGCAGCGTGAGCCCAGGTATGCTGGGGAAATGGCAAATACTCGTCACGGTCAGAGAGTGGTCTTGGGTGGCCACCTGGCTTCTGTAAAGCTGTGTCCAAACTGAGAAGAACAGCACAGTTACGTGACGCTCCTTTGGAATAGGACACTGAGATGATATTAATGTAACAAAATAATGGTGTGCCGCCCACCCTTTTTTAGGATACTTGCCGTTTGGGGTTGGGGACAAGGAAGAGTACAGGCTGGGAGGAGGAAGGCCGGGCTCTTCCAAATGCAAGCAGGGACCATCTATTTTCCTCGGCCCCTCTAGAGAAGCTGGGACCCCAAAACCCTGTGTCCGTTTCCTGCTCCATGGACAGGGCTCTTGGACTGTGCCACCAGCGGGCTGGGGGGACTCAGGGCCGGCGGTGCGCCTCCCAGCCTTCCGTGCATTCCCACCGCTCCTCTCCTGGCACTGAAAATTATTTATGTTTGCAAATTGCTTTTGACTCACATGAGCTATTCCTCCCGCCTGCCGAGGAGTCTGGGGATGGGAGAGAGTTATTGAGCCTGCGAGCTGAGAAACACGGGAGACGAATGAGGGAGCGCCATGCGCCTCCGGGTTTGGTCCCCACTCTGCCACTGCCGCGCACATCGCTTCCCCTTCCTGGGCCTTGGGCGTCTCGTGTGCAGGAGGAGAGGGTTGCGTGGGGCGTGAGCTCTCGGGGCCTCTGTGGCTCTGAAGTCTGCTGGGCCTGTGTCACACCAGAGAGGCACAGAGGAGGCTGGTCCCAGCCTCTGAGCTGCTCACTCCCGAACCTGCGCCTGGCCGACCCCGCACCGATGGCTGCCAGGGGCTGGACATGGTGCCACCCAGCCCTGGCCCGGCGGGAAGAACCAGACGGGTGGCCTGGAACGTTTCTTCCCTTTGTCTTTTTCTTCACTGTGGTCCTTAGAGATGTCTCCTCTTACAGACTCGGATGAAAACAAATGTCTGCAGAGGGACCGGAAGGCTAAAAAGTCTCTGGGGCCGGTCCAGGACAGAAACACACAGAAACGCACCTAATAACCATCATGGTCATGATCAGGGCCAGAGCAGGATCAGCTCCATGGGGCAGTGGGCAAGGAATGGCGTCACCTGCCCTTCCAAGAGGAGAAGGTTGGCCCACTGACAACGGGGTCATGGGTTCCTGGAAGCTCGGGTCAGAGAGGGCCGTGGAGTTTCTAGTCCAAGCCCCTGTTCTACAGATGGGGAAATTGAGCCCCCAGAAGACGAAAGCCAACATCATGGTGAGTTGCCAGTTTCATCCAAGAGAGGTCGTTCTCTGCCCGCAGGTGGATATCTGAGTTCTGATGAGGAGCAGTGTTCATCAGTCCGTCTACCATAAAGTTGGATATAGTAATAGGAATGATGAGAACAGAATTCAAGACTCAAGGCCTAAGCAGAGAGTGAGTGGCCGAGTGTGGCTGTCAGAGTGCCGTGGTGCAGCGTCTCTTCTCCAGACCGTGGTTTGGGCCTAACCCAGAAAGATGTGAGGGTCTGGTCGTCCTCCAACCCAGTGACCACCAAGTGGGACGAAGGCTGCCGTGGGCCCCGCTGTCCACGGTGGTGAGAAACCTGCTAACCTCAGAGCTTCCAGGTGGCTCTGCCTTGGCAGAAAGACAGTGTCTGCTCAGCCCTGGCCAAACCACAGTGAGCCTCCACCCTGGGTCTGGAGGGGAGTCTGGGGTCTGTGCACCCTCCCGAGCGAAAGGACCCAAGGCAGTGGGCAGGCCGAAGGCGGTCGGCGGGCGGGGAAGGGGGACTCTGGTGCAGAAAGGCTTTCCCTGAAGCCCTTTCTCCCGGGCCTGGGGTCAGCTCTGGAGCATGAGGTCTCGCCTCGGGGAGACTACGACGCCTCCCAGGTCTACCCCTAGGAGTGAACTCTCCTCATTTCCACCCGATTCCTCTTACGAAAGCAGCACGAACCAGAGGGTGCATCCAACGGGGTCTTCAGCTGCCGCTGACCTGGCGGGTGGTCTGTTATGCACTTGCACTCACGTGGGCATCTCAGCATTTTGGAGAGAGAAAGGGGACGAGAGTGCTGACAGGACCAAAGTCGAGGGAGGAAGCAGCGGCAGGAGAGAGGAAGCCAGGAGAAGACCTGAGAGACAGAGAGACAGGAGCAAGGGCAAGGAGACCAACGGGGCAGGGACGAAGAAATGGAGAAGGATCGTAACGGAAACGGAGACAGAAAGACACAAAGGCAGAAACGAGGCTGGGAAAAACCGGGTGGCTCGAAAACACCAAGTTGGAAGGGAAGGAAGCCAGCGTTGCCAGTGTTATGCCAAACTCACGCCGTGTGTGTCCGGCGCTGCGGCGGCGTCCCTGCCAAAGATGCAGAGCCTGAGTCCCACCGGGGGAGGGGAAAGGTCAGACGTGCATTTGTCCAAAAGCCAAGGGTGAGGGACACAGAGAGGGGCTGAGGCCCAGCCCCAGTGAAAGGAGACGAGAAAGAAAGGACAATGAATGCAGTTCACAGTCCTGGTTTGGCCCTTGGAATAGGGAATAGGAAAAAAAAACAAAACAAAAACTAGTTATAAAGAGCGTTATTGAGGAAATCAACAAAATCGAATATGGACCGTGGGTTAGACAAGAGCCTTGGGTGGATGTTAAACATCCTGATTCTGATCATCGCACCGTGCTTGTGTCAGATAAAGTCCTCGTTCTTAGGGAAAACGCACTGCTCTGTTTGGCTGCAAAGGGGCACAAAGTCTCCAGTTCACTCTCAGACCCTCAAATGGTTTGGGAAAAATGTCTACCCACACGTGTATTTCCCAGGGTCGGGGAGGGATGATAAGGTGAACGGGGCAGACGTTAACAGCTGCTGAACGCAGATGAAGACCATATATGAAAGTCTCTTTACTAATCTTGCAACTTTTTTGTAAACTGGCAAAAAAAATGCTGAGTTGAAATTTAAAAAGAGGTCCCCGGAGCCGCCCCCTTGGCGTGAGAGGCAGGTGCTGGCCCTGGAGCCTTGCGGCGGTCTGGGAAGGACCCCAAAGCTGGGAGCCCGGAACAGGTGTGAACAGTCCGGGCGAGTTGTTTCCCGCCGCCTGCCTGAAGGCCTGAGTGCACGTGTTCCCACCTCACCCCACCTTCCCCACAAACATGAATGGGGGTCTGGAGGGCAAAGCCACGGCTGCCCAGGGCCTGCACCAGGGAGCTCCCAGCCACCTGCAGCTCAGTCTGGCCCCTTGAACCGCACTGCTGAGCCCAGCCGTGCGCTTGGGCCGGTGAGGATGCAGGATGTGGCAGGAAGGGTGAGGGCTGGGGAGCCAGGCGGACCTGGCTGCCTGTGCTTGCCAGCTCCGCACCTGGGGCCGGTGGCTCTGCCCCAAGAGCGGTTCCAAAGGTGGCTCATCTTACCAGGTCATCTCCTAAACGCCACCTCTTGGGATAAGCCGTCCCTGGCTACTGGTGCAAAGTAGGCTCCACTGTATGGTGCAGTTTTCCTTCTTTAGGGCAGGCATCCTTGCCTGGATCACAGATGTGTTTTCCTGTCTCCCTCCCCTGGTAGCACCTGGGTCTTGCTCACTGCTGTTCGCTGTGCCTAGAGCTTGGCAGGTGCTCCGGGGCTACCCGCTGAGTGAAGGGAGGAAGGGAGAGAGGACAAGAGGGAAGGAAATAAGCAGCAGAGGGGAGAAGGACGGGGAGTCCTGGACTTCTCGCCAGTAAAGTGGAGGTGACAATCCCTGTCCCATACGCTTAGAGATGGGCTAGAGAAGCACCCGGGTGGTGCAGCTCAGCGGAGGCGGTGAAGAGCAGAGAATGTTACTATGACCACCCAGCCCGCGCCTGCGCCCTGTCCAGGGCTGGTCACAGCCAGCACGCTCCTGCCTGCTGACTTGGTCGTTAATTTGGCCACCTGGTCATTTCACTTCATCTGGGGAAGTGTAGGTTGGAAGAGGTGAATTATTTTGTCATGACGGGGCCAGGTGCAAGGCCAGGTGCAAGGCCAGGCCCTGGGAGACGGCATTGGGCCCAGGGATGTCCGTCAGGCCTCTGGTGAGAAGACCTAAGACTAATGCACCCTTGGGCCCCGGGGCCGCCCTCCTCCTGCTGGGAGCTCCTGCTCCGACCTCAGGCGATGCCGGAGAAGAGTGACGCCTTCCATTCTCTCGCGTCATGACCGACAGGGCGCGTGAAGGAAGGAACGGAACCCTCTGGTCGTTTGGCTCAGTGTGGCTCACAGTTTGGTTTGTCCCCTGGCACACGTGACACTCTGGGAATGACAGACCCCAGCTAGGCCTGACCTTGGTCTCCCAGGAAAGCTGGCTCGTGCAGAACCGGCGCAGGCCAACACGCTCGCAGAGGAGCCTCGCCTAACAGAACTGGCCCCTGCCCCATCCCAGTGAGGGCCAGGAGAGGAACCGTAGGGAAACGCGAGCCACTAAGAGACAGGAAGCAGCGGGAGATGGAGGAGGCAGGCGGCCCTCCGAACCCCGTCCACTGCCGTTTGCACACTGCTGTCGACGGCTGTCTAGCTTCCCTTGTGGCGTTGTCGAAAGATCTAAACTCACACCACGCATTGCAGGGAACACACCGAGAGGGCCAGTGTAGCTGGTCCAGTCTTGGCGCGCCAGCAGGGAGGGACGGTACTGACGCTGAAAACATTAGAGGCGGCCTCCTGGTCTGCTCCAGCCGCCTCCCCGGCTGGCCGGGGAGATGAAACCTGCCTCCAGCTCCGGAGCAGCTGGGCCTCCTGCAGACAAGCCACCTCTTCGTGTCACCCAGGCTTTGGGCTGTGGGCGTGGGAACGGCCGCGTCGAACGGATTGCTGATGAAGGAAGAGACCAACTTGTGACCTGGTGCCCCAAATTCCTGTCCTCAAGATAAGAGTGGGCAGTCGGATCTATAAATAATGCCTTCCAGAGTGGCCCTTCCCGAAGCGCCTCCCGGGCTCTGCAGGCGCGAGCTCCGGACACGGCGCTGGCTGGCTCAGCGCTGCCCCGGGCGCACGGAAGTCCCTAATGGAAGTGTCCTCCTGGCCCTCCCTGCCCAGCACCGCGCAAGGAGCGAGGAGCTTTTTGGCAGCCGCAAGACGGTTCTCGCCCCTCGGCATGCCCTGCAGCCACGCAGAGGCCCGGAAATTACCCGGGGCAGGAAAGAGCCCCCGCTCTTGGGGCTTTTAAGTCCCCAGCTCGACCCTCCACCTCAGCTCGACACCTCCACCTCCACCTCCACCCTCAGCTCGAGGTGCAGAGCCTCCACCGCGCCGGCCAGCGCTGCAGACGGGGACTGCGTGCCGGGCAGCACCCTGTGGGGGTCCCTGTGCTGTCTCCCTTGGCCGCTGGACCGAATGTCTCTCGCTGGTAGGGACAGTGTCACCCTCATTCCCCAGCACAGCCTGGCACAGTGTCCGGAAGGTCTGAATAAATATTGACCGAACGAGTGAGTTCCGTTTACAAGGTCTCAGCTGCCGCCACTGCCTCAGAAAAGAGTAGCAATCCCAGGGGACCGTGACCGCCCTTGGCTCTCCGGCCACACGGCGTCCTCAGGGACTGTCCAAGGGTCCCGGGGCCGTCGCTGTTATCTCCCACCTGCTCATGGCGGTGGGGGTGAGGGAGGTCTCTGTCTCTCATGTCTCTGTCTCTCATGTCTCTGTCTCTCATGTCTCTGTCTCTCATGTCTAACGATAGTTACTGGATTTGGTCTTTGTCCTTTACTTTTCTTTGATTTACGAAATAGAGATTCCTTTTGCAGAGCTTGTGGGTGTTTTGTTTGCTCTCTCCCTCCCTCTCTCCCTCCGTCTCTCTCTCTCTCTGATGATTTCCATCATCAGCTCAAATTTAGGAAAGATGCCAGGTGACACCAGCCCCTGGGCACACACCACTGCCTGGTGTCCCCATGACCTCTTAACAGTAATAACTCGCAATTAGCGATTGCTCACCGAGCCCAGCATGATGGAAGAGCCCTTACACGCCTTCTGTCTTTTAGTCCTTGCCGTAACCTGAAAATACACGTACCACTATTACCCCCTTGAGGACACGGAA
>NC_033675.1:3130919-3180760 GCF_000165445.2 Microcebus murinus | reverse complement strand
TTGGGGGGCCTCCCAAGGGTCGCGGGCGCGGGGCTTCAGGGGCAGCCTCCAGGGACCAAGCGGCTGCGGTCACGCCACCTGCTTTCTCTGCCAGGCCGCTGGCAACTCCGCCTCTGTCGCTCACACCTGAGTTTCGCTCTGCCCAGCCTCTCCTCTCCCCCAAATTGAGGCAGCTGGACAGATTGGTCGCTCACTCCCACCTTTGCTGTGCCGTGCCTACTCCGTTCACGCGGCCAGTTCAGCCCCATTCCCCAGCGGGCTGAGCTGCCGGGCCCTACAAGTCCTGAGCCAGAGCCCAGGGTTGCCTCAGAAAACTTCCACCTGACCTTGCTCCGCCCCCGGCCCCAGGTAACCTCCTGTTAATGCTCCCAACGGGGGAGGCCAAGCGCGCCGCCCTCCGTGCGAGCTTACGACTGCTACATTACATAACTCGGGCGGTGGCTTTTGGATTCTGCTCCTGGCACCCAAGCCTTTAGGGGCTCCACGGGGAGGGGCCAGAGTTCAGGTCTGTTCCTTACTCGGCCTGAAAACACCCCTAACCCTGCAACACGAGCGTGGCCAGCACGCGAGAAGTAGCAAGGCATGGGCGGGATGCGGACGGCATGCGCCGTACTGGGAGGGAAATGGAGTGGGGGGAAAATTTTCTGGGCATGCCAGATGACCAGAATGTTCCCTGGTTCTCCAAGATCGAGACCGTCCCATTGAGCAGGGAAGGGAGTGAGCAGGGGAGGGGGCCGAGCCGATGCTCTCTTCCTATTCCCCACCTTCCTGGCCGCCCACCTAACAGTCTTCCAGGGCCCACCACCCCGAGGCCTCCTTGCAAAACTGGCCCAGGAGGCTGTCCACCCCTGCCTTAATATCAACCGCAAGTGGTTGGTGACTAAGTTCTCTCTTTTTTCTGGCGGTTACTGGAATTCTTGCCCCCTTCTTTTCTTTGGGGCACTGCCTCCTAGGGAAGGTGTGCGGTATCCCGGGTGGACTGGGTGGGGGACATGTATGAGCAGGGTGGAGAGGAAGGAGGGGGCCCAATCTGGGGGCTCCATGGGTTTTGTGTTACCCTTCCATGGGGGCCCAAGGCAGGAGGAAAGGCAGTGGAGGTGGGGGACCAGTGGTGCCATTCCCGGATTGGTGCTGCGCTCCCTGCTGCTGCACCCATGGGTATGGAGGAGGCGGACAGGTGGCTGGCATTCCTGGGGATGTGGCCTGGTCTCCCTGCTGCCTCCGATGGTGAGTTGGGGACAGTGCGTGCGATTCCTGGGGAGGGTGTCTGGGCTCTCCCGCCCTGGCTGGCCCATGGTGAGTGGGGGACAGCTGGTGGCATTCCTGCGAGGGTGGCTGGGTCTCGCCTACTGGCTGCGCATTGGTGGAGGGGGGACCATTGGTGCTTCCTGGAGGTGCTGCCCCGTCTCCCTACTGCTGCCCCTATGGTGGAGTGGGACAGGTGGGCTGCCATTCCTGGAGGGCTGCTGGTCTCCCTACTGCCCTGCGATCCATGGTGAGTGCGGCGACAGTGTGCTGGCTTCCTGGAGGTGCTGGTCTCCCTACTGCCTGCCCCATGCGTGAGTGGGGGACGCAGCTGGGTGCATTCCTGGAGGTTGCTGGTCTCCCTGCCGCCCCGGGGATGGCTGAGAGGACAGTGCGTGCATTCCTGGATGCTGGTCTCCCTACAGCTGCTCCACGGTCAGAGGGGACAGTGCGTCATTCCTGGGAGGTGCTGCCGTTCTCCCTACTGCCTGCCATGGTGAGCTGGGGACAGGGGTGGGGTGCATTCCTGCGAGGGGGTTGTTGTCTCCCTACTTTGCTGCCCATGTTGGAGTGGGGACAGTGGTGCATTCCCTGGAGGTGCTGGTCTCCCTGCTGCTGCCCCATGGTGAGAGGGGACAGTGGTGCATTCCTGGAGGTGCTGGTCTCCCTGCTGCTGCCCCATGGTGAGAGGGGACAGTGGTGCATTCCTGGAGGTGCTGGTCTCCCTGCTGCTGCCCCATGGTGAGTGGGGACAGTGGTGCATTCCTGGAGGTGCTGTCTCCCTGCTGGCTGCCCCCATGGTCCGAGAGGGGACAGTGGTGGTCCTGGAGGTGCTGGTCTCCCTGCTGCTGCTCCATGGTGGAGTGGGGACAGTGGTGCATTCCTGGAGGTGCTGGTCTCCCTGCTGCGCCCCATGGTGAAGGGGCGCAGTTGGTTCATTCCTGGAGGGTGTTGGTCTCCCTACTGCTGGCCCCATGGCGTGAGAGGCGGACAGTGGTGCATTCCTGGAGGTGCTGGTCTCCCTGCTGCTGCCCCATGGTGAGTGGGGACAGTGGTGCAATTCTTGGAGGTATCCTGGTTCCCTGCTGCTGCTCCACGGTGGAGTGGGGACAGAGGTGCATTCCTGGAGGTGCTGGGTCTCCCACTGGCTTTCTTTTTTCGATGGTGACGTGGGGACAGTGGTGCATTCCTGGGAGGTCCTGGTCACTGCTTGTTTGCTCCCATTGGTGAGTGGGGTACAGTGGTGCATTTGGATTTGGTGTCTGGTCTCTCCCTCGCTGCTTCCCATGGTGAGTGGGTTTTTTTTGACTATTTAAGTGGTGCATTCTGGATTTTTTTTTGGTGCTTTTTGTTTTTCCTACTGCTGCCCCCATGGTGAGTCGGGGACAGTTGTGCTTTTGTTTGTTTGTGTCTCCTGGTTCTCACTGCTGCTGCTCAGGTGAGGGGGTGAGGTGCATCCTGGAGGTGCTGGGTCTCCCTACTTTTTAGCTGCTCTTATGGTGAGTGGTGTGTTGTTCTCAGTGGGTGGCATCCTGGACGTGCTGGTTCCCTACAGCTGCCCCATGGTGAGAGGGGAGCAGTGGGTGCATTGTGTGTTTGGTGCTGGTCTCGCTACAGCTGCCCCATGTGAGTGGGGACAGTGGGTGTTTTTCCTGGGAAGGGCTGGTCTCCCTGTGGCGTGGCCCCATGGTGAGAGGGGACCAGTGGTGCATTCCTGGAGTGTGTCTTGGTCTCCCTACAGCTGCCCCCATGGTGAGAGGGGACAGTGGTGTTTTTCTCGGATTGTGCTGGGTTCTCCCTGCAGGCTGCTCCATGTGTGAGTGGTGGACAGTGGTGCATTCCTTTTGGAGGTGCTGGTCTCCCTACAGCTGCCCATGGTGAGAGGGACAGTGGTGCATTCCTGTTGTATTTTTTTGTGCTGGGTCTCCTGCGCCTTTGCCCGATGTTTCGTAGAGCGGGATTAGTGGTGCATTCCTGGAGTTGTTTGTGTCTCCCTGCTGTTTTTTCTTGCCCATGCTGGAGAGGGGACAGGGTGCCATTCCTGGAGGTGCTGGGGTCTACTGCTGCTGCCCCATGGTCAGAGGGGACAGTGGTGCATTCCTGGGAGGTGCTGCGTGCCCCTTCAGCTGCCCATGGTGAGTTGGGGACAGTGGTGACATTCCTGCGAGGTGTTGGTCGTCCCTTGCTGCTGGCCCATGGGTGAGTGGGACAGTGGTGCATTCCTGGAGGTGCTGGTCTCCCTGTGCTGCCCATGGTGAGTGGGGGACAGTGGTGCATTCCTGGAGTGCTGGTCTCCCTACTGCTGCCATGGTGAGGTGGGACAGTGGTGCATTCCTGAGGTGCTGGTCGTCCCTCTGCTGCCCCATGGTAGAGGGGACAGTGGGTGCATTCCTGAGGTGTTGGTCTCCCTACGTGGCTCCATGGGTGAGTGGGGACATGGTGCATTCCTGGAGGTGCTGGTCTCCTGCTGCTGCCCTCATGGTGAGTGGGGACAGTGGTGCATCCTGGAGGTCTGTCTCCCCTGCTGGTGCTCCCAGGTGAGCTGGGGACAGTGGTGCATTCCTGGAGGTGCTGGTCTCCCTGCTGCTGCCCCATGGTGAGTGGGGACAGTGGTGCATTCCTGGAGGTGCTGGTCTCCCTGCTGCTGCCCATGGTGCGAGTGGGAGACAGTGGGTGCATTCCTGGAAGTGCTGGTTCTCCCTGCTGCTGCCCCCATGGTGAGTGGGGACAGGCTGTCATTCCTGGAGGTGCTGGTCTCCCTGCTGGGGCTGCCCATGGTGAGCGGGGGACAGTGGTGCATTCCTGGAGGCTGCTGGTGTCCCTTCGCTGCCCCATGGGTGAGTGGGACAGTGTGCATTCCTGGGAGGTGCTGGTCTCCCTGCTGCTGCCCCATGGTGAGTGGGACAGTGGTTGCATTCTGGAGGGTGTGGTCTCCCTACTGGCTGCCCCATGGTGAGTGGGGCGTGGTGCATTCCTGGAGGTGCTTGGTCTCCCTACTTGCTGCCCATGGTGACGGGGACAGTGGTGCATTCCTGGAGTGCTGGGTCTCCCTACTGCTGCCCATGGTGAGAGGGGACAGTGGTGCATTCCTGGAGGTGCTGGTCTCCCTGCTGCTGCCCCATGAGTGAGTGGCGGGACAGTGGTGCATTCCTGGAGGTGACTGTCTCCCTACTGCTGCCCCATGGTGAAGTGGACAGTGGTGCATTCCTGGAGGTGCTGGTCTCCCTGCTGCTGCCCCATGGTGAGTGGGGACAGTGGTGCATTCCTGGAGGTGCTGGTCTCCCTACTGCTGCCCCATGGTGAGTGGGGACAGTGGTGCATTCCTGGAGGTGCTGGTCTCCCTGCTGCTGCTCCACGGTGAGTGGGGACAGTGGTGCATTCCTGGAGGTGCTGGTCTCCCTGCTGCTGCCCCATGGTGAGTGGGGACAGTGGTGCATTCCTGGAGAGGTCCTGGCTCCTGCTGCTGGCCCACGATGAGTGGGTGACAGTGGTGGCATTCCTGGACGGTCCTGGTCTCCCTGCTGCTGGCCCTCCATGGTGGAGGTGGGGACAGTGGTGCATTCCTGGAGGTGCTGGTCTCCCTGCTGCTGCCCCATGGTGAGAGGGGACAGTGGTGCATTCCTGGAGGTGCTGGTCTCGCCTACTTCTGCGGGCGCGCGGCGCGCGCAATGGGTGAGTGGGCAGTTGGGTGCATTCCTGGGAGGTGGCTGGGTCTCCCTGCTGCTGCCCATGGTGACGAGGGGACAGTGGTGCATTCCTGGAGGTCCTGGGTCTCCCTACTGCTGCCCCATGGTGAGTGGGGACAGTGGTGCATTCCTGGAGGTGCTGGTCTCCCTACTGCTGCTCCACGGTGAGTGGGGACAGTGGTGCATTCCTGGAAGTGCTGGTCTCCCTACTGCTATTCCATGGTGCTGGGACATGGGACCTCGAAGGCACCTTTTTCAAACCCAGTGTGCAAGGGCCTGGAACCCTGGTGGAACACAGCAGCATTTAGAGCATGGAAAGCTGCTTCTCCATGATCATGGAAAAGAGCATGATCTTTAGATCTTTAGATCTCTAGAGCATGATCACGGTGACATCGAGGACTGGGAGGACATGGACACTAACATGGAAATGAAAGTCCCTCCTTCCCACTGCTTTTCTAACATGACACAGGCCAAGTGCCAAGAGTTGGGGCTATTTCACTGAGTCCTCACCATGGCCCCATTAAGCAGACAAGGAAAGTGAGGCCTGCGGAAACAAAGTCACCGAAGAATTGGTGTTCAGACCCAGGTGTGGGCCATGGTTCCATTTGGTTCGTTCTCTGGAAATTCAGATTCTTGGAGGTGGAGAACATACATGTGGTAAGGTTAACCTCTGAGCTAAGCAGATCCCTCCTGGATTTCCCAAGAACTAGTGGGACTAGGAGTCCCGGTGTCCAGCCCCGCCCAGCCCAGGACGCCCTAGTTGTTGAGGGCGCCTCTGTAACCACCTTTGAATCCAACTTCCCTGCCACCTCCTTCCTCTGCATCTAGGCGCTGCCCGGCAGGGCAGGGCTCCAGGCGCTGGGTGGCTGTGGCGGGCTCAGGCTTGGCAGAAGGGCTCCCCAACCCTGGCGTGACCCCAGCCCTCACTCTGCGTGGCCTCTTCAACAGGGCCTGTAATCTCCCTCCGGGCTCCCACTCAGCCACCCCCCTGCCCCCCTGCCCCCCACGAGCCCCCCACCCCCACCCCCGTGCTTGCAGAAGGGAGAGCAGCGTCTACCTGGCAGGGGTGAGAGAGCAGCTCCTTTCCTTGTTTTCACCACTGCCCACCACACCTCCACCTGCTCTGTAAAAGCTCTCAGCCTGGCCTAACAGGACAGAGCAAGCCATTGGTGGTGGGGGTGGGAGGGGGATGCCTGCGACTGCAGACAGGTCTCCCCGCCTCCTCAGGTTAAAGCCCAGGGGAGCCCCAGGGGAGCAGGGATGGATCAGAAGCCCAGGACAGGGAGCAGTGGGCTGGCCCAGGACCCCCAGCACAACACCAGGGCCGCCCGCCCGTGGCTGCTGACTGCTTTCCCCTCCCCCCAGCAGAGTGAGATGAGGGCAAGGAACTCGCCAGCGGCACCTTGGCCCTCCTGATTCTGCAGAGCTGACCCCGCTGGTCCCAGGCAGGCACCCAGAGTCGCCCTGGGCCACCAGCCCCAGCCCTGCAGAGAGGCGCCCCTCCACCTGACACCCCCACCTGCCCTCTCCGACCCACCCAGCACCCAACTGGCCTCGCTGGCGGCCAGCAATTTTCTCTCTCCTCCAGGGCAGCGCCGCAGCGGAGACCCACACAAGAGCCGCCAGCGCCCCACTTGACGGAGACTGAAGCCTGGGCCACTGCACCATCCAGTCCCACCCTGGGAGCAGCTGGCATGCCACACGCCACATAGGTAGTCACCACATAGTGGGTGGGACTGCAGCAGGTCGGCCCTGCTCTCTAGGGGTCCCCATGGACAAGGGCCACAGGCTGGACTTGGCGTCGTGGCCTTCTTGCAACGGCCTGGTGAATTGCTCCTGCAACCTTTGAAACAGCGCCCGGTGGGCTGCGGGGCCACACGCCCACCCTCCCACCACCCACCAATGCTGGGCTACTCCCCGCATGTCTCGCCCACGGTCCCCTCGAGGCTGGCCTCGGTCTCATCCCTCAACATTCTGTGACCCCCTTGAATGGCCAGACAGTTGACTCCGACTCCGGGCTGGGCTCAGTGTCCCAACCCGACCTTAAGCGCCCCCAGGGCAGCCGTCCCTGCCCACGTCACCGGGCCCAGTGCGGGCTGAGGCTCTGCGCAGGGCCGACAGGTGAGAGGTGACCACATGGAGGAGTGGAACTTCCACCAGCCGCCTTTGCGTTGGGGGGAGCCAGGCGGGGAGCGGCCGGCCCGCATGCGGGTGAGAGCGTCACCTTTCCCGGAGGTAGGGGGTGGGGTGGGGTGGGGTGGGGGTGGGGGAGCCGGCCTCCTGGGCAAATCCATTCATCGCAGGGCAGCGGAGCCTGGCTCACCCCACCCTGGAAGCCGGCTGCCCGCAGCCGGGGGAGGCTTGGGAAATGGGCGAAGTGGTCAGACTGGTTTCCGGAGCCGGGCTCGGAATCCACGCGGGCTGGCAGGGCTTGGTGGGGGAGGACCGAACCCCGAGGGCGACGGCAGCGGAGAGGCCACCCCGGGTTGCTTTGTTTTCCCTACCCTAGCAGGCGACCCCGCAAGAGATGCGGGAGGGGTCGGGTGGGGAGTGGGGCGTGGGCAGGCGTCGGGTTGGGGCAACCCAGTTTTCAGGTGTGGACCTGCAGACCGGGCGCGCCCCACCCCCACTTCTGGTGCCCAGCCCCCGCCCCACCGGTCCCGACGTTGGCCGAGAGTACCGAGAGTCCTTGGAGGAGGGAGCTCCCGATCCACCGGCCGGCCTGGGCTTTGATCTTGGTGCTTGAAAGAAATGGGGGTGGGGTAGGGAAGAGCCAGCTCTGCCGCTAACCTGCGGAATGACCTTACGCCAGTCACGCCCCCTCTCCCAGCCTGTCCCTCATGGACCACTGTCTCTTCCAGGCGGACCCTCCGTGGAGTCTTGCTGGACAGGGATGGGGACTCTGGGGATCGGTGGAGGGAGGGGGTGCCAGGGCCGGTGGCCATGTGCTCCCCGGGGAGTGAGCAGTCCCGAGGAATCCAAGGGGCTGTTGGGGACCTTGCGCGCTCCCTCCGCACTGCCAGGCCTGGGAACTTGGGGACAGGAAAATGGAGTCTTGGGCAGCAAACTCCCTACCGAGTGGTGGCATGACGCCAGTGAAGGCTGCCAGGCACCAGGTTCTCGGGTGTTTGGGGCTGAGGAAGGGGTGCCTCACACTCCCCGACACGCAGGGAGCCTAGGTGTGGAGCCCAGTGCGGGCGTCGCGGGAAGGGGCTGAGCGGGCTGAGGCGTGGAGGCCACAGCACTGCCATCCCGGAGAGTGGAGCTCCGAATTTCTGCGGGGTTCGGCAGTGCTGGGCAGGGACGGGGGTCTGCAGGGGCCCCCCCAAGTGTGGTCTTCTTTGCAGTCCCTCGGTGGGAGAACGGGGCGGGCTGGGTCCCCGGGGCTAGTGACCCTCCAACCCTATCAGAAGAGAGAAGGAACCCGGAGCTAGAAAAGTGCCCACCCTGGCCTCCGCCGCCCCAGTGGGGACCCCCCCTTGAGCGACCAGTGTGGGCTGTGGCCGGGGCGCGGGTCCAGCCAGCGAGCGGGTGCAGAAGGGGGTCCCCCGGCCTCTGGGGCTGGCGAGTGGCTGTCGCTGGCGGAGCCCCCTTGGGGCGGGGGGTACGCAGCCCCCCGGGAAGGCAGGACGGGGTGCGGGCCCCGGGGCGCCCAGGCCGCCCTGCGCGGGTGGGCTGCGGGGCCCCGGCGGCCGGGCGGGCTTTGTCTGCCGCGGCTCCGCTTTGGGAAGGCGCCAGCCGGGTACAAGATGGCGGGGAAGGGTGGGATCGCAGGCGCCGCCACGCGCTGCAGCGGGCAGGGCGGGGGCCGCGACACCGCCCCCGCGAGCCCCGCGGCCCGGTCCCCCGCCGTTGCCCCGCGCCCGGCGCCCGCGTCGCCTGTGTCTGGCGCTGCAGCCCCGGCCGGGCGCGCGGGGCCGGGCCGCGGCAGCTGCAGAAAATGGCTGCCAACGCGCGCTGCCATGGCGGGACCCGCCTGCGCCCCGCGGCCGCCGCCTCCCCGCGCGGGACCCCCGCCTGCGCGCCCCGACCCTCCCCGCACCGGGGAGCGGGGCCGCCGCGGGCCGAGGGGGAGGGGCTGCTACCTGCCGCGGAGGGCGCAGGGCGGGGGCGGCGGGGCCGGCGCGGGAGGGGCGCTCGCGGTGTGTCCCCCACCCGCAGCCCGGCGCCCTAGCCAGGTCGCGGCGCCCCGTGGGGGAATGCTAATGGGGTGTTGACCCCGCCGACCGCGTGCCGCCCCCACCCATCTAGATACTCGTCCCCCCGTTCGGCGTTGGAACTGGGCTGGCCAGCCCCAAAGCTCCCAGCAGAAAAATAACAAATAACAAATAAAAAAGCTGCGCGCGTGCCGACCACAGAACGACCCAAGCCCGGAACTCCGCAGAGAAGATCCGGGTGGATTCTTGGGCGCCATGAACCGCAGCCTGTTCGGCAGCTCAGCAGGTGCCGAGCGCCCACCTCCCCCTGGCGGGAGCAGCTCCCCGACCCCCGCCTTGGCCCCGCCGGGCCGCCCGCGCCGTGGAGGCGCCCGCTGCCTCCCCGCCGCTCTCCGGCACCCGGGCCCAGGCACCTTCTTGGGCGCCAAAGGGAGCCCGGGGCTTGGAGAGGGGCACTCGGGCAAGCTGGACACCGGGCACCGGGCAGGGCTGGGGCAGAGGAGTAAAATTGCCCCTGGAGCTCCGGGGCTGGGGCTGCTGTGTATAAACGAAAAGTGCGAACAGAGGACCCGTGGGTGGGGTCGGGCTCCGGAGTTGGGACCACCTGGCAGAGCCTCACGGGTCCGTAGCCCCCTTTTCCGCCAGCTCGAAGGAACCCAGGCGCTGAACGGGCCAGGCCGGCCAGGGAGAGGTGTTTCTGAAGATTGGTGCTTAATTTTCCCCCATCTGCAAGTTTCTCTCTCGCCCCTCCCGCCCACCGCGATCTCTACTCTCCTAGTGATTTCGCCACCACTGGCTGGAAAATCCAAATTCAGTATATGAGAGTGCAGGGGCCCGGGACCATGAGCCAAAAAAGGTCAGGAAAAGAGGCTTCCAGATTCGGGAGCGGCTTCTGTTCTGGGGTTTAAGAGCAGAGAAGAGGCGCGCCTAAGGAAACACGTCCCTGTTTGGGGAGAAGTCGGAGGACATCTGGGGGTCTGCTTCCCCTCCGCCACCTGGGAGACGAATCCATGTACCTAGGCGCACAGAAACTTGAGGGTGGGGATTCATTATAAACGACCTCGCTAAATGGGCGTGGGGAGACTCGGGGCAGGAATGGGGCACGAGAGGCAGCACCTGGGCACCCATGGGTTCTCCAGGGCTCGGAGAGGTCCCCAAGGCAGAGGTGCGGCGCTGGGCGCAGACCTTGGCGTACCCTCTGCCCCTAGAGCACCCCAGCCCCTGCTCTGGAAAAACACCGAGGCAGCAAGTATCAGCCAAGGTCAGGGAGGGATACGTGCTGGCACCAAGGGCTGCTGGCCACAGCGCTTCCTTCCGCGGAAACGGCGAGGAGGAGGAGGAGGCGGCCGAAGCTAACTCGATCCAGCAGGCAGCGCCCTCCCTGATCTCTCGCACCCGGGTCTCTGGCAGTGCCCGCTTCCGTCCCCTTCCCCCGAGGGATCAGTTGGGGAATTTGAGATTTTCAAGGGAAGGAGGGCGAGGGTAGGGAAGGATGCGGGAGACCGGGCGGAGGTCACTTGGGTCATCACGCCCTGTTCCCCATCCCCCACGCTAGCCGCCGGCGCTCCCACGCGACCCCCACCTGCGCCGAGCTCCAGGCGCAGGCTGCCCAGTAGGGGGCATCGCTGGGCGCCTGCGGGAGGCGGCGGCCCTGGAGGCGAGCTCGGTCACAGGCACAGTCCCCAGGGCTGCAGGGTGCCCATTGTCTTAGCTGTCCCCTTTGGGTGCCCTCAGAACAGGAGCGGGTCCCCGAGGGAGTGGCTCTGGCCATGCGGCATCGCTAGGGGAACACGCGCGTCGGGACGGAGCGCCGGGAGGGTCGGCTGGACACCTGTGCAGGCGTGCGCCTGCGCGCCTCTGCGCGCTGGGGAGAGGCGAGGGCGCCCTGCATCCACAGCGCCTTTCTGACCGAGTTGGAGACGATCGCGAGCCCTATTTTCCAGAGGAACGGCGGCGCTTTCTCCCTCGGGCCGCTCCCAGCTCGCGGGTCGTCCCAGCGCTGGGCACCTGACCTGCCACCCGCCACCATCGCGCCACTGCATTCTGCGGGAAACCCGCGTGGCTCTTCCAGTGCATTTTTCTCCCTGCACGCAGGGTTGTGTTTTTTTTTTTCCTCTCTCAACAATTGGCAGGTTTTTAAAGTAACCTTTAAATGAGACATCGATTTACCATTATGATGATTGCATTCAGAAATCCAGCCCGAAAGGACACCCTGGGAGATGCTAATGCGGGGGTACCTAGGGCTGTTTGCGGTGTAGCTGTACCCCTAGCCCTGAAAGCACGTTTCTTCCGCAGCTAATTGCTCTGATTATCTTGGGGCTGGGGGTGAGTGGGGGGGGGCGGGGGGAGAGACTCGGACTGTTCCCAGAGCCCCGTGCGTGCGCGCAGTGAACCTGATGCTGCAGCGGCCACTGCGGCAGCGACACACACACACACACACACACACACACACACACACACACACACCAGCTCCCTCCCGCATCCGGGCCTTCCCGCTCCTCCGCCGTCGCTCGCCGGGTTTGGGGAGGGGGTGCGTGGGGTGGGAGTGGGAGCGAGCGCGGAGGGGGCGAGGACGGGCCGAGCGGCCGCGGGAGGAGAATGACAACGGGGCAGAACGGGAGGAGGGCGACCGCGGGAAGGAAAATTGGGAAGAGGGTGCAGTCAAAAAGCGGGGGGTGAGCAGGAGGGGGTGCCGCGGCGAGAGGCGGAGACACCGGGGGAGAAAGAAAGGCAGCGGGCGGGGGCGGCTGGCTGCTTTCCACTCGTGAGAGCCGGTTGCCGAGAGACGCGCGGGCCAATGAGCGCGCACCAGCTCAGCCCGGCGCCCGCCGCGTGCCCTTATATGGTGCGGCCGCTCGGCGGGCGCTCGCGCTCCTCGCCATATAAGGGCAGGAACCTAAATACAGGCTATACCTTGTTCTCCGCTCCCGGCCGCGGCCCCGGCGATCGATGAGCGCGCCGCCGAGCCGGCTGCGGCGCGCGGGCCCCGGAGCCGCCGGGGAGGGGGCCGCGGCGGCCGCACGGCCATGGCCAGATGTGGCCGGCTCGATGGCAGCGCGGCCAGCTGTGGCGCGTAAGGTGCCACCCGCCGCCGCCGCGCTTCCCTCTTCCCTCCCGCTTTCCCTCTTCCCCTCCCCCGTTCCCAAGGTGCAAATGCAAATGAACCGGGATTGAAATCTAATTGCTTTTGTTTAAAAAAATAATAATAATGTGAGCGAGTCTGTGTTGAGTTTGAGCAAAGGCCCGGGATCGCTGGAAACCCTGCCGAACCCGAGGGAGAGAGGGGGAGGAGTCCCAGACTCCGATTTGGGGGTTCGGTTCGGGGTCCCTCCAGCTGTCTCCCAAGGCCTGGCCCATCGGCCGTCATCTGAGAATGGGCGCCCCATTCCGCCAGCCCTTGTCGCCAGGCCTGGCTGGGATCCCAAGGCAGGGCTCGGGGTGCGTGGGGCGGGGGCTGTGTGTAGCCACAGGGTGAGGAGACCAGGAGCGGTGGCCGCGGGGACCTGCGGGCTCGGTGCCTGGGAGGCCCAGAGCCAGCCAGGTGGCAGGAGAGAGCGGTGAGAGTTGTCACTGTCATGCCTCTCTTCCCCACCGCTGTGCCAGCCTTGCTTCCTGACGTTAATCTGGCTATATGCTGTCCCCGGTGACGGGCCCCGCCAGGCTGCTGCCCAGCTCAGAAATTGGACCCACCTGGGTGGGACTGGGACCTGGTGGGGGTACGAAGAGTGGCAGGAGATCTCTGCCAGAGGGACAGTTGGTTTAGAGTGGAGCCTCCTGAGAACCTAGTCAGCGATTTCACTGCCTGGGACTCCACAACGGGGTGCTCCACTTGCTTTCCTCCTCCCCACCCCTGGCTGGTGCCCGGCAGAAGAGGAGTGTGGGCTCCCTGCTCACAGGGGTCTGGATGGTGACAGTGGCCCCTAGCCAGGACGTCCAGGAACTGTGTTTGGGCAGAGGAGCCTCTGGCTGGGACCCAGGGTGTGCTGACTCGGTTCTCCCAACCAGCCTGGTGTCACGGCAATATGGTGCGGGCCTGAGCTGTTGTAGACCCTCAGGTGCCCACCCAGCACCCCCTGCCCCCGCCAAGTGCATCCTGAGGCCTTTCCCTCCCACCACTGGCCCCTGGCAGGAGCGACGACTCCCCAACACCTCCTGCTCCCCTGCTGACGGGTGGCACCTATGCACCTAGCCCAGTGGCCCCCAAGATGCAGAGGACTGTCCCCCAGGACACCGCCCATCAGCCCCTCAGGCGTCCCTGTCCGCAGTTTGGACTGTGGGTGTGTGGACCTCACCTCGGCTGGGGAAGCGCCTGGAGATGCTGCCAAGAAAGCCTCTCCCCGCCAAGGAGGCCATTTCCAGTAGCATGATGCCACCTATAGAACGTACCTGGAATTAGTCCGAGCCGCAGCTCTGCTGCCAGCAGCGTGAACTGCAGGGAGGGTCATGCCTTGGATTCTTCCTCGCTGGGGTTGGACCCAGAGAGGAAGTCAGGTCACCTGGGCTTCCTCCTAGACCCTTTCCCTGCCATCCTAGGTCCCCCTAGGGCCTGGCAGCATTGGGGAAAATGTAGCCAGTACCTGGTGTAGCTGGGACCTGGGACGGGAGTCCATCGCTCCCACCAGGCGTCCCTGTCTCACAGGCAGGCACAAACCCTGGAGTTCCGCATGCTGTTCTAGGCGGGTGCACCACGAGTGAGCAGCCAGCAGTCAGCAAGTATTTTCTAGAAGTTCTGGAGTCCCAATAAACCTGCCCAAATGATCCTCTGAGGTATTGAACATGGAGACCAGAGGCTGCTCCCAAGATACCTGCTCCAAACGCTCATTTCACAAGGAGAAACTGTGGTCAGGAGAAAGGCTGACTTGTCCAAGGTAACTCAGCCGCCAGGGGCGGAGCAAGCCAAGGTCTGGAGCGTCTTTTCATCCCAACCCACTGCTCTTTGCAGCCTGCAGGTGTGTTTCAGCAGCAGCCCAGGCATGGGCTTTTGTGCCAGTGTGGCCCGCCAGTCCAGGAACCCTGGAGCACTAGCACGGGGACTTGTGGTGGCTGTTCCAGTGCTTGAAACCACCCACCATTGATCTCAGCCAGTCATTCTCCCTGAGCAGCTGGTGTGGGTGGGGGGGCACAGGCGGGAAAACGCAGTTGGGCTCTGGCCCCAGGCTGCTGAGCTGTTCCCGCCAGAGACTGGGATCGCCAAGAGCCAGTGCCCTGTCCCCAGTTGCTCTCTCATGCCAAACCCCAAGACCGGGGCAGTGCAGTCATGCCTGGCTCCCCTAGGCACCTGGTTCCACACCAGCAAAAGCTACCCCCAAACCTCCCCTTAGGGTCCACAGCTCCAGGGTGACGGATGTAGGTAGAGCTTGTCCTACAGCTTACCTGGGTATCAGCACATTGCTCGAACCCCTGACCCTGTTCCTTCACCTTTAAATGGGATCAATAAGCCGTCTCTTGGGCAGTGATGAGGAACAAAAACAGAGTCGGGAAGGATAGAGCTTGACAAAGAGCAGCCCTCCCAAACGATGCTGGCTACATCCATGCACTCCCACCGCTCCGGCACCCCTGCCCCACGCCAGACTGCATGCCGGGGGCTGGGATACAACCACCAGACACTATCGGTCCATTTGAGCCACTGTGGAAACTGGCACTCCCAGCACTCCCCAGCGGACTCCCCTGGGCAAGTGGCCATGGGTGTCAGCTCCAGCCCCCTTCCTGCCCTTGTCTAGTTTCCTGCAACCCTGCCTGGCTCCACCCTCTGCCCTGTCCTACCCACTGTGACAGTGCAGGGCCCCCGCAGCCCTTCTCACACCGGCCTCCCGGAGCCCCCTCTGCGCTGCCGTGGAGACAGTCCCAGGAGCTCTGCCTCCAGGGAAGGGGGTGCCTGAACACACTGGGGCTGGGAAGAAGTGCTCTCTTGCTCTAGGACACCGAGGCTCGGACCCCTTTCCTTACCTTGGAAAAACAGCTAGTGTGTGTGTGTGTGTGTGTGTGTGTGTGTAGCATTCTGGGATCCAAAGAGCTCAATGCGGGGTCCACTGCAGATGGCTGTCACAGCAACAAATTGGGAAAGAACCTGCCCATGCCGCAGGAGGGAGCACTGGTTTCCTGGAGAGGGTTTTGCAGTGCAAGCACGTGGGCACTCCTCTGGAGTCTGGTGAGCCCCTAATCCCACGAGTTGGCAACTTCAAGGGTGGCAGCTGGAAAGGCACCCTGGTAAGCCTGCAGGCTCTGAGGGACCCAACCGTGAGCCATGGGAAAAGTGGCTCTGTCTTGCCGCTCCAAGTCATCTCCCCCAAACACACCTCTGTGTCCCTCTCCTCTTCTCTCACTACGCCTGAGGCCCCTCACCCTGGGACTCGCATCCCTGGGTCTCCACCAGCTCGCCCCTTGGCTGTGCAAGGCAAGGCAACGTCCCCACCCGCTTCTGAGCGGTCCTCCTTCCCCGGCACTGTTACAGCTGGCGGAACACCTCCCTGGGCCACCTGCACTCCCCCTCTCAATGTCGACTGGGCACAAACTTTTCGCCTGACCAGACTTGGGAACTTGCTCTTAGAGTTCCCGACTCCTGAGTGGGAAGCACGCCCACCCTGCCGCCCCTTTCTGGGGAACTGCAGCGGCCACTCAAGATGTCTGAGCCAGGCGCTCTATGCCCCCAGCTCTCGGCCACCCTTCCCGGAGGCCCACAGCGCCTCTGTGCGCGTGGGCTGCTCTTTGTGCTCCCAGTTGGCTCTGGCTCTGGGGTGAGTGAAGCTGGGTGGTGCCCTGCTCGGGAGAAGCACTGTGGGTCTCCACAGCTTGGGGCGGCGATGGGGGTTGTGGAGAGGGCAGTTTCCTGACCCACCCCGGGAGCTCCTAGAACATCTGGAGAGGATGCAGAACCAGGTCCGCTGGAGATCCCCTCCCGCAGACCTAAGAAGAGATTTCGGCAGCGCCCTGCAGGCCTCCCTGCTGGCCACTTCCTCTTCTATTCATCCGGGTCCTCTCTGCTCTCCAAAAAGGAGAAACAGAGGCAACAACCTGGGACCGATTGGGAGGCTGAGTTTTCTGGCTGTGAAAAGTCTTGGGGGTCGCTGGGGTCTTTCCCCATACCCCTTGGGTATACCGGGGGTGCCCTTCCTCAGGGCTGCCCCAGAGAGAGAAGCTGCGATCGCTCTCTCTCTCTGCACCAGCTGGGGGTTGTAAAGAAATCAGCTTAGAGACTGGCTCACTGACCCCAAAGGCAGCGGGAATGAACTCAGGGGAAAGGGGAGGGAGATGAAAGAGGCCTCCCTGTCCCAACCTGGCAGCCCAGGCTCTCCAGAAACACCTCTCCCCAGGCCCCACTGTCCCTTGGCACCCTCCTCCCCTCCCACCAAAATAGCCAGGCAGTCCTTCCGTGGGAGCACTCAGATCCTTTCCCCAAGTCCCTCACCCCCACCATCCCACCCTGTCAGTCACTCCACCCCGAAGCAATTCCTTCCTCAGCTTCCTCCTGCAACTTTGATTTTAAAAGGAACTTAGGAATTACATTAGCCTTCTTGGTTGCAAGCCTGAGCCAGGCTGCCTCCTTCACCAAACTTGAAACTTGCATCTTTTGGGGAGAGAGAGGGAGTTCTTGGCCACAGAGGGATGCCGGGAGTAGCGGAAGGCAGCGATCTTCAGCCCGTTTGTGCCCCTCCGCACTCTGAAATCTTCACTGAAGGAGGGGGTGGCGGTGCCCTGGGAGGGTATGAGTTCTGCTGCGGAAATCCTCAGGAGTACAGAATCGCCCTGAACGTGGCCCTGCATTACAATTCTGGTCTAAATTCATTTACCATATTTATTTGTGGATTTCCCCTCCCACTCCTCTTTCATATTAAAAAAGATCAAGAAGTTTTGTAATGTATAAAAGATGTTTCCTCCACCTAATGCTCCCACCGCCGCCCACACACCCTTTTAATTCTGTTTTGAATCCAACGACTTCTGCTGCCCCGGTGGCCGGTGACCTTCCCAGAGAAAGGAAGTGCTCCGCCTTGATCGGTCCAAGGGTGGGGACCTGAGTCCCTGGAGGGTCCAGACCCAGCCCCCTGCACAGGTTTGCTGGACCCCTTAATCCTCATCTGACTTCGGTCTGCCCTCTCCCCACCTGACCCCATGCAATGTCTTCCCCAGTTCCCACCACAGTCCACGCTGGCCCTGTCTCGGGGCCACCGAGGCTCCCACAATGGACGGGGTGAGGGCCGGGATGTCTAGGGGGGCTCCTAAGGCAGCTCGGCTCTTCATCCGTTTGGCAAAAAAGGAGCTCAGCTCTAGGGCTGAAACCCGAGAGACGCAGAAATTCAGTGTGAACGCCGCTTTCCCCCTGCTTTAAATATCGCCTGTCCCTGCTCCTGGGCAAGAGCCCCACGCCCTCCCGCCAAACCCGCTTCTCTGGCCCGCGAGCCTCTGTTCTCAGGATCTCAAGGACTAGCCCAAGAAAGGGAAATTAATTTCGCCTCTGATTGCTGTTATTCTAGATAAGCCATTATTATGCAAATGAGGGGCTGCGTGTCTCAGGATGAATACGAACGGTGCGGGTAGCCGCGCAGGACAGCCCCAGATGTTTGCATAATTACTTCTGCCCCAACTTCGGGAGTGCAAAATGTCAAGGGAGGAAGTTGTGCGGGTAAATACGGTACCGCGTTCCCTGAATTTGATTTCCTAGAGCAGGGCTAGGAAGCCGAGGGCAGGCTTCGAGGCAGAGAAAAGGCGTCCCGGCTCCCCGGCGCGGGCGTCCGGGCCGAGTGGCAGTCTGCGCCCCCCCAGCGGGGCTGAGCCACCCCGCGGCCGAGGGCAGCGGGAGAGAACTGGGGCTCGCCGGGCAGCGAGGCGCTGGCGCGGGCACACGGCTGCCACTGGCCCCGCGCTTTCCGGCAGCCCCGGAACCGGCAACACGGCTTCTGGGCGTGCGCGGAGCTGCCGCGCTCTGGCCGTGCAGCCTCGACGCCAGCCGGACCTAGGCGGGCCCCCGACAGCTCCCCCTCCGGGGCCAACGGCTGGGGGCGCACGGACGAAACCCAATCCCTGGGGTGCAAGGCAAGACGCCGACCAGGGCGGAGGACGGCGAGGTTTCGCCAAGGCCCATCAGACTCTCGCAGGCACCGTCGCATTTTCTAGGTCGGCTCCCAAACGTCGGCCTGAGGCTTTGCAGCCCGCCCGCTGCGGCCCCGCTGGGCCAGTCCCGCGGAGGGCTGCCAGACGCGCCTGCTCCCCGAGGCTCTGCTCTCCCCGCTTCGCCTCCTCCAATGACCCGGCAGGCTCCGGCACCTAGGTTTTTCTGACCTCTTAAAGGGGAGACTGGACTCGGGCGCTTGGTGTGAACCACTGGCAAGGGAATGGCACTGACCTAGGGACTTCCAGTTTGGAACTAGCTCAAGGTCCCGGGCATCCCAGCGGAAAGTCACTTCAATTCCTTCCGCTTGGGGGCGGGGTAGGAAATGAGAAAGAACGCGAAGCGCCAGAGTCCGAGGCGTTCCTGGAGCTTCCCTGGAATGGGGGAGAGCCTGCGGGGGGTCCCGGAGCAGGAGCAGGACTGTGGCATCCAGCACAGCTGGCGGCTGAAGCCCCAGCCCTGGCGGAGCTCGGGTTCAAGGCAGCCAAGGGAGTCGGATGACCTCGCTGCCCGCAGGCTCTGGTGCCACCATTCCTCGCCTGGGCCAGCCTCGCCTTGAGATTTCCCGTGGGACGGTGGGTGCTCCCTTCCCTCCCGATGGGCGCTGGGTCTCGGGAGGAGGGGCGCTCGCGGACCGGCCCCGTAACTGGTAGGCCAAGCTTCCCTCGGTGCAGACAGAAGCGGGGGTCAAACTCTCCGCCTGGGGCATGCTGAGCCACAGGCTGCCGTCTAGGGGCTGAGAAGTCGGGGCCAGCAACGAGGCAGCAGAGGCCGCGCGCCCTGGGCGTGGGGGCTTCTGTTAACACCCTCATCTCGGGTGGGGCTCCAAGACCTTGACTGCTGGGATACCCACTTGTCCCAGGCTGCTCTGCCGCCACACCCTGCCGCCCATCCTCCTCCTCGACTCTCGCAGTTCTGCCCCTGGTTGTGCCTAGTGTCTGTCCTATCTGAGTCCCTGGTCCCCAGAGCGTCCAGACCCAGCGACTCCGGACTCCTTTCAGGCCGCAGCTCTCCAGCCCACGCTGCTCCCCGAGGGGCCCCCGGGGCTCCCGGAGCCGGCTTTCTGCAAGCAACACCAGACGGCTTTCCTGGGAAGGGGTGTGTGCCCGCGCGCGTGCTGAGTGTGTGCGCGCGCGTTGGCAGTGGAAATCCGCCCCGCGGCGCGCATGCGTGCTGGCTCGGGCGCTGTGCGCGTGCTCCTGCCGGCACCGCACCGGCAGCGCGCCTGGCCTACGCGCCCCGAGGGCCCGCCGGAGCGCTTTCCCCGCCAGCCCACTGGGCCCAACCCGTCCGGGGGCAGACGCCGCAAGGGACGAATCTAAACTGCGTCTGAGCGGCACACAGTGGGTTTCCCAGGGAGGATAGGTGCGTGCCGCGCCCTCTCTCCGTGGGTGCCCCTCACTGGGAAGCAGTGACAGCTTGAGCTGACACTGGGTTCCCCCGGGGAAAGTCACCCAAACCAGAACCGCTGGATCCCGTTAGCCTGTCCTGGTCCCAGGACGCCAGTAATAGCAAAATAGTAACAGTAATAATGAAGGCTTGCCGAGCGTTTGCCTGTGCCTGACAGTGTGCTGGTGCTGACATCCTATCTCATTTAACCCTCCCGTGGACTCTGTCGGGGAAAGCATGCTAATAGTCCTTTTTGATAGTTTACTGAAGCTGGAGCACAGAGAGGTTAGGTCACTTGCAGAAGGGCACACAGCTAGCAAGTGGATTTGAACCCAGGCAGGCTGGCCCCAGAGCTCACATTTCTAGTCACTATGCTCCTCGGTAAAGGAAAAGCAAAGACTCCCCCCGACATCAGCCTCCAGCGGGGTTGAAGCCCCTCCTGTCTCTGTTGTTCCAGCCTCATCTTTTGTGCTGAGGGCTCTGAGAAGTCTCCCTGCTAGGGCCATTGTTGTGGCTGGTTCCAAGAGATCCCACCAGCTCTTTCTTACCTCAAATTCTTCCCTGGAGCCCTGGAGGAAGTGAAATGTCCGGAGCGACCAAAAGTCCTTGCTGTGGGGTATTGGAGACTACTGGCTCAGGGCCTCTCAGGCGGAACCCCTGCGGTGTGCCTCTGGACAAGGCACTTGGCCTGGCTGTCTCTCAGTTTCTCCTCTCTCAGGTGGGGGTGGTACAGCTTCCTACCTGGTGGTGGTGACTCCTTTGCAGGGTGGTCAGGCACTGGACATAGAGCAACTGCTCGGTAGATGATGCTTAACTTCAGGGAGAGGTTTTCCTCCCGTGGAGGGGAGGGGAGGAGGTTTGATTTCAGTTCCTGTAGTTTAAGGCAGAAGCCAAAGGTCACGTGGCCTCCATCCAGAGCGTGTGCACCTTGTCGCATTCCATCGTAAAGGGTTCAGCCCCTTCTTACACTTTCCAGCCGGTTCTACTGCTTCTCCAACTAGGAGGATCTGAATGTCTACCAGGGAGGGGAAGGCGCGGGACAGGAAAGGTGGGAGCCAAGAAACCTGGGCAGCTTCACCTCCAGTTTCCCGCCAGCCGGACCAGGCCAGGCCTTCTGACCTTTTCCCAGAGTGTCGGGTCACCTCTGCGGCGTTCCCGCAGCAGAAGGCACCCAGCGCTGGCTGGGCGTCGGGGAGCAGAGCAGCAGGGCGCCCGTCCGGCTCCTCCCGGGCTGCGGGGGGCGAGCCACCGACCACAGCTGCCAAACACGCGGCGGGCGACCGCCCGCAAAGCCATGCCCCGGAGCCGCCCCGCTCGCTTCACAGCCCCGCCGCCGGCCCGCCGGAGTCCAGCGGTTGGCTCCAAACCCACCCGCGCGCTCGCGCGCGCGGCCAACGCCGACCCGGCAAGTCCGACGCCCGCCAAGCCGCGGAGTTGAAACGCTCCCCGAGGACGAGCCGAGGCCGGGCCGCAGCCTCGAACTAGAGCACGCGCTCGGGCCTGCTGGGCTGGCTGGCCGGCCACCGCGAGCCCAGCGCCCGCCGGGCCGCCCGGCTCTGCCCCTCTCCCCCGACCGAGCCAAGCCTCGGGCCTCCCGCGGGGAGGACGCGCCGGTGGGCGGCGGGTCCCGGGAGGCCTAAGAGGGTCCCAGACCTCGGCGGCCTCCGGGCTTGCGGAAGGGAAGGCGGGGGCGGGAAGTGCAGGGTCCCGCGCCGTCTAGTGGCTGGGGCCGAGGGCTGGGCGGGCTCCCAGGAGCAGGTTGGAAGTCGCGAAGGCCAGTCGAGGCCGCCCGCCCGGGTCACCCGCAGGAGTGAGGAATAGGGAGGGAGAACCAGGGACTGAGGGTAAGCAGGTGTCCCCGGGCGGACGGGCCCCCGCGTTTCTGTAAACAAAGAAACAGGGCAGCTCTTGAGGTGGGGGTGGGCGGTTAAGAGAATCGCAAACAATTTCCTTCATAAAAATGCGATCTGAGAGCATTTGATTTCCACTTTCACTCCCCCCCCAACACACGCACAGTCTCCAAAGACACTCAAATTGCAGCCATATGGGGCTAAAGTAATAGGAAGCAGTTACCTTATTTACTGCAGAGGCGGCGCACGCGAACCTGGCGGCCGCGGACCGCCGGCGACGGGACTAAGCGCGGTGTGTTCTCGCTCTTCCAGACTCTGTTTACTCCTGGGAGGTTCACGTGGGAAAAGCCATTACCTAACTTTTAACGGGGACAGCGGTTGTATGGAGGAAGGAAGGGAAGTGTTTGGAGAATTGAGTGGTAGGGGATGGGGGGGCGGTTCATAAAAAAGTTGGGGAGTGAGAATCCTCCTTCCGATGGTTCCTAAGAAAGTGCCACCAGCTGCGGGTCCGAAGGGACCCGGTCCACACTCGGCGGAGTGACCCGAATGCTAGCACCCTCTCTGGGCACACAGGCATCCCCCACGCCCCCCTATCCAGAGCCCAGCTCTGGCCGGTCCATTTGCCCAGACCCCCGCCTCTTGCGTGTCTCCGAAGTGTGGAGGACCCAGGTCGCCCAGTGACCTGTTGTCACACCCGCTGAACCCTGCTCTCTGCCGGGCAGCTGGTGCCAGGGTGCCAGGCAGGGCGAGAGGACCTTCCCCGTCACTCCCCTTCCGCCCGGTCGTCTTTCTCTGGGGGACAGAGGGACGGAGCACGTCTGCAGCGACCTAGAGCTGGCTTAGGTCTGACTCCAGCTTATCCTGTTGCCCTCTCCTCTCCTTCTGAATCGAGTCCCACCTTTGCCCCGTGCTCTGCAGGGACCCCGACGTTTGCAAACGCAGACACCTGGAGAGCCCGAATTCTGTTCCCAGCGAGCGTTTCCTAAAGAACCGCGGTCAGACACAAAGATGGAGGGAGGTGAGAAATGGGTTGGAGGAGAGAAAATAATTACCAGATACCCCCTAGAGGAGGGGCTGGGGTTTCATTTCTTCACTTCAAGCTTAAGGGGTATTTAGAGAAAGAAGGAAAAATGAGGCCGAGAGAGGGAAACAGGAAGAAAGGAAGAAAGGATGGGAGAGAGAAGAAAAGGGAAGGAACACAAGGAGGGAGAACCAGAGCGAGATTTTTCAGCGTGAAACTAAAACCATCAACCTCTGCACGCCTGGTGCAAACCCCGGGGTCTGCAGAGGCACCCAGCCCAAGCCCAGCCAGGGATAGGGCTCCGGAAATCCTATCTGAAGCAAAACCACCACTCTCCGCGGGTGCAAGCGACTTTCCAGGGGTCAGGGAGGGCGGCAGGCCAGGTGGGTCGGGGCCCCAGCCCACTCCGGGTAGGCTCCCTCCTCCAGCCTCTGGAGTGGCCCTGGAGCGGCCAATGAGCGCGGGCGGCCGGCGCGGGGTTTGGGGCGGCCTCGCAGTCACAGCCCGCCGGGCGGGCAGCGGCTTTCAGGAGGGGGCGGGCGGGACGTGCAGAGCGACCCGGGCCCAGGGCGGAGGGTGGGCTTTCTCTGGGCGGGGAAACCAGACACTTATAGGCGGCTGAGGCCGACTTTATTTTTACTGCCCAAACTGTTGGAAAGTATTTAAGCTTAAACAGAAACAGCTGTATCGCTGGCACCGGCAGACGAAACTATTTGTTACCGGGAATGACTTTTTATGATTAAGGACGCGGCCGTCGGCGTCCTCTCGCGGGCGGCCGGCGCGGGTCGCAGGGCAGTGGGAGCGTCGTCGAGGGGCTGTTCGTTAGGACAGAACGGGCCGGAGAGATGAGACTGTCCACCCAGGCCCACCGTGTACAGTTTGGGACCAAAGCCAAAAACTGGAGCCCGTGTTTCCCGGGGCGAGGGGAGGACCGAGAGGGAAGGTGGGCCCGGCGCCACGTCTGGCCCGCGGGTCGAAGGCTTCGCCGCGCCCACCGCCCGCGCGCACCTCGCTTTGGACAGGAGGCCAGTCTTCGGGTCTGGGCGTCCTGCCTCTTCAAGGCAGACTCCTTGGCTGGCCGCTTCTGTCGCGCTCCGTCTATCGTTCTCTCTCCTCGCTGTCCTCCTCCCTTCCTCCCACCCGGGCCTGCCCAGGGGAAACCGCTTCCAGTCTAGTTGGTCATCGATGTTTTAACTAAATCCCGGGTTCCAGCGAGTGGGAGTAGAGATTTGGAGCTTGAGCGACAAAAGAAAAAGGTGGGAGGGAGCTGGGCCGGGACTGAGGTTGCTGTCCCCACCGCCGCCGGCCATGGGTCACCGAGAGCCGAGCAAGCGCGGGGGGCGGCGAGTGCCTGTCCCTGTGCGCGCGCCGAGGCACCGCGGCCCGCCCTCGTCCCCCTTCCAGGAGCCGGCCATCTCCGCGCGTGAGACCCTCTCGCCAAACCCGCAGCGGACCCCGCGACGACCCCTAGCTCCCCGCGCCACCGTTTCTTCTGGGGCGTCCGCCGCGCGCACTGGCAGAGCCGTGGACTGGAAGAGCGCGGGTCGGGCGCCGGGGTCCCGGGCAACGGACGCGCGCCCAGCCGAGCGCCCCAACGCCAGCCAAGCCCCGGCTCTGCGGGGACGGTCGCCCGCGCCCTTGGCACGCCCGGGCCCAGGGCAGCCAGGGCCGCGGCTGGGGACGCTCCGGGGCAGGGCCTGGCGGAGCCGGAGCGCGGGCGGGGGGCAGGGGCAGGTGGCCGCGGGCGTCGGGGTCAGGGAGAAGGCGCACGAAGGCGCCGCGGGGTCCCGCCGCGGGAGGGCTCGGGTGGGAAACGCCGGGCCTCCATCAGGTCCGCACGCGGCTAGCGCTGGGCGAGCGGTCCAGCCAGCCCGGCTCGCGGGGCCCGGAGGGTGGCCGAGGGCAGGGCCGCGCGACAGGAGACCGAGACACAGGCACATTGATTTGTTAGCGGACCCGGCCGGCGACGGCGGGGGAGGCCGTTGCCATAGAGACCGAGGGTCGGTGTGCGGTTCGGGGGGAGGGGGCCGGGCGCGGGAGCGGCCGCGGGCGCGTCTCCGGGGCTCGCGGCTCGGGCGCGGCTCGCGGCGGCCCGGCACCTGTGCATTGTGCATTGTGCGGCGCGGCGGCGGCGCGAGGAGGGGGCGCGAGCCCCGGCGGTGGGGGTGGGGCGGGCCGGGGTCTGCCGAGGGGGCGGAGCCTGGCTGACACCGCCGCGGGGGTCCCAGCGAGAGCTGAGGGGGACGCCGAACACCGGAGGGACAACTTGGCGGCGGGGGAGGGGGCCCGGCGAGGACAGAGGGCAGCCGGCCCCCCTGGCCTGCTCCGCAGACTGACAGCGGCCGGGCCCGCCCTCCCCGCGGCGTCACTTCCGGCGGCGGCCGCCACCCCCGCCCGCTCTGTCTCTGGAGTCGCCTCGGACTCCGCCCCCTGGCGATTGGAACGCGGGTCACGTAGCAACGCGGGGGAGACAGGGAGAGGGGCGTGGCCCGGAGCTCGGCCAATCAGCGCGTGGGGGCGCAGGCCTCCGGCCGCTCGGCTCTAGCAACGTCGTTAGCAACACGTGGGGCGGGAGGAAGCGCGGGCGGGGGGGCGCGCGGAGCGGCGCGGGGGGGCCGCGGGAGGGCGCGGGCGCGCGGGGAGGGGAGGAGAACTGACGTCAGCGGGAGAGTATTATGGTCTGTCGTGCGCTGGCTGCTGCTTTTCTGCTCCTGGAAGCGGCCGAGGGGGGAAGAGGCGAGTCAACATGGAGCTCTCGGCGGTGGGGGAGCGGGTGTTCGCGGCCGAAGCCCTCCTGAAGCGGCGCATTCGGAAAGTAGGTGCCCCGGGCCTCGGCCTCCGCGCGGCGGGCCCTCCCCTCCGCCGGTTTCCTCCCCTGCTGCAGCCCAGCTTCCCTTCCCCCAGGTCCCAGCAGCGGCCGCGGCCGTGGCGGCGGCGGCGGCGGCTCTGAGCCCCAGCGCTTCCCTTAGACTTGCAGCGATGCACAGATTGCACGGGTGGGGGGCGGGGTGGGGGATGGATGCCGGTGCATGCACTTTGTGCAGCCCTAGGTGCAGGGGTGGTGCAGCGGGCGCCTGCCTTTGGCGGTGGGGTTTTGAGCATTCATTTGGTGCATGCATTTTCGCATGTATTTCTTGTGTCCTCGTCATGCATTTCTCCCCATGCACACACACACACACACACACACGCACATACATACATTTTCCCCTTTGCATCCGCAGGGACGCATGGAATACCTCGTGAAATGGAAGGGCTGGTCGCAGAAGTAAGTCTGTTATATGCAGTTCTCAAGCCCAGACTGTTACTCGGGAGGTTTCTTTCTTCCTCTTTTCCCCTTTATATTGAAATACAATACAATGCAACGAGAAAAGTTACACACACCCCCTCCGCTGCCCCCCTGCTCCTGGGACTGATGCCCGCTTCTTCCTGGTTCCTTCAGGTACAGCACCTGGGAGCCGGAAGAGAACATCCTGGATGCCCGCTTGCTGGCAGCCTTTGAGGAAAGGTACAGACCCTTCCAAGCCCCAGCCACTCACCTAGAAACATGCAGGGTGGCTTCTGTCCAGCCTGGACTGGAGTCCCACTTGGTTTGTTTTTTTTTTTACTCATGCACCCTTTCTCCCTTCCTTCTGTCTCTAGGGAACGAGAGATGGAGCTCTACGGCCCCAAAAAGCGAGGACCCAAACCCAAAACGTTCCTCCTCAAGGTAGGATGGCAGTACCAATGGTGGACAGTAATATTTTGGGGTTACTTTCTGGGAAGGGGGCTCTGAGGGCTATGAGCCAATGCGGTGTCCACACATGTTGCCTCTTTGTAAATCTAGGAGGGAGTGTCCTAACAGGGTGACACTGAGTTAGTAGTGGCGGCACCAAGGGGTGTCTGGGGGGAGGGGCTTAGCCACACTAGAATTCCTTTAGCTTCCAGCCCAGCCATTCCAAATGGACGAGTGAGTGAATACAAGAAGTGTGCTTTCTGCAAACGATTGCTTCCAGGCAGACTTTATTCCTTCCCCCATACTCCACCTCTCAGCCCCACCCCCTCCCCACTCACTCAGAAATTCCCAGGCGTCAGACAGTGAAGCTGGGAGTTTAAGGTTAGAGGAGGGGTCCTGGGGGCGGGGCAGGGCCTGCTCTACTCTTCACACCACCTTCTCTCCCGCAGGCCCAGGCCAAGGCCAAGGCCAAGACTTACGAGTTCCGAAGTGACTCAGCCCGGGGCATTCGGATTCCCTACCCCGGCCGCTCACCCCAGGACCTGGCCTCTACTTCCCGGGCCCGAGAAGGCCTTCGGAACATGGGTCTGTCCCCACCAGGGAGTAGCAGCAGCACCAGCAGCACTTGCCGAGCAGAGCCCCCTCGGGACCGGGACCGGGAGAGGGAGCGGGAACGAGAGAGGGAACGTGAGAGGGAGCGAGAGCGGGCAGCCAGCCGGGTGGATGACAAGCCCAGCTCGCCAGGGGACAGCTCCAAGAAGCGAGGCCCCAAGCCCCGGAAGGAGCTCCTGGACCCTTCACAAAGGCCCTTAGGAGAACCCAGCGATGGCCTCGGAGACTACCTCAAGGGCAGGAAGCTGGACGACACCCCTTCAGGGGCAGGAAAGTTCCCAGCAGGCCACAGCGTGATCCAGCTGGCCCGAAGGCAGGACTCGGACCTGGTGCAGTGTGGTGTGACCAGCCCTAGCTCAGCGGAGACCACGGGCAAGCTGGCTGTGGACACCTTCCCAGCCAGGGTCATAAAGCACAGGCCTGCCTTCTTGGAGGCCAAAGGCCAGGGTGCCTTAGACCCTGGAGGCCCCCGGGTCCGGCATGGGTCAGGCGCCCCCGGCTCTGTGGGAGGCCTGTACCGGGACATGGGGGCCCAGGGGGGAAGGCCCTCCCTCATCGCCAGGATCCCAGTGGCCAGAATCCTGGGGGACCCTGAGGAAGAGTCCTGGAGCCCCTCCCTGACTAACCTGGAGAAGGTGGTGGTCACAGACGTGACCTCAAACTTTTTGACCGTCACCATTAAGGAGAGTAACACGGACCAAGGCTTTTTTAAAGAGAAAAGATGAATTGCTGAGTGGGTGAGCCCAGGACAAGAGAGCAGGGGAGAGAGTGAGCTCAAGCTTGGCATAATGCTTTTCGTTTCTGGTGGGATGTGGCCGCCTGGCTGGACCTGTCCCTAACTTCACACCCCCTCAGCCCCTTTCATTCCTCCTTCCCCTCAGTTTTGGTTGGAAAGATTATCTCTAGAGTTATATTTTCTATTAGATGTAAATATGTTATTTAAGAAAAATATCTAAATATATATATTTCAACTCTTGAAGTTGTTTTATTTAAATGAGGAGAGAGAGAGTGTGTTTTAGTTGGGGCAGGCCGGCTGAGCTGGGGCAGGAGGGCCCCATCCCCCCAGGGCACTAGGAAAGTTGGGGGCCTGGGCCCTGGGTTTCTGATGGTGTCTGGAGGGATGCAGCCTGCCCCCCTCGCCCCTCCTCCCTTCTCAGCAGCCCAGTGCCAGATTCCTGGCACCAAGTCAGGGCCCAGATTTTTTCTCTCTTCCCATTGGCCAGCCAGGCCAACAAAAGGTTGGCTCCCCAATCAGAAAAAAGGGGGTGGAGTCAGTCTGTTTTTCTTTTTTCTATTTTTTTTTTTTTTTAAGATTAAGAAGTCTATTAGAGGGGGAAAGTATTAACTTGGATAACCTTTTCGTGTGTGATGTTGAAGGTACGAAGCGGCTGGCTGGCTGGCGCGCGGGAGGGTGGGATCAGGTCCCCCCAGGACGACACCGGGAAATGCACTTTAGGGAGGGGAGTGCGTGTTCCGCACGCAGCTCGCGTGTGTCATGTGGATGAAATCTCCCCGTTCCCTCAATTCCTTTCCTTACTCCGCAGAAAGAAAAAGCCAGCGAATCTGTTTACATTCCCGAAATGCCAGGATAAATTGGGAGGATTGCGTGTCAGTGCCCAGAGTGCGAGACAGTTGTACAAGGAAAGTGTTGGGGTGGACTTTTCCCTTTCGCGTCCTCTAGCTTCGCCGGGAGAAGAGACGGCGGCCCCCACCTCCCAGGAAGAGCCGGACAAGTCTCCCCCCACGCGGCAGGGAGGGCGGGCCGCTGGCGCTCCGACGACGACGGACACGGCCGGCCCGGCCGCCCCGCGGGACCGCGGAGGGAGGCGGCGGCGGCGGCGCGGCTGGCAGCGGCGGCCTCGCACCCGGCCTCGCCGGCCGGCCTGGAGCGCGGCGGAGGACCCGGCTGGCGCTCGCGGCGCGGCAGGACTCGCATCCCCGGCGCCCGCTCGGCGGGGCGAGGGGAAGGAGGGCGAGGCAGGGTTTTCATCCAAGAATGCGCATAGGAACTTTTGCTTCTTCTTCCCCCCCCCCTTCTTAAGAGCAAAAACTATAATTTATAGGCCTTTTCGATTCCCAGTGTTCTCTATTTGAACTCCGCAAGCTCCGCCAAAGGGGAGGGAGGAGCGGGCGTTGGGAGTGGAGGCGGCCAGGGGGAGGCCGCGCGCGGCGGTGGGGCCGGGGCGCCCCCGCCCCGCAGGCCCTGGGCCGCGCTGCGCTCCGAGGGCGCAGAACGCGCGCCCCTCTTTTGACTCAAAAGCACAAATCGGTCCCCTCCACCCCACCCCCGTCCCTCCGAGCTCTGACCCAGCAGCCTCACCGCCCTCCCCGCCCTTAAAGGGCCAGCGAAGACCTAACTTTTCCCACTGCTCGCTCGGGGAGGGCCGTGGGGGCCCTGCGCGCCAAGCAAGCACAGACGCCGGACTCGGGCGAGCGAGGCAGGGGCCGGGTGGGGCAGCCTCGCCGCGGAGGGGACGGGAGGGAGCCCCAGCCTCGTCCCCGCGCTCCCGACTCCCCACCGCCAGCCTCTCAGACTTTCTTGCCTTTAAAGAGAGAGAAAAAGGGGAGATCGGTGTACTACGTGATTTTGTTTGTTTTTGAATATCAAATTGCGCCTATAAAAAAAGAAGCCCCTGGAATGGGGATTTTTATCTGCTCAAATTTGTAAAACTGGTATTTTAGACTTTGTATAAAGAAGCGCCGTTGACCCGAGTGTATCTATTTAAATGTTGACGCTATTTTCAGATGAAACTTCAATGAAGGGACACGTCAGTTGCCGAGTGGATGGTGACTCAGGGACACAAATCTTCACCTGGCTGCCGCCTTCCCCTCTGCTCCTGCCTTCGCTCCCAGCCCCCCCTTCCCAGGGCCGCCCTCGCCCCTTCCCTCCGACCTTCCTCCGGTCAGTCTGGTTCTGTCCCCAGCGCCCCTCCATCCTGCCATTTGTCCGTGGCCATGCGCGTGTGTCTCCCTCGCTAGCTCTCGTGGCGTTGACCTGGGGTGGGTGGGCAGGGGCCGGGGGCCTTGTGCTGGGAGTCTGCAACCGCGTGGTGTGCGCGCCTGTTGGATTTATTTAAGTCTAAGACTTGTACAAATCTCGAATCGATCTCAGCCTCTGCTCAAGAGTGAAGCTTCGGTACTATCCTCTGCGGTTGTGAATGTCTGTATCCAATACCGCTTTTTACGTGTTTAAATATATACTTTGTAAATAGAGACATGGCTCGGTTTTACTCTTTTTTGGTTTGTTCCCTGAGCTGAGGAAAGAGGTGCCCCAGGAGGACAGGATCGGTCGTTCCTCTCTCATTACACGCCCATCCCCGCACCCTTGGCCCCTCTGCGGGGCGATTCCCGCGAAGGAAGGCCGAAGGCTAGGGAGCCCACCTAGCTGGGAGAGAGCTGGGCTTGGGAGGGAGCGGGGTGTGACTATCCTCCGGCTTGGGCGCGGCTTTACTCACTTATAGACTGCACTTTTCCGGGACTTGGGCAGAATTCGCGGACCCCCGGGGGATGCGGGTGACATCGGGGTTCCCCTTTCCTCTGGCGAGGTTTCCCCTGCGCGCCCAACCCTCAGGCCGGACGTCACGGGTCTCCGAGGCTTGGGTGCCTCTCGGCCTCTCGCCCCGGCCTGCCCAAACTGCTCCCCCGTGCAGTCGAAGGACCCGCCCCCCCAGACCCACCCAAGCTCGCCAGCGCTCCCCGAAATGCACAGCCTCGCGCCTATTGATTGAGGAATTGGATTCGCGGGTATTGCTAGGCAACTGCCTGCTCAGAGCCGGCGCAGAGCGCGCTGATGTGATTAGTGAACCTGGAGCCGCCACGCTGCAGCCCGGCGCATCCCCGCCCCCCAGTCCCCCGGACTCTCGTCCCTGGCGGGCCTGAGCGCCAAGCTGGGCAACGGACAGTCTGGGGAGAGCAGGGCAAAGCGAAGGTGGGGATGGGAGAGGATGGGGGGCGTTCTCGGTCCTCCCTGACCACGGACTTCGCAGCAGTGGGGGCGTGGTCGTGAAGCCCGCGCAAGAAAGCCGTCCTCTGCATCCCGGAAGAGCCCATCGCATTGAACCCAATGCCGCTTCCAAGCCCCCCGCGGACACCGCCCTGCCCACAAGCAGTTAACTAGGCGCGTCTGTGGAGCACGCCTGGAGGGGCGCAGGCACGCGTTGTCCCCGCATCTCTGGTAGAGGGATAGATGGCCAGGCCCTTGGCAGAGCTCTCCCCACCTCTTCCCCAGCTCTGTGCCCTGTGTGGGAGTGCCCCGGCTCGGCTGGGGCAGCCAGTCGCAGAGCCCCGAGTGCCCTTCCGACGTGAGCCACCTGCGCCTCGCGCTGAGTAGGGTCGCTGGCCTCCAGGGATCCAAAGTCTGCTTCTGAGGCCGCCCTAAGGCGTGCCCTAAGCCGGGCTGGGCTGGCTGTGTGCTGGGCCAGCGGGCGCAGGACGTCAGGGGTCGAAGGTGGGAAGGGTGGCTCAGCGACGGGCGCGGTCCGACGCCAGCCCGCAGCCGAGCCCCTGCCGCCGGGCGGGGCACCGTCCCCTGTCCACTCTTGGGTGTTTGAGGCAACGGAACAGGCTCATGCTTCGGGAGGTGGGAGGGCGCCGACCCTGTCCCTTTTCCCGGTTTGCTGGCAGCCGCCAACCTGAGCTTTGAGCTTCTTCGGCGGGTTTCCGTTCTCTGGGCAGATTCTCCGGGAATCCGCCACACCTGCAGAGACTAGCTGTAAAGCCCTGGCCCGCCCGCCCTCGGCACCGCCTCTGGCCCGAGCCAGTTCCCCCGCGTCCCGAGGACAGGGCAGTCTCTTGCAGCAGTCGCCCGCGCGGAGCCTGGCCCAGCAACGTTGGTCGAACTGGAATACTTATGCTTTCCTTACAGGGTTGGATCTCAACCATTTTCCGTCCCTTTAGGGCTCAGGCTCTGGTTTCCTCTTCTCACCGAAAAGTCCTCCAGGCTCAGAGGTGCTTCGAGCCTGGCGGGAGTCCGAGATGGGGCGGCCCGGGGCCCCGCAGGGATCCTCCGTCCTTGGCGGCACGCGGCCCGCAGCCTCCGTACGAACGCCGCCAGAGAGGCTGCGCCTGGGCCGGGGCTTTCCCCCTGAGACCGCGGAGGCGGAGGGCGCGGGGCGCCGCAGTGGCGTGGGTGCGGGTCGCGCGACTGCATTCCGGAGCAGCCCGCGGGCGCGGGTGGCGAGTTCCCCTCCCGCACGTCCAGAGCGCCGGCCGCCCGGGCTTCGCGGGGCGCGCGCGCCCTCTGCAGGCGGCGGCCTCAGCCCCTGCCTCCGCGCCCACCCCGCCCACCGTGGAGGCGGGTGCCTCTCGGTTCCGCACCCGCGCAGAGAGAGCCCCGTCTGCCCCCGCCCGAAGGCACCGCTGGGCGCCCCCTTCCATGGGCGCCCCCTCTGCGTCCTCGCTGCGCCCGGTCCTCGAGCCACTAGGACGGAGGGGAGGACGGAGGTGTCCAGGCGCCCGGAGCCCAGTGCTCTGAGCCGCGCTGCACCGACCGCGCCAGGCGCCCTCGGGCCGGTCGCGGCAGCGCGGGGCGGGCCCTCGGGCCGGGTCGGCCCCTTGCAGCCCAGCCCATTCTCCTGGGAAGGCGCTGGATTAGGCGATCAGACCAGCAGCGCAGAAACTAACAAAGGCCGGCGTGGGCCAGGACCCGGCACCCGTCTGGCGAGTCCCTGTAGAAACGGGGTCTCACGACAGCCTGGCTGTCCATCCGGGCAGCGCCAGTGCCCGCGCCCCTTCCCGGCGGTCCCCAGCCGCCTTCTGCAGCTCTCAAAGGCGGGAGGACAGGACCGCTGGGGTCGCCCCTGCCCAACAAAACACCCAGGGCCTCCAGGAAGCCACAAGCACAGAAGCCCCAGCAGCAGCCTTCTCTGCAGGAATCCAACTCTCGCAGGCCTTTCTATTTGTAGTGGGAACTTGCTCCTCAACTACAGCATTCAGGCCCTCGCCCCAACTAGGCTGAGACCAGTGCCCCAACATGTAGGCCCAACTTCTCTCTTCACTTCAAAGGAAGCTCCATTCTCCCTGGAGGCTGAAGTTTATGAATACATGCATGTGGAGGGCAGTGCAGACCTTAGAGGAGCAGGGAAGGTCATATAATACACAAATCATCTCTTTATTAGGAGCCACGGGTTGGGAGCTGACGGAAAGCTGCTCGTACTTCATGGCAACTCACCAGGAATTTTATAGCCGTGTCCTGTTAAAGTGCTGCCACATGTAGCAGATCCAAGGAGTAGAGGAGCTCTCCAACACAGAGTCTTTGGGTACTGTGGGTGTACCCGGTGGGCGAGGTGGAGGGGGGGCCATGGGGCAGGGAAGTGCAGTGGGGGAGGGCGGAATTTTGGTTTCGCATTGATTGCGCTTCAGCGAGATGTCTCACAGGGAGTGTGTGCTGCAGGGTCCCTGTTCTCTACCCACCAGATGCAAGTTACAGCCCTCCTCGCCCTCCCCACTAAACCAGGGTTTCTCAAACTTAGCTCTGCTGACATCCTTTCCCGTTTTGGGGGACAGTCCTGTGCACTGCAGGAGGTTTAGCAGCACCCCTGGTCTCTGCCCGCTAGATGCCAATTTCAGCCACCCCTGGTGACCACCAAAGTTGTCTGCAGACGCTGCCAAATGTCCCCTGGTACGACAAACTGTGCTCCGCTGTGAACCACTGGTGTAGGGACTCCCTCGCAAAATAAAAACCACACACCCTGCTTAGAAAACCACCTTTTTCTGCATCCTATCAAAGTGGCCAAGCCTTTCCCAAAGTCTGTGACTTTTTCATGCCACAATGACCCAGCCCACACCCAGGGAAATATTTTGCCTCAAGGGGAAAGTAGTCCGCTGTGTCTCCGGGCTGAAGTTTATGAATACATGCATGTGAAGGGCAGTGCAGACCTTAGAGCAGGGAGCAGGGATCCTCTACATCACTCACGATGTACACCAGGCCAAAAAGTTTTTTGAAAAATTTATTGATATACTAAGAGTTAACAAAAAGACAAAAATCTTCTGACAACATTTGTTAATGTCCTTCCTCTACAAAATAAATTAACACCAGTCTAAAAAAAATCTGCAACCTATGCTAGTGTTAGTTCTCCAGAAAAAAAAAAAAAAATGCTAGAAAACCCCCAGAATCCTGAAATGCACTTGAGTTAAAATCTGGTTATCTAGGCACTACTCTTCTCCTGACTCCAGCCCCTTCCCCCGAAGCTTCCCGGGAGAAGTTTCCTTACCGGGGTTGGTCCCCATTAAACGTGAGGCCGGGCTGCTGTCCCATGTCTACAAAGATCTTTTCTACCCAGGGATATAACATACCCACTTTTGTTCTCTCTCTTTTAAGAAAGCAAACAAACAACCATAGTCTAAAGCAATTAGAAGTGGCATACATGGATGTTTTTTTAATTAAAAAAACAAAAAACACAAATCAAGCCAGTGATTGGCATGGGTTCAAGCTCTGTTCCTTTCCCCAACCCCCAAGTGTCTTCCCCTAGTGAAACTTCTCGGCCTAGAGCCTCCTCTAGCCAAATTTTGAGTGTAACCAAAACAAGGAACACTCTTTTTGGTATGAAAAAATACATATAAAAATATGCCAAACCCTCTAAAGAGGAGGACTGACTAACTGGGCACTTCTTCCTAAACAGCACAGAAGCAAACAAAAAGACAGGGGCTCACACACCCATGCAATATACACAGTGACAGTTCCTGGAGGACCCTTCAGGATAGTCTTAAGCCAGATGTGGCACAGATGCCAAGCTACCCACACACACATAGCAGCAAATAAAATACACAGAGTACTACTTTTATTTATTGGTAAACATAAGACGACCGGCTGCGAGCATCCGGCGCAACGGCAGCGCTCGTGCCTGTGCACACTCACTCTGTAACGTGAACCACCGGCTCCCAAGCACCAGGAAAGAAACACACAACACAGCAAGAAGGCAAGGTGGCTGGGAGTAAGGTGTTTGCAGATTCAAACTTTGGGATTGAAGTAGCTGGTAAACAGAAAGGCACCAAATCGGGGTTTGGAGAGACCTGGCTGCTGGGGCCCCGTGCAGCTGGCCCAAGCACCCTCATTCCTTCAGCAGCTCCTGGGACCCCAGGGCCACCCCCAAGGACTTGCTGGGAGAGAGCTGTTGGCCTGGCTTTGGGGCCTCTAAGGCAGCATAGTGCCTTAGGAGCTGCAGGACTGGGGAGGCAGCCAGCTTCTCTGCAGGGCAGGCGGCCAGGGGCCCAGCTGTCTGGGGACCTGGAAGCTGGACAGTGGCCTGCTGTGCGGGGACCCTCTCCCCCTCCCAGGGGCCAGCTCTTCCCCTACTGCCACTTCCAGCCTGCCTAAGTGGGTGCCACCTCTGCTGCACCCAGACAGCCCCCAATGCAGTTAAGGGTGCAGGTCCCTCTCCAAAGGCACACTGTTGTGATCAATTTGGCTACACAAAGGCCACCTCTTCCTATTTGGCATGGAGTGAGGCATGGGGGGCTTGCAGGATGGTGTGTGGAAGGGCGGCTCTTCCCCATAAGCAGGGTGTCTGGAGCGAGGCCTCACACCTGCAGGCTGACCTCAACCAAGGATGGGAGCGGAGACAGGCCCACCTTCCTTGACTTCTTTTTGGCATCACAGACCCAGTGTCCAGACTGCCTGCCACTGCCGCCCCCAGGGCGCTGTTGACTTGTCCCTGCCCCACCCTGGTGTCTTGGAACAGAAGTCCCAATGTCAGAAATCATACACGGTAGCTCCAAGGCTTAGTCGTCTGGGGGGAGGGGAGCGGAGCGGACAGGGCCCCAAGGCGCAGGCTGGCAGGGCTCGACTTTCGGGGCCCTCTGCCAGGTGGGCTGCTGCCTCGGTCCTGCCTCCCCGATGGCACAGAGATACTGCTGCTCAGCTGGGAAGGAGCAGAGCATAGCACTGCTGAAGATGGGGTGGCGGGATTGTCAGGGACAGTGGCCAGTCCCTCTGGGCAGGGCCCGGCGTGGGCACAGCGAGGGGAGGTTGTTGTGGACGGGAGACACCTGCCAACAGCCAGGAGCCAGCACGTGCCTGCACTCCCATCCTCAGCGGCTCCCCGAGCAGTCTGCGGCCACACTCAGGGCTGAGCTGGTCCTTTACAACCCGAAGATAAATCCCAGCGCGTGGAGAAAGGGGCTCTCCCGCCCAGGGCTCCGCTCGGACACCTCTGCTGGTCTGAGCATGTCTTCCAGCTCCTCTCCAGACTCAGCTCTGGGTCTGCACCCTGAGTCCCAGCACCTACAACCCTAGAACTGGGGACACCATCCGGTGGGCCCTGGCTAGGGGTGTGGGGCTGGGTTTGGTAGGGGACCAATGTCACAGGCCAGCAGGAAGGAAGGCAGCGGCAGCATCCTGCTCCCAGACCCAAACACGGACACTGTTCGAGTGGGACCACCCCTCTCCCTACCACGCGGGGTCTCAGGGCAACTTTCGGGGCTGTAGAGGCTGTACTGAACTGAGATTAGGTGGTGGTGACACCAACCTTTTCAGTGCTCCTGACCTCAACCCGCCCCACTGCAGCCACCAGCGACACCTTTGACATGATGGCCACCGCCGGCCCCCAGCCGTGGGGCAGGTCCCCTCACCCCGGCCGGTGCGGGCACTGGTGGCAAAGGCAGGCTCCACCCCACCCTGTCTTCCAAAACTGCTCCAGGCAGTGGGGACACTACGGGCCCTCCCTGGAGCAGTGCCAGGGGGCTCTGCCTCCCCCTAGCGCACTTTCCCTCCGCACCCCAGGGGAGAACTCAAGCTGGACCGGAAGGGTCCAGCCGACACCTCTGCCCTGGGAGGCTGGGACAGAGCTGCCGCCAGTCATGCAGGCCACTGCTCTTCTCGAGGCGGCTCGGGCCGCAGGTGCCACTGAGCTCCTGAGGTACAACGGCAGAGCGAAGAGGTGGCCCAGAGGTAGGAACGCGGGTGCGGCCTGGACCCAGCAAGGCAAAGATAAACGCTCCCCGCCGAGCCCCGGGACGGGGCAGGGGCTGGCGAGAAGTCCCGTCCAAGCCCGCCCCCACCCCGGCCCCGGCCCGGGGGGGGTTTTGGGCTGCGGGCCACTCCGGAGACGGGGAGGGCCGGGGCGGCCGCGGGGGCTTCAGTAATGTCTCAGGTTGAAGAAGCCCACGCTGGTGGGGGACTCCTTCACGGTGACGGTGATGAGGTTGGCGGTGACGTCGGTGACAAAGACGTGCTCGATGAGGCTGCGGGTGGGCTTCCAGTCCTGGCTGGTCTGGACGGACACCGACGGGTTCTGCCCGGCGCCGGGGGGCGAGGCCAGGTCGGGGTCTGAGTCGGAGCTGCTGCTGCTCTCCTCGCTGGCGCTCATCTCGGGCGGCGCAGCCGCCTTGCGCCCGTCCCCCGGGGCCGCGCGGCCCTCCTGCCCGCGGGGCGCAGCGCCGCCCTTGCCGCAGTCCCTCTTGCCCACGGGGGCGGGCAGAGCTGCAGCCCGGGAGGCCACCTTCTCGCTTTTGCTGGTGTCAGTGGGCACGCCGGCCCCGGTGGGGCCACCCCCGGCGCCCTTCCCGGAGGCCGAGTTGGTGGCCGGGACGCCCTTGGTGGTCGAGGCGTGGCGGGCGAGCAGGCCCACCCCAGGCACGCTGTTCTTGACGCTCTGTAAGTCCAAGACCTGGAGGCTCAGCTCCTGGGTGGGTGCCAGCTGGGGGCCCGGGCACCCGGTGGGCACCCTGCCGCCGCTGCCACCATGAGCATGCAAGGCACCCCCTGTGCTCCCCCCTTTCTGCTCTGCAGCTCCGGCGGCGCTGGGGGCCTTTGGGACTTTGCCTCCTGGGGGGCTCATCCCCAGGTCCCCTTTCTGCGTCCTCACCTTCAGGTCCAGCCCGAGGCCACACTTGGTGGTGGCCTGGGCCTTGAGCGCCAACCTGCTGGCGGCCTGGGCCTGGCCCTGGCTCATCCTGTTCATGTAGTGCACGATGGAGCTCTGCCAGCTGATGCCGCCCCGGCTGGGGCTGCCGGCCACGCCCTTCATCAGGCTGGCCAGGTTCTCCGGGGTGGCCACGGCGCTGGGGCCGCCACAGGCCTCCTTGGCGTGGGCCTTCAGGGCTGCCAGGCCCGCGACGGGGGCGCTGAGCGGAGAGGGCAGCTTGCTGGCCGGGGCCCCCAGATCCTTCCGGGCGGTTTTCAGCACCTTGGCCAGGCTCACGGGTCTCCGCGCCGCCTTCTGCTCCGGCGGGAGGGGCTTGCGTCCCCGCTTCTTCCGGATGGGATCCTTCAGCTCGGGCTTGGCCACCAGGATCTGGGCCTTCTTCTGAGGCACTGGGTGGGTCTCACGGCCTCGAGGGCTCCTCTTGGTGTCTAAGTCGCTGTCCTCCTCTTCCTCCGAGGAAGAGGAGGAAGATGTGGAGGAAGAGGAGGAACTGCTGGACTTGGATTTGGAGGGAGCGTCGGATTCCTGGAAAGATAAAGGAGGCGGCGTCACACCTGCGCCACCTGGCCCAGGCTCCGGAGCAGCATGCCGTCCCCGAGAGGCACCAGGCGCCTTGCAGCCAGCACCTCCTTTTCAGACTGGACAGGCAGCCAGGTAGGAGCCCCACCACGTTGTTCCAGAACAGATTCCCGAGGTCCTTAAGGCTGTTCTCCTCCCCAGGGAGAACTAGCTTCTACTCTGTGAGATCTCAGAAAATAAAAAGTCCTTAGGAGGATCCACAGGATGCAAAATTAAAGGTAGAATAGGAAAGGTGGCTCACACCTGTCATCCCAGCACTCTGGGGGGCCAAGGTGGGAGAATAGCTTGGGCTAAGGAGTTTGAGACCAGCCTGAACAAGAGCCGAGACCCTGTCTCTACTAAAAATAGAAAAATTAGCCGGGAATGGTGGCGCGTGCCTGTAGTCCCAGCTACTTGGGAGGCCGAGGCAGAAGGATCACTTGAGCCCAGGAGTTTGAGGTTGCAGTGAGCTATGATGATGATGCCTCTGCACTCTACCCGGGTGACAGAGACCCTGTCTCAAAAATAAATAAATAAATAAATAAAAGAAAATTTAAAAAAGAAAAGAAACCACAGGCAGTCTGCGTAAGGGCAGAGTGATGAGGGCAAAGGCCCACACCGTAACCACCCAAGTCAGCTTTTAAGGGGATGCAAATTCAGCTCCAGGGCACCCAGCAGACAATTCTAAAAGGGGCTGTGTCCAGGTGGCACGGCCCACACATTTCTCAAGGTTAAGAGTCAACTGAAGCAGCATGAGAGCTGTGCAATCCTCATTTCCAAATCCGAACCTTCCAGGACACAAACAAACCGCCAACCTCCTGGCCTTCTGCATGTCACCTGAACGGTAACTTAGCACGTCCTCCTGGTTCTTAGGCCCCCCACGCTGTCTTCGGGCTCAGAATTTTAAAAGGTGTGCCGGGCATGGTGGCTCACACCTGTAACCCTGGCACTCTGGGAGGCTGAGATGGGAGGATCTCGTGAGGCCAGGAGTTATAGACCAGTCTGGGCAGCATGGTGAGACCCCACCTCTATAAGAAATTAAAAAACTAGCGTGGTGGCCCAGATACTTGGGGGGCTGAGGCAGGGGGGATGGCTTGAGCCCAGGAGTTCAAGGCTGCAGTGAGCTAGGCTGACACCACGAACTCCAACCTGGGCGACAGAGCAGGACCCTGCCTCAGAAGAAATTTTTTTTAAAAAAGGTGCTATGCTTTAGGGAGACGGAACCACATCCAGTTCCCTGCTGCATGGCTCTCCTAAGTCAAACAGGTGCCACCGTGTCGAACCACCCAGAAGGCCTCAGGGCTTCCCTGGCAGCCTCTCCTGTGGCACTGAATGCCTCGTGGGCATGACTTCCCCAGCCCCACCGTCCTGTTTGAAGAGGTGAAGCCAGCGTGGACGGGCCAGCAGGACTCTGAGGCAGGGAACCCCACAGCCTCCTGGAAAGGTGGCCTCTGTTAAGTGACTGAGCTCCTGGCCACAGCATGGGGGCAGGGGAGTGAGCCTGAGGAAGGAATCAAAGATACACCTGAGACTGCGGCCAGGCCCTCCTCCACCTTCCTGCCCGACCAGACCTTGGGGGAGGGGGGCGGTGCCGAGGACCCCGGGTTTATGTTGATGCTCACGCCACTGCCCACCACTACAGCAGGGAGGGTGACGGGATACCCCTGAGAAGGCACCAGCAGGTGTTCCCCAGCTAAGGTGCACTCAGAGGGAGGCCCAATATCCTGGGCTTGATGGATTGGCTCCTGTCTACAACCTATGAGCACCTACTGCATGCATGCATGTGTCCTGTTCTCTGTCCCCAGTAACAAAGGGGGGAGGCAGCCAGCAGCCCAGCCTGACCCCCCTGCCACCCAGGAGGAAGGAGTGCACAATGGAGCCAACGGAAGCAGGAAGCCACCTCTCAGGGGCCCAGGGCTGGGGCCGCGGAGCAGCTGCGCAGCTGCCCTGCAGAGGGTGAGAGGCTGCAGGAAAGGGGGGGGTCCCGTGTCACCCCCTTCCTGAGGGCCCTTACGCCTCCCCTCCCCCTGCCTAGCCCAGCCCAGCGGGGTCAGCGCGGAAGGCACAGCCACCCACCTTGAGCTTGGAGCTCCGGCCACAGGAGGACATCGCGGTGAGCTTCCGCGGCCGGCCTCTCGGCCTCTTGCCCCTCTTCCGGTTCTGCACCTCCTTCTCGTGTTCCCTGCGGGCACATCCCAGTCAGGCAGGGAGGAGCAGCCCTGCACACACCCCTCCGCCGCTGCTCCGAACCAGGCGCCCCCCCATCTGCGGCAGCACCCCCCGGCAGAGGTCCGGACCCTGTTCTTTGCAACAGGTCTGCCTTATGTTTACAGCCACCCCGCTTCACCTGCGTTTAGGTGAAGACGTGAAAGAAAAGCGGGCAGTGACCAGTTCCTCAGTTTTCTCTGAACCCTGCTGAGAGGGTGTTTCAGGAATATTCTAGCACACCGCAACTAGAAGCAGCCCAACCCCCACACCTTAGAGAGGAGGAGCTGCCCACAACCCGGGCATCCTCCCTGGATGGATGCAGGAAACCCCACCCCTCACCTGTGCTCGGAGCCCCCAGGGCCCGGGGCATCTCCGCACGGCAGCGTCCAGAGCCTGGCCTTTCCTGATACCTCGCTGCTCCGGACTCTGTTCTCCACGGGAGTGCCCAACTCTGCAGCGGCCAGGCTCAAGGCCGGCACCCCCCGCAGCACCCCTTAAAGCAGCCCCAGCGCTTGGGGGCGAGGCAGCCCCAGAGAGAGCCCCCAGCCCTCAGAGGAGGCTTGTATTTCAGGCTTCCCCTGTGGGAAGGGGCCCTGGTAATTAAAATGGGCGAAAAACATCATCTCACTGGGGGGCCTGGAAGGTGATTTCTTGAAGACAAATGTGATGGGCACAACCAGGCAGAACTCATACTTCAAAGCCTCGGCCCTCGACCCGCAATCTCCTAGAAGGACGACGGGACAGCCCCTGGGTGTCCTCCGCTGACACATCAACCCGCGGGCCGCCACTTTCCCTTCCACCCAAAGGCCCGGCCCTGCCCGATCCCGCACAGGTGCCTGCCGGCCCCCAGGGTCCGAAGCGAGCTCCCTTTTGAACATCCGCCTTGCTGGCTTTCTCTCTCCACGATGTAATCTAGACCACCCGAGGTTTTTAAACTCTTGTATCTCTCGGATATTTCTGTTACAACCAAAAGCCAGGTAAGGACGGGCCCTCTCTCAGCGGCTGGGACGAGATCTCAGATGCAGAGGAACGTGCCAGCTGCGGGACTGGGCCAAGCCATCGCCCCCACCCCGAGGCTCACTGGCCCCAGCTATGAACCAAACAGAAGGCAACGGGATCGCCGATAAGATTTTCCAAAGTTACTTGAGCTAGCACAGGCGCACTTCACCTTATTGCACCCCGCTGCCAAAAACCCATCTTTATCTCCCTTGCCGTCACAGCCCCTCCGGGAGGCCCAAAATGTCCTGCTACAGTGGAACCAAGTGAGCACACCTTCATCTTCCAGAGAGCAAGCCTGCCACGCTGACCCCAGCCGGGAAAGATCTGAGCAACAAAGTCATCTGCGCCCACCAACAGGGCAGCTCTGGCAAGGGGGGCAGGCGTCCAGGCGACTGCCCCATCTTGCTACGTTCGCAGACAGCACGCCCCGGACCACCCTGCCGGGGCTGGAGGGGCACCCCCACGGCCCCTCTGCATCACTCCGTTCCCTGGAACATCTCAAGGGGACCCATCTCTCAAGTCAAGTCTCCCACCTAAAACAGAAATGACATCTAGAATTACAGAAGCAACTGGCTTAACACTGGCAACGGGGCCCCCACGGTGCTCACTCGGCACTAGGTTTTACAGCCCAGAGCAAAACAAATGTTGCTTTTCTCGATACACAGACAACAACAGCAGGCGTGACCTGGTGCTGTGTGTTCCAGCTCCCTCTCTGAGCCTTCTCTGGCCCAATGGCACACTCACACCAGAAGGACCAGAAGGGCAGGTCTGCGCTGTTACCGTGAACCTGCTATCCTACCTATTAGTGTCGTCTGCAAGCCACTCAATAGAAAAGGGCAAGAGAGGCCAAAAGCCTCACACTAAGGAACCCAGAAGTTCCATTTTTGCAAGTCTGGCTGTCGGAAAGCCCAAAGAAGTGCTCATTCGGATTCTTCAGAAACAAGTGTGGCGGCAGGGATGGCTTGACCCATTTCAGTGCCATGTGCTGGCTGCTCGGAAACCACTGGGACCCTCAAGCGATCCACCTTTCAGACAGCCATGGAGATGGCACCTGAGGCCCTGGGGCCAGGCTTGCTACAGACCTCAGACCAGAGCCCCAACCCCTGCCCCAGCCCCCTGGAGAGCCTGGCTCAGGTGAAACCAGCTGCTGCCCTCCCCCCGCCCCCATGCACCCTGTTAACTTTCTCACTTCTTCTGGAAGGCCAGGAGCAGCCTCGGGTCCAGGATGTTCTCCTCTGGCTCCCAGCTGTTATGTCTGGAAAAGCAAAGGGGGGTGGTGGCATCAAACACCAGGCAGTGACCAGGCCACTTCAGAAAGCGGCCCAGGTAGGGCCACCCAAACTGCTCCCCGAGCTCTGCCCAAGGCAAGGGCACCGGGGTGCAGAGGCAGTCCTCAAAAAGTCCAAACTCCTGCAGGTCCTGGAGGCTGGGGCCCTTGAAGCCAGCACCCTCACCTGAAACCCAAAGAAAAACAGCCACTACTTCAACTCCCCAATTAAAACGCGGCCACAAGAGGACTCCCACTGTCTCCGCCAGGGAGAAAAACAAATCCCAATAAAACTCGAAGTTGCAGAGAGGGAATCCCCCAAACACTGGCCCGGAGCCAGGGAGGGAAGGGAAGGCAGGTCCAGGACGCCTGCAGGGAGGGGCACAGGCGCACAGCCCGGGACTCAGAACAATGTGGCTGGCGCCCAGGCAGGCGCGGGCCGGCACGGGAGGGGGCGCAGAGAAAGGAGAGTGGGGTCCAGGAAGAAGGGGGCCCGGGCTGCCAGAGCAGCTGTGAGGAGAGCCCCTCCTGGGGATGCCAGACCCTCTCCCTCCCATTAAAAAAAAAAAAAAAGAAGAAGAAGAAAAAAGAAACCCTACATCCACCGATAGGAAGCTCAGGTTACAGCGGGGAAAATATGGACGGGGGGGCTCGCATCCCGCGCCTCCCACCCGGCCGGGCCGGGGAGGGGTGAGCGGGGCGGGGGGCGCATGCAACAAATGGGCGCGGGCGGGGCGCGCGGCCGGAGGGGGGTTCGCGCGCGGAGGCCACACGGCCCCGTACCCCGCGGGCTTGTAAACAAAGGGCAGCCCCGGGCTGGGCGCCCCCGCCGAGCCCGAGGAGCCCCCGGGGACCCCGCGAACTTCGCGCCCTGCCCGCGGACGCCCCCGGCCCCTCCACGGCGCGGCCCAGGGTCCCTCCCCTGCCCCCTGGGCGAGGTGGCGCGGGCGGGAAGGCGGGCGCCGCCGGGGGACTCACTTGGAGGACCAGCCGCGCCACTTGACCAGGTACTCCAGCTTGCCCTGCGGGAGAGAAGAAGGGGCGCGTGAGCCGGGGCGGGCGGCGGCGGGGCGGGGGCGGGAGGGGCGCACGCACCTTGCGCAGCCGCTTGCTCAGGATGCACTCGGCGGCGAAGACCTGCTCGCCCACGCTGCTCAGCTCCTCCATGCTGCCCGCCGCCCGCCGCCGGCGCACCGCCGCGCGCCCGCCGCGCGCCGCGGCCGCAACCAAACGCCGCCCCGCCCGGCCGCCGCCCGCGCACGCGCACCGCCGCCCGCGCCCCGCCGGCCCGCGCCCGCCCCGCGCGCGGCCCAAACCCGGCGCGGCCCAATCAGCGCGCGGGGGCGGGCGCGGGGCGGGGCGCGCATTGTCCGCGGCGGGCTGGGCGCCGCGCGGGCGGGGGCCGGCGTGGGGGGAGGGGGCGCCCCGCGGCTTCGGGCTGGGGGTGCCCAGCGAGCCCCCCTCGGCCTCTGGGGCGCGCCCGGCCTCCCTCCCGGCGTCGTTTTCGGGGCGACAAGACATTGTTCTGGGGAGGGGAGGGGATGGGGGAGCGGGATGGGGCGCGGCGGCCGCTTCCTGCCCCCACCTGGCAGGGGCGCTGCTCGGGGTGCCCGGGGCCCAGGAGCTCCGGCGGTTTCAGCCGGGGCGCCCTGGGTCTGGGCGGTTTCCCTGCCTTGCCCGGGTGGGGGAGGAACGGGAGGTAAAGGATGGGGCGGCGGGGGGTGGGGGGGTGGGGGGTGTCCGGCTACAAAAGCGGAGTGGCCCGGGGTTTTTCTCCCCAAAGGCGAGAGAGGAAAACGCACGAACGGAGAACGCCAACCACCCTGAGAAGGGGACAACACAGACTGCTCAGAGTGCTTATTAAGTAGCTTAGGAAAGTGGACCGGCCCCCGAGTTTTAGGGCCCACGCAGGGACAAAACCACACCTTTCCTGAATTTGTTGCACGATTTTGAGGAATGAATAGGGGCCGGGGGCAGTTTGAATGGCTGTTTCTAACTTAGGACTAGGACATTAATGCCACCGGGGCTTGGCAACCAGCGTCCTCTCTGGTTCAGTTGCCCGTGGCGGAAAAGAGACCAGACTGCGTTGTGGAGGTGGGGGTGGCCCCGAGTCCTCCCTGGGGTCCGCACGCTGACGGGCTACCTTTTATCTTCCGCTAAGATTCGAATTCCATTGAGCAAGTCACCCTTTAAGTTATTTACGTTTTGAATCAGAGCAACTCAAACACCTAATCAAGGAAATATACATTAGCCTTAAGTTTATTCGAATCAATACGATCTAACTCAGTGAAAATTCATTTTCTGGTTTTGTTTGGCCCTTGAACATAGCTGCAAAGTACTGCTGCTGTTGAGCAAATCAAAAAGTCGTTTCTGGTTGCAGGAGACTGTCTCAATGTAATTGGGATCATTAAAACCACATTTATAAAGGATTCCGCAGGAGAAATGTGTGTGTGTGTATGTGTGTGTGTGTGTGTGTGTGCGCGCGCGTGTGTTTAAACAGAAAGGCCTGCTGTAGAAAATGCCCAACTACAGGAACTCATCTTTCAATTTATGGCAGGTCCTGCAATTTTTTTCTGGTAAATAGGGTAAATTCATTTGCTATCCTGGGCAGAACTTGCAAACTCAGATGCTGTTTGCAAAGAAGGCAGGGGAAAGGAAAATCTGCCGAGGGGGAAGGCGACTGCCACTTAGGAGGGGCCGTGGCAAAGCACCCCTGTTTGCGGATAAAACTGGGGTCTGGAGGGAAAAAGAGAGCTGCGCAGAATGCCGCCTCCACGCTTTCCGTTTCCCAGCTTTGTGCAGCGTGGCAGTCAATTGTGGAGCCAAGGGCAAAGGTGTATTCATTGTAACCCTACAAATAGCTGGATCGGTTTCAACTCACGTTTCCTTGCAGCGTTCATCTTGGGTGTAAGATTTTTGCCGTGCAAGTTTCCGGTTTCCTCGTTGACTGCACAGTATCCTGGGATGCTTGCTTAATTTCTTTTCTTTTTTAAGAAAAGAAAGCTTACAAAAAGAGAATTATTTCTTTTTTAAGAAGTACATTTGTCTGGAATTTGATACTAACACATCGAGGGAAAAAAAATCAGTATTCCTGGAAAATTTAACACATACATCATCTATCCAAGTGCAAACACCCAGTTTGGGTAAAATAATATTTAGATAATGCATTTGGAGAAACAAACACGACAGATTTGACTAGAATGAAATCAAGAGATAAATATGGCGAGGGTTACGATCCAGAATTTGTGACGTGTTCCTTAAAAACAAAGCTGGGAGTTGGCGGCATCGAGGAACAACCCTAGCTAGTCCAGTTGTGCCAAAGCACGGGTTGGGGCCAGAGCAGATTCTGTTTTCTGTTTCCACTGTCACTGAGATTCCTAAGGCAAATCAGAACTAATCATTTTATTATTCATTCAACAAACAGTCACTCACCATTTACTACTGTGTAGTAAATGCTGGTTACACCATAGAGTAAGACCCGAGCAGCTCTGTGGGACAGGACTTGCCTAGATCGTGGAGATGCCCTCGGCTCACGCTGTCCAACCTGGTGCTGTTAGCCACTGAGGCCGCTGAGCACTTGCAGTGTGACCATCGCTGCTGAGGAACTGAATTTTAGATTCTATCTAATTTTAAATAATTTAGCCGCGTGAAGCCAGTGCTGTCCGTACTGGGCACTGGGCAGGCACATAGGGATCCAAAGGAGATCCTTAGAACATTTGAAGTGAAAGTGATGCACTTACGGAAACTAACCCTGGAATGTGAACAGTTTACCCGCACTCACGTTTGTGCTTGATTATATATAAGAATGTTTAAAGCCCACTCAAAAAAAATGATATGAAAAATACAGGCACAAGGGAGTCCGTTCAGAGGGTAGGTGCGTGATGCAGGACCACTTTCTCTCTATTCGAGTGACGACGCCAAGTGTTAACTCAGTCATGTCTGAAAAGCTGCTGAGGAAGGATAAGTATTTTCATGCTGTGCTTGTGGATGAAAAAATTAAAGACACCAAGGCAAGGAATGACTCACTCTGGAGTCAGCGGAAAAGTCAGGAATTGAAATCAATCCAGTGACCCTGGGCTTGGCAGTTAAAACTAGATAACATTAGTCACATCTTACACAACTGTTTCATGAGAGTGCTTAGGTTTTCTAAAAATACTTTTCTTTTTTTCTTTCGTTCTGAGACAGAGTCTCACTCTGTTGCCCGGGCTAGAGTGAGTGCCGTGGCGTCAGCCTAGCTCACAGCAACCTCAAACTCCCGGGCTCAAGCGATCCTCCTGCCTCAGCCTCCCCAGTAGCTGGGACTACAGGCATGCGCCACCATGCCCGGCTACTTTTTTCTATATGTATTCATTGGCCAATTAATTTCTTTCTATTTTTAGTAGAGACGGGGGTCTCATTCTCGCTCAGGCTGGTTTCGAACTCCTGAACTCAAACAATCCTCCCGCCTTGGCCTCCCAGAGTGCTGGGATTACAGGCGTGAGCCACCACACCCGGCCTCATCTTAACATTTTTTTTTAACTTAATTACATCTGCAAAGACCCTGTTTCCGAATAAGGTCACATTTCCTTCTTATATTTGTCTGTATTTTCCAAAATTTCTGTGGGCTCCAGCCACGTCTGGGAAGCCGAGGCGGGAGGATCACTCACTCAAGGTCAAGGAGTTTGCAACCAGCCTGAGCAAGAGTGAGACCCCTGTCTCTACTAAAAATAGAAAGAAATTAATTGGCCAACTAAAAATATATAGAAAAATTAGCCGGGCATGGTGGCGCATGCCTGTAGTCCCAGCTACTCGGGAGGCTGAGGCAGGAGGATCGCTTGAGCCCAGGAGTCTGAGGTTGCTGTGAGCTAGGCTGACGCACGGCTCTCTAGCCCGGGCAACAGAGTGAGACTCTGTCTCAGAACAAAAGAAAAAAGAAAAGATTTTTTAGAAAACCTAAGCACTCTCATGAAACAGTTTTGTAAGATGTGACTAATGTTATCTAGTTTTAACTGCCAAGCCCAGGGTCACTGGATTGATTTCAATTCCTGACTTTTCCGCTGACTCCAGAGTGAGTCATTCCTTGCCTTGGTGTCTTTAATTTTTCATCCACAAGCACAGCATGAAAATACTTATCCTCCTCAGCAGCTTTTCAGACATGACTGAGTTAACACTTGGCGTCGTCACTCGAATAGAGAGAAAGTGGTCCTGCATCCGCACCTACCCTCTGAACGGACTCCCTTGTGCCTGTATTTTTCATATCATTTTTTTTGAGTGGGCTTGTAAACGTTCTTATATATAATCAAGCATGAACGTGAGTGCGGGTAAACTGTTCACATTCCAGGGTTAGTTTCCGTAAGTGCATCACTTACTTCAAATGTTCTAAGGATCTCCTTTGGATCCCTATGTGCCTGCCCAGTGCCCAGTACGGACAGCACTGGCTTCACGCGGCTAAATTATTTAAAATTAGATAGAATCTAAAATTCAGTTCCTCAGCAGCGATGGTCACACTGCAAGTGCTCAGCGGCCTCAGTGGCTAACAGCACCAGGTTGGCAGCGTGAGCCGAGGGCATCTCACCGATCTAGGCAAGTCCTGTCCACAGAGCTGCTCGGGTCTTACTCTATGGTGTAACCAGCATTTACTACACAGTAGTAAATGCTGAGTGACTGTTTGTTGAATGAATAATAAAATGATTAGTTCTGATTTGCCTTAGGAATCTCAGTGACAGTCGAACAGAAGACAGAATCTGCTCTGGCCCCAACCCGTGCTTTGGCACAATGGACTAGCTGGGGTTGTTCCTCGATGCCGCCAACTCCCAGCTTTGTTTTTAAGGAACACGTCACAATTCTGGATCGTAACCCTCGCCATATTTCTCTTGATTTCATTCTAGTCAAATCTGTCGTGTTTGTTTCTCAAATGCATTATCTAAATATTATTTTACCCAAATGGGTGTTTGCACTTGGATAGATGATGTATGTGTTAAATTTTCTAGGAATACTGATTTTTTTTCCCCTCTATGTGTTAGTATCAAATTCCAGACAAATGTACTTCTTAAAAAAGAAATAATTCTTTTTTGTAAGCTTTCTTTTCTTAAAAAAGAAAAGAATTAAGCAAGCATCCCAGGATACCGTGCAGTCAACGAGGAAACCGGAAACTTGCAGGGCAAAAATCTTACACCCAAGATGAACGCTGCAAGGAAACGTGAGTTGAAACCGATCCAGCTATTTGTAGGTTACAATGAATACACCTTTGCCCTCGGCTCCACAATTGACTGCCACGCGCACAAAGCTGGGAAACGGAAAGCGTGGAGGCGGCATTCTGCGCAGCTCTCTTTTTCCCTCCAGACCCCAGTTTTATCGCAAACAGGGGTGCTTTGCCACGGCCCTCCTAAGTGGCAGTCGCCTTCCCCCTCGCAGATTTTCCTTTCCCCTGCTTCTTTGCAAACAGCATCTGAGTTTGCAAGTTCTGCCCAGGATAGCAAATGAATTTACCCTATTTACCCAAAAAAATTGGGACCTGCCATAAATTGAAAGATGAGTTCCTGTAGTTGGGCATTTTCCACAGCAGGCCTTTCTGTTTAAACACACACAACACACACACCACACACACACACATTTCTCCTGCGGAATCCTTTATAAATGTGGTTTTAATGATCCCAATTACATTGAGACAGTTCTCTGCAACCAGAAACGACTTTTTGATTTGCTCAACAGCAGCAGTACTTTGCAGCTATGTTCAAGGCCAAACAAAACCAGAAAATGAATTTTCACTGAGTTAGATCGTATTGATTCGAATAAGTTAAGGCTAATGTATACTCTCTTGATTAGGTGTTTGAGTTGCTCTGATTCAAAACGTAAATAGCTTAAAGGGTGACTTGCTCAATGGAATTCGAATCTTAGCGGAGATAAAAGGTAGCCCGTCAGCGTGCGGACCCCAGGGAGGACTCGGGCCACCCCCACCTCCACAACCGGTCTGGTCTCTTTTCCGCCACGGCAACTGAACCAGAGAGGACGCTGGTTGCCAAGCCCCGTGGCATTAATGTCCTAGTCCTAAGTTAGAAACAGCCATTCAAACTGCCCCGCCCTATTCATTCCTCAAAATCGTGCAACAATTCAGGAAAGGTGTAGCTGGTTTTGTCCCCGCGTGGGCCTAAAACTCGGGGGCCGGTCCACTTTCCTAAGCTACTTAATAAGCA
>NC_033675.1:3109003-3120758 GCF_000165445.2 Microcebus murinus | reverse complement strand
CATCCCATGGTCCTGGCGTGACTGCTGCTGCCCCAGCGAGGCACGTCCGGCACTCCCAGCTTCACTGGCAGAGCGGTGAGCATCCACCGAGAAGAAGTGGCCGGCCGGGTGAACTTGGGGTTGAGGAACGGCTGTGAAATCACCCCACGAGTTTGCCAAGTGGCCGCTCCTTGCCGGGCCCTGGGGGAGGAAGCAGAGGCAGGACAGTCGAAGGACGGCGCCGAGCGGGTGCTGGCAGTGATGACAGAGCCCTGGTCTGTGGCCGAGGGACATGGAGGGGCCGTAGGGGCACAAAGTAGAGCCCCTAGCCTCATGCGGGTGGTGAGTCGCATCAGTCGGGTGCTCCGGAGAAACAGAACCTACAGGTGCATGTCCTATATAAAACCCATATGGAGGCCGGTCGTGGTGGCTCATGCCTGTTATCCCAGCACTCTGGGAGGCCGAGATGGGAGGATCACTTGAGGTCAGGAGTTCGAGACCAGCCTGAGCAAGAGTGAGATCCCATCTCTACTAAAAATATAAATTAATTGAACAATTAAAAATATATAGGAGGCCAGGCGTGGTTGTCCACTCCTGTAATTCTAGCACTCTGGAGGCCGAGGCGGGTGATCGCTCGAGTCAGGAGTTCGAAACAGCCCAGCAAGAGCAAGACCTTCCATCTCTACTATAAATAGAAAGAAATCAATTGGCCAACTAAATATAGAAAAATAGCCGGGCATGGTGGCGCATGCCTGTAGTCCCAGCTACTCGGGGCTGAGGCAGCAGGATCGCTTGAGCCCAGGAGTTGAGGTTGCTGTGAGCTAGGCTGACGCCACGGCATCACTCTAGCCTGGGCAACAAAGCGAGACTCTGTCTCAAAAAAAAAATAAAAAATAAAATATATAGGAAAAATAGCAGGCATGGGCGCATGCCTGTAGTCCCACAACTCGGGAGGCTGAGGCAGGAGGATTCGAGGAGCCCAGGAGTCTGAGGTTGCTGTGACGAGGCTGACGCCACGCACTCACTCTAGCCCGGGCAACACAGTGAGACTCTGTCTCAAAAAACAAAAAAGTCCCGTATGTAGACACCCATTTATAAAGAGATGTTTCACAAGGAGCTGCCTTGCTCTACTTGGGGCGCTGGCACGGCCCCTCCGAACCTGCAGGGCAGAGCCGACCCCGCACCCCTCAGCGGATTTCTTCTTCCTCAGGGAAACCTCGGTGCTGCTCTTCGGGTCTTTAGACGAATTGGGCCAGGCCCACCCAGGCCATGCGGGATCATGTCCTTCACCTCAAGTCACACCTGCAACAAGTCACACTTCATGCGACCCAGCGCCCTGCAGCGGCCTTCCCAGCAACGCCGGCATTGGGGTTTGGCGGGGCACCTGGGCCCGGAGGCCCAGCCAAGTAGACGGGTCGGACCCACCGTGGCTGGGCTCAGCTGCACGGTTCCTTCTGCTGGGGCAGGCTGGCGTCGCCCGTGTGGCTGCAGTCCCCTGGCGGCGTGGCTGCGGCTGGTGCCTGCTGGCGGGGTGCCTGTCTGCGCCGGCCGGCTGGGCTCCTTCCCCCGGGGGCTGAGTCTCGAGACAGCGAGTCCCAGTGGGCCGGGTCTGCAAACCTCCTCTGGAACCAAGTCTGCTGGGGTCCCCTGGGCCATCGCAGGCCCCGCTGAAGCCCCGTGGAGGAGCAGGCTCCACCTGCCGACCAGAGGAGCAGCCAGTGGGTGCCACATAGGAACATTTATTCCCGCAGCTCTCGGATCGTGTTAGATGGATGAAGATTCCGAATCCCCCAGACTTGCAGGGGGAGCGCCAGCCGTTACCCTGCTGTGCCCGTCAGCTCGGGCCTCCACGACGGAGGACCACAGACTTGGGCCTCAAACAACAGACGTTAATTTTCTCACGGCCCTGAAGCCTGGAGGTCCTAGGGCAAGCTGTTGGCGGAGTCAGTTTCCCCTGAGGCCCCTCTCCCGTCTTGGCCCTCGCATGGTGTTACCCTGTGTGTGTCTGTGTCCTGATTGTCTCTTCTTTTTTTTTTTTTTTTGAGACAGAATCTCACTCTGTTGCCAGGGCTAGAGTGAGTGCCGTGGCGTCAGCCTAGCTCACAGCAACCTCAAACTCCTGGCTCAAGCGATCCTCTGCCTCAGCCCCGAGTAGCTGGGACTACAGGCACTGCGCACCATGCCCGGCTAATTTTTTCTATTTTTAGTTGTTTGTCTAATTTCTTTCTATTTATAGTAGAGATGGGGTCTCGCTCTTGCTCAGACTGGTCTCGAACTCTTGAGCTCAAGCACTCCTCCCGCCTCGGCCTCCCAAAGTGCTAGGATGACAGGCGTGAGCCACTGCGCCCGGCCTAATTATCTCTTCTTATAAGGACGCCAGTCATATTGGATGAGGGCCCGCCCTGAGGACCTTATTTTAACTTAATTATCTTGTTAAAGGCCGCATCTCCAAATACAGCCCTGAGGTCCTGAAGGTTGGGAATTCAACATGTGAACCTTGGGGACACCATTCAGACCCGCTGTGGCACTGGGTCTGTCCCCACCTAGCCTCCTGCTTTGTTTCCGTGTCATCCTCGTCACCTTCGTGGCTGACGTTTATCGGGGGTCCTGCGTGCCTGGCAGCTTGCGAGGTCCCTCGTGTGCGTCACCCTGTTCAACCTTCCTCCTTCCCTGTAGCCGCAGCCGGATCCGAAGTCACCTCTGAGGACCATAAACAGAGAGACCGTCTCTTAAACGACCCACGGGGCCCGTCTTCTCTTCATCCTTGGAAGAAGTCACTCTGTGTCGGATTGAACCCTGGATCCCCTGAGCTTCAGGCCGGCCGTGAAAAACATCTATCAGAAAACAGCCGCCGGGCGCGGTGGCTCGCGCCTGTAATCCCAGCACTCGCGGGAGGATCGCTCGAGGTCAGGAGTTCGAAACCAGCAAGAGCAAGAGCGAGACCCCGTCTCGACTATAAACAGAAAGAAATTAATTGGCCAACTAATATATATATAATAGAAAAAATTATATATAGATATAATTTTGCACTCTAGCCGGGCAACAGAGCAAGACTCTGCCTCAAAAAAAAAAAAAATAATAAATGTTAAGATGAAATCATCCTGCAGTCAGGGTGGGCCCTGAATCCAACGACCCATGTCTTTATAGGACACGGGAGAGGGAGTTCCGAGACAGAGACGCCCGGGAGACCCGGGGAACACACACGACATTCTTCCACACTTTGCTTTTTCCATGCAACAACATGCAGCTCGGCGACCTCTGCACTCGGACCCACGCAGACCCACCTGTCCTTAATAACGGGCAGCACGGCCCCGCCCGCCACCACGCAGGCTTACCCGCCTGGCGTAAGCAGCCCTGCAAAGGCGCATTTTCCTCATTTCCAGTTTGATGCCGTTTCCGGTTTTTCAATAGCACAACAGAGTTTTGTTACACCTGCATCTAACTTACCCAGATGCCACACTTCCAGGTTGGAGCTGTTTTCTTTTCTTTTTTTTGAGACAGAGTCTCACTCTGTGGCCCGGGCTAGAGTGAGTGCCGTGGCGTCAGCCTAGCTCACAGCAACCTCAAACTCCCGGCTCAAGCGATCCTCCTGCCTCAGCCCCAAGTAGCTGGGACTACAGGCATGCGCCACCATGCCCGGCTACTTTTTTCTATATGTATTCATTGGCCAATTAATTCTTTCTATTTTTAGTAGAACGGGGTCTCATTCTCGCTCAGGCTGGTTTCGAACTCCTGAACTCAAACAATCCTCCCGCCTTGGCCTCCCAGAGTGCTGGGATTACAGGCGTGAGCCACCACACCCGGCCTCATCTTAACATTTTTTTTTTAACTTAATTACATCTGCAAAGACCCTGTTTCCGAATAAGGTCACATTTCCTTCTTATATTTGTCTGTATTTTCCAAAATTTCTGTGGTCAGAATTTCTGAACTTGGACCCTTAAATTAGGACAGGTGGACAGGTGGGGCCAAGTCGGGGAGGAGAAAGCTTTTGCCTCTAGAGACAGAATGTAAGACAAGGAAGGAAGCGAAGAGATGCTAGTTAAATTTTTTTAAAAAATCATTAAACTGGAGAAGAAAGCTGTGGCGTCTTGACGAAAGTCGTGGTCCACCTGCATTTTCCCTCCATGAATCTCCATCCAGGAAAGGCAGCATGGATGCAGCGAGTGACAGCGGTTAGCAATAGGAGAAAACTGAGAAAAGCACAATCGCAGTGTGAGACCTAGACACATGTCTGAGAAACCACAGACGAGGAGGGCAAGACAGAGGACCGGCCCTGGGAAGCTTGTCCGGGTGCAACCTCGGTTTCCAGAACACGGCTTGCAATATCTGCGTGTGGAGGGTGCGAATCGGTCACAGAGCTTAGGCTGCTCCCTGCCTGGGGACAGCCGAGGGTCCCGCTGGGGCAGCGACAGCCCTTTCCTGGGAGTTTGCACGAGGGCCGGGCAGCAGGTCTCTCGTTCCCTCTGATCTGGCCAAATGGGAGCGGTGTCCCGGGCAGCCCGTCCCGCGGCCCACACTGGGACAAGCCCGTCTGTTGTGAGCCGCTGCAGCCAGCACGCGGGGAGAAGCGGAGGAAAGAGCAGGAGCGAGCAAAAGAGATGGAGAGAGCCCGGACAGAAGCCAACTGCCCGGGTCCTCCAGGGACCCTCCCAGCTGGGAGAGCCCTGGTCGCTCCAGCCAGCGTGAGTTGGGCTCCTGCCGCTCCCGGCCGCCGGGGACCACATTCTCCTGTCGGCTTCCCGCAGACCACTTGTTCAAACGAACTTGCGCGTGTTCCAGGCCACAAAGAAACAGCAGCGTCCAAAAGCGGAACCCACACAGGCCTCGCCTCTGATTTTGATGCGGTAAAACAGGAGACTAATTAAAAAAAAAAAAAAGGCGGTGGAGGGCCACAGGGAGTTACAAAAAGAATCTGAACAGACACATCACAAAAGAAGACGTAAGAATGTCCCCAAATGCACCTCCACAGATGCTCGACACCATCGCTCATTAGGGAAGGGGAAATGCAAACAAAAACCACACATCCACAAGGACAGACAACATTTATTTTTATTTTATTTATTTATTTATTTATTTATTTATTTATTTTTGAGACAGAGTCTCACTCTGTTGCCCGGGCTAGAGTGCCGTGGCGTCAGCCTAGTTCACAGCAACCTCAAACTCCTGGGCTCCAAATGTCCTCCTGTCTCAGCCTCCCGAGTAGCTGGGACTACAGGCATGCGCCCCCATGCCTGGCTAATTTTTTCTATTTTTAGTTGTTTGGCTAATTTCTTTCTTTTTATAGTAGAGATGGAGTCTCGCTCTTGCTCAGGCTGGTTTTTTGTTTTTTGTTTTTTTGGAGACAGAGCCTTGCTTTGTTGCCCAGGCTAGAGTGAGTGCTGTGGTGTCAGCCTCGCTCACAGCAACCTCAAACTCCTGGGCTCAAGCAAATCCTCCTGCCTCAGCCTCCCGAGTAGCTGGGACTACAGGCATGCGCCACCATGCCCGGCTAATTTTTTCTATATATATTCCATTTCTCTTGTTTATTAAGTGTCCCAGTCTGTGGTGCTTTGTTATAGCAGCTCGGACAGACGGAGGCAGATGAGATCAGAGAATGAGTTTTTATTTTCTCAGCCGTGATAACGGTTTTGCAGTTACGTAGAAGATTATCCTGATCCTCAGGAGATGTGTGTTGGGGTATTTAGTGGCAAAGTGTCATCAATGTCCACATCTTTTCAAAGGATCGGTGAAAACAAATTGATAGAACACAAGTGACAAAATGTTGAGGATTTGGTGGCAGGTACCAGGTGTTTATGACACTTTTCTTTCAGAGATAGGAACTCTGGCCCCTCCTTTTGCGCAATTCTACACGAAACTTGTCCAATCGCCCGTCGTGTCAGCAGTCGCTGCTGCTAAGCTCGGCTGGTCCCTCCGAGTCGTGGAGTAACCGCGAGCCGAGGAAGCGCGGGCGGCGGGGACGTCTTGGGCGGCCAGCACCACACATTGCGGAGACCCCCCCGCCGCACGTCCCGTCGGACAGGTAGTCGTCTGTCTGTTGCCCGTCTGAGTGCGAGCGTCGAGCTATGGTCAACACACCTCACATCCAACTATAGTCCGGCCCTCCAACGGTCTGAGGGACAGTGAACTGGCCTCCTGTTTAAAAAGTTTGCGGACCCCTGTTCTACATTGACCAAAGCTGGCAGAACGAACCACCTCACATGGGTATATCTTATTGTGTATAGCGACTGTCCCTCCGGAATCCTGAAGACTGGTATAAAGGAGGAATCTCAGTGACCCCGTGGGTCGTAGGTCGGCTTCCTGGTTGTGACGTTGCGTGGTTGTCACGAAGATGGCAATGTCAGGAGGCTGGGCGGAACGTGTATGAGGTCTCTTTGTACAATTAAAACAATTTTTTTTTTATTGTGGCAAAGTAAAAGGATAAGATTCATCATCTCAGCTATTTGGAAGTGTAAAATTTGGTGGCATGAAACACGCCGCCAGTGTTGTGTGACGACTTGCAGTATCTACACGCAAAAGTCTCTGTCATCTCCGGCACAGTCTCTGCACCCCTCGGGCACTAACTCCCCGCCCACCCCAGCCCCGGACCCTCTGTTCCGCTTTCGGTCTGCATTTCCTACTCTAGCAGCTCACGATGAAGACAGAAATGGAGAAATATTTTTTAAAAAAATGTATTTAGCAAAACCCAGAGCTAATTCTTTGCAAAAAAAAAAAACTGGTAAAATTTAAAGGAAACTTGAGGCCAGTCCGGCGATGTTAGGAATGACGAAAGGGATGTCATCACACGTAGAGAAAAAATGAAAAAAAAAAAAAAAGTCGACGCTACTCACAGATTTCTATCAGTACATTTAAAAATCTATTTAAAATGGGAAAGTTTTCGCTGGGCTCACACCTGCAATCCCAGCACTCTGGGAGGCCGGGGCGGGAAGATCGCTTGAGGTCAAGAGTTCGAGACAAGCCTGAGCAAGAGCAAGACCCTGTCTCTACTGAAAATAGAAATTATCTGGACAACTAAAAAATATATATATATATATAAAAAATTAAAATGGGAAAATTTTAGAAGAAAATGGAAGTGGAGAAAATGAACTCAAGGAGAGAGAGGGGTCCCCGTAGAGAATGGGAGTGAGCCTGGTGCCCACCCTTCCGAAAGGACGGCCTTACCAGCGCCTCTTCCTGCCCCCGTGGGTAAGTCGGCCCTGTGTCATCGAACTTAGCACCTTTCGTACCGCATAGAAATCTCTAAGACATACGCCGGGGCCCACACGTTTTTGGGCAAACTGCACGTTATTTAAATCATCATAACGACAGTGAGAGCCGAGAAAACTGGCGACCAGTCCTTAAGGTGTCAGGGAAAGGTGGTCAGTTCCCGGCTCATTCATTCCGCCAGACCGCAGTCGCTGACCCTGGGACAGGACGGCGGGAAAGAAGGACACTCCGTGCCCCGTCCTTTGTGCGCAATTCCTACACGGAAACGTTGTCCAATCGCGGCCGTCCGTGTCAGCAGTTGCTGCTGCTAAAGCTCGGCGCGGTCCCTGCCCAAGCTCGGGAGTAACCGCCGACCCCAGAGAGACCGCCTTGCTGGGCGAGGCCGGTCTTGGGCGGCCAGCACCACACATTGCGGAGACCCCCCCCCGGCCGTCCCGTCGACAGAGTCTCTCTCTGTTGCCCTGTCTAGAGTGCCGTGGCGTCAGCCTAGCTCACAGCAACCTACCACTCCTGGGCTCAAGCGATCCTCCTGCCTCAGCCTCCCGAGTACTGGACTACAGGCATGCGCCACCATGCCCGGCTATTTTTTTTATTATCCATTTTTCGTTTATTTTATTGTCCCATTGTGTGTTGTTTGTTTGTATATGTGCCTGGGACGTGAGGCAGATGGGATCAGAGAATGATTCTTTTTTCTCAGCCGTGATGACGTTTTGCAGATTACGTAGAAGATTATCCTGATCCTCAGGAGATGTGTGTTGGGTATTTAGTGCAAAGTGTCACAATGTCCACATCTTTTCAAAGATCGGCGAACAATTGAACACAAGTGAAAATGTTGAGTGATTTCGGTGGCAGGTACAGGTGTTTATGACCTTTCTTTCAGTTTTACTGTATGTTGACATTTTTCATGTAGAAAGTTGATGTGTGAAAAAGCAGATGTAACATATGTATGAACGAGTTACCTTCTTCCTTCCTTCCTCTTCCTTTCCCTCCTTTCCCTTCCTTTCCTTCTTCCTCCTCTCCCTCCTCCCTCCCTCCCTCCCTCCCCTCCTCCCTCCTCCCTCCCTCCTTCCTTCCTTCCTTCCTTCCTTCCTTCCTTCCTTCCAATGGGGTCCCACTCTGTTGCCCAGGCTACATTGTGGTGGCACCATGCCTGGCTATTTCTTATAAAAATAAAAGAAGACAGCCCAGGGGGGAAAAAATGAGCAAACATACATAAAGAGGCAGTTTGTAGGGGAAAAAAAATTTACAATGGTAAATAACTATATGAAAAGATGACCCTATCCCAGTAACAAGTGATGCAAATTAAAGTCACAAAGCTGTTTCCCCCCACCAGACTGTGGATGATTTAAAGCCCTGATGCCACAGAAGCATTCAAGGCGCACGGAGGTGAGATGGAGGGATACAGTCCTGCTCCTGCGATGTGGGTTGACGCGTGTTTAAATAGATGTGACCTCCTTCAGGGCAAGTTGTCTGTGCCTATCAAAGTTTAAAATGCCTTCCACCTGGGATTTCATTTCCAGGAATGCACCTTGGGGAGCACCCACACAGTGCACAGAGACGCAGATTTGGGGAGGTCTAGCACAGCAAGGCTCGTAGGAAATGGAAAGCGACTTTGGTGCCCGTTGATAGTGCAGCGGTTAGGTGATGAGAATCCGAATAAGGGAACAGATTACAAAGGAGATAGATCTCTTAAGTCAGAAGGTGCTGCTCAGTCACGGGGCCAGACCAAACCAGACAATTTGTGCATCTCTGTTTCTGGCTCTTCTAGCTGGAAAAGTGTCCGGAAGGGAATGAAGGTGAAGGTAGGGCTGGGCAAGGAAGGAGGGGGGGCGTCTTTTATTTTCCTTTCACATGCATTGTATATTTTATTTTATTCATTTTGAGACAGAGTCTTTCTCTGTCACCTGGGCTGGAATGCAGTCACTGCAGCCTTGAACTCATGGGCTCAAGCGGTACTCCTGCCTCAGCCTCCTGAGTGGCCGGGACTACAGGTGCATATGCAGCCATGCCCGGCTAATTTTTAAATTTTTTTGTAGAGATGAGGTCTCACTTTGTTGTTCAAGCTGGTCTCAAACTCTTGGCCTTGAGCAATCCTCCTGCCAAAGTGCTGGGATCACAGGTGTGAGTCACTGTGCCCAGCCAAAATTTACCATTTTAAAGTGTAAAATTCAATGGTTTTTAGTATATTCGTAAGGTTGTACAGTCATCATCACAATCAACTTTAAAGCATTTCCACTGTCCTTGCACTTGTTCTGGAGCCTGGAGAGGCCTTGCTGGTCTCCCTTAGGAAGGAACCCCAACATCCAGGTGACCACTGAGGAGAAAACGGGGCTGCCCGGCAGACAGCACCTGCTAGTTGCTTTCCTTTTGCTTCCCTCTTTTCCTTCTTCCTTCCTTTCCTTCCTTCCTTCTTCCTTCTTTTCCTTCCTTCTTCTCCTTCTCCCTCTCCTTCTTCTTTCAGAGTTCTTTCTGTTGCCTGGGCTAGACGCCATGCGTCAGCTAGCTCATACAACCTCAAACTCTGGTCGAAGCGATCCTCCAGCCTCAGCTCCCGGTAGCTGGGACTACAGGCATGCGCCACCATGCCCGGCTAATTTTTTCTATATATTTTTAGTTGTCCAATTAATTTCTTTCTATTTTTTCAGTAGAGAAGGGGTTTCGTTTCGAACTCCTGACCTTGACCGATCCTCCCGCCTTGGCCTCCCAGAGTGCTAGGATGACAGGTGTGAGCCACCGCGTCTGGCCCTGCTTCCCTATTTTTACCTGGCCCAAACCACGGACCACTGATTTTCTATCCAGTAGGACAGCCGGAAACAAAGGCAGCACTCGAGCATGTCAGACAGCACTTGCTTGCCGAGGGACGGAAGCTGCTGCCCAGGGCCCGGCCCCTCCGGCCGAGCACAGCTGTGGGCGCCTCCTCCCTGCAGCCCCTCGGCTCTGACTTTGCAGCTGGAAGGATCCTTGTTTGTCCCCACACAGCTGGGCCTCTCTGCGGCCTTGCCTGGGACCGCCCTCCCTCTCTGGCTCCCCAGGCCGGGCAGTTGCAGGGACCTCCTCCGCCTGGCCAGAGGCCACGGAGCCCTTTCCTCCCGTGCTTGTCAGTGCACAGTTGCGCGGCCACGGACGGTTCAGCCAGGCCGAGCGGCTCCCGGACAGGCCCCTAGCAACATGAGCAAGTGTTTCCTTTTGACCTCACAGTTTCCCCAAGTGCAAGTATTTAGAAAACTCCCCAGCCCTGAAGCTGGCGGCCAAGTGTGAGGAAAGGGGGGCTGGGGAGGGGTGCGGGTTCCTCTTGAGGCCTAAGGGAGAGAGGTCGGTTTGCTTGGGGGGCGGTTATTAATACAATTTCAAGGGTCTTATCTTGTGTCTTCCTTTTGTATTGTGTTTTCCATGTATATAAAAGTAATGTACACTCACGGTAAAAAATACATATTCACATTTTAAATATATTTTTATATATTTAAGATTTTAAAAATATATTTTTATGTAGTTAAGATTTCTATTTTTATTTTGTTTTTTTTTGAGACAGAGCCTCACTCTGTTGCCGGCTAGAGTGCCGTGGCATCAGCTAGCTCACAGCAACCTCAAACTCCTGGGTCAAGCGATCCTCCTGCCTCAGCCTCCCGAGTAGCTGGGACTACAGGCATGTCCACATGCCGGCTTATATTCTATATATTTTTAGTTGGCGTAATTTCTTTCTATTTTTTTTAGTAAAGATGGGGTCTTGCTCTTGCTCAGGCTGGTCTCCAACTGCTGACCTTGATCTATCCTCCTGCCTCGGCCTCCCAGAGTGCTAGGATTATGGGCGTGAGCCTCCACGCAAATATATTTTTATATATTGTGTTTTCTGTATATATAATATATGCTCATAGTAAAATATACACATTTATGGCTTGTCCTTTTTGATTTTTTTTAATATGTTGTGTTTTCCCTGTATATAAAGGCAACATATGCTTGTGTTAAAAATAGTTTGCAAAATTCGGATGTATCTCACATACAGCACAGAGCGCAGATCTTAAGGAAACAGCTCCACACACTTTCCACGTAAGTGTATTTCTGTGTGACTGCCACTCAGATGGAGGCGAAGGATACTGCAGACAGGCTTCGGGGGCCCCCAGGAGTTCGCCCCTATTCTGGCTCCTAGCACCGTGGATCGGCTTGTGAACTTCACGTGAGCAGAAGTGTGCAGTGTCTCTCTTCCGTGTGGCTCTTGTCGCTCAGCACCGTCTGTGAGAGGCAGGTACGTGGGTTTTTATTGCTGAGTCGTATCCACTGAATGTCTGTCCCACCGATGTTCTCCCTGTGCTGCTGGTGACAGGTGGTGGTTCTCCAGCTTCCGGCAGTATAGACAACGCAGCTGGGAGCACCACCTCGTACAGTATCTCTGCACACCTACGGAAAACAGCAGTGGGACCACGCACTAGGTGTGAGCTTTGTGGGTCGGAGGATACGTGAGATCTAAAATCTTGGCCGGGTGTGGTGGCTCACGCCTGTAATCCCAGCACTCTGGGAGGCTGAGGTGGGTGGATCACTCAAGGTCAGGAGTTCGAAACCAGCCTGAGCAAGAGCGAGA
>NC_033675.1:3080386-3102705 GCF_000165445.2 Microcebus murinus | reverse complement strand
CGTTTTTTTTTTCCTGGTGTAACAAACACGTTTTGGAGCTAGACGGTGGTGCTGGCTGCACAACGCTATGAATGTACTAAGTGCCACTGAATCATATGCTTTAAAATGGTAATTTTTATGTGTATTTTACCATAGCTAAAAACAAAAACAAAAACAGATTCTGGGGACCACCAAAACAAAAAGAGGGGAAGCTGGACGGTGACCCTGTCCAGGTGTCAGGTCACAGCCTCAGGTGGGTTTGCTGGGCGGCTTCCCACAGAGCTGCTGCTGTCCTCTGGTTGGTTGACGGGCTGTTGGAAGGAGGGGCTGGGTAAGGGAGTGGGAGTGGCCTGGGCCTGTCCCAGGCCCAGGGAGGGGTCCACCACCGACCCACCAGAACCACAGAGCCCCGATTGCTCAGCCAGACGTGCAGGGGGAGGTGGACGGGGACACCCCAGCCCAGGCTGTGGAGCCTCGCCACACTTTGGTGAATCAAAGCCTGGTAGCTCAACATGGAACATGACACCTCTCAGTCATCAGAGCCAAGCAGTTATCAATTGCTTTTGTTTCTTTCTAAGCAGAGCACACCTTAACAGATACCTCCCCCACCCTCTCCCTTTTTATAAAACGTGCAGGTCGAATATATTTCCAATGTCTGGGATTAATTAGGGAAGTGGGGCCAAGCGCAGTGGCTCACGCCTGTAATCCTAGCACTCTGGGAGGCCGAGGCAGGCAGATTGATCAAGGTCAGGAGTTCGAAACCAGCCTGAGCAGGAGTGAGACCCCGTCTCTACTATAAATAGAAAGAAATTAATTGGACAACTAAAATATATAGGTGTAGAAAATTTAGGAAAAAAAACCCACATCCATTAAGCAGCCACTTCCCCTCCCCCTCCCTCCAGCCCTGGCAACCACGACCCTGCTCTCTGTCTTTCCGGATTTATCTATGCTGGACATTTCGCAGAAGTAGAACCACACATTATGTGGCCTTTCGTGTCTGGATTCTTTCACTTAGCAGCTTTCCAAGGGTTCCCCCTGTTGTAGCAGGTGCCAGAACTGCAGTCCTTGTCATGGTCGAGTAATATTCCACTGTACGTTCTACCGTCTTTTATATCTACCCGTCTGTCGGTGCACAGTGAGTTGTTTCTGCCTTTTGGCGACTGTGCACAATGCTGCTGTTGTCATTTGTGTACGGGTGTTTTTTTTTGTTTTTTTTTTTTTTGAGATAGGGTCTCATTTTGTTGCCCAGGCTAGAGCGAGTGCCGTGGCGTCAGCCTAGCTCACAGCAACCTCCAACTCCGGGGCTCAAGCGATCCTCCTGCCTCAGCCTCCCGAGTAGCTGGGACTACAGGCATGCGCCACCATGCTCAGCTAATTTTTTCTATATATATATTAGTTGGCCAATTAATTTATAGTAGAGACGGGGGTCTTGCTCTTGCTCAGGTTGGTTTTGAACTCCTGATCTTGAGCGATCTGCCCGCCTTGGCCTCCCAGAGAGCTAGGATTACAGGCGTGAGCCACCGCGCCCGGGCTGTGTATGGGTTTTTGTTTGAGCTCCTGCTGTCCATTGTGTTGCGTACTTGCCTGGAGAGGAGCTGGGGCCGGGTGATTCCACGTGTGACTCACTGAGGAGCTGCCAAGCTGTCTTCCCAGCTCCTGCACCGTTCTCCATGCCCGCCAGCAATCTGAGGGGGCCAACTTCTCCTCCTCCTTCCCAACACTTACTGTTTTCCTTTTTTTTAAATTAAATGATAGTGGGCATGAAGTGACATCTCAGTGTGGCGTTGATTTGCATTTCTCTAATGACTGGCCCTTCACATAGCATAGTCGCCCTTACTTTTCATCAACTCCTGCAGCAGTGGACTATCTGCTCTCCTCTTCTAAGCCTCAGTTTCCTTATCTGTCCAGCAGGGAGCTGTCCCCGGTCCACGGCCTCCAAACTGCTTTACTCACATAGCCCTTAAAAAAGAATTTTGATGGACCGGGCGCGGTGGCTCACGCCCGTAATCCTAGCACTCTGGGAGGCCGAGGCGGAAGGATTGTTTGAACTCAGGAGTTCCAGACCAGCCTGAGCAAGAGGGAGAACCTGTCCCTACTAAAAAAATAGAAATAAATTAGCTGGATAACTAAAGAAATATATATATATATATATATATAAATTAGCCGGGCATGGTGGGGTGGTGCATGCCTGTAGTCCCAGCTACTCGGGAGGCTGAGGCAGGAGGATCGCTTGAGCCCAGGAGTTGGAGGTTGCTGTGAGCTAGGCTGACGCCACGGCACTCTAGCCAGGGCAACAGAGTGAGACTCTGTCTCAAAAGAAAAAAAAAAAAGAATTTTGAAAAACTAGATGTAATTTGACACCTTTTAAGGTTAACAGCTACGTGTTTTTCACCAATAAGTTTACAGCGTTGCAAAGTATGTGATTTCCAGTGTATTGTAAATTTTGACATTTAAAACATGAAACTGCTCCTCACTCTGCAGAAGCGAAACCTGACATTGTATCCTGCTTCCAACGTCACCGGGCAAGTCACAATTCCTAGTCAAAACCAAACCGCACCAGCAAACCACTTCGCACACTGAGATAAACCAAAAACCAGAGTCCACGACAATAAACCTCAACAACTTCCTGTGGACCTGGACTCTGTGCCATAGCGAGAATTTTAGCTGTGACCTTTGCTCTTTTCATCCCGTGCCCTGGCCTCTAGGATTAGCAGAGTCACGTGAGAAAGTCGCTGCTGCCCACCAGGGACAGATGAATGTGAAGTTGGTAACCTTGTTTCTCTTCTGATTTTTCCCCTTTTCCATACCTGTTGGATTTTTGTATGTGGTGAGCCAGTCCTTCTGAAGTCTGATTCCTTTGCACACTTTGCAATCAAACTTTCTTTCTCTAAATGCCTCTGCCTCCAGTTTTCCCTGGGCAATGCTTTTAAACCATATCAAATAAAAATCTAAATAATGTAGCAATACCACCTGCACTAACGCCCAATGCAAGGACAAGTTCTTATTGATTCTTTTCTCCTCCACCTCTGGGTTCTATCTCATTTCCTCCCCAGAACTTTATTTTAATAAAAATATTTTTATGTTTGAAAGTAATTCATTGATCACTCAAGCATGTATCTCTGCAAGAAGAACAGGCACATAATTTATTCAAGCTTTAAAAAAATATTAACCCATGTCTTAAAAAATGCACACCAAGTAAGTTCTTTTAGAATTAGACCATGTCTAGAAATATTGATATATGAACCACAATTTAAATTTAAAATGTTTTATCTCCCGTGATCCTAAGGCTCTCGGTGTTAAAAAAAAATTTATTCTGGATGGAGTGATTAATGCAATTAATCAATTGATCAAACCAGCATAAATATATTAAAACTGTGGTGTATGTTCATTATATATATAAAAGATAAATCTTTGTCAGACTCCATCTCTTAATAAGTGGGACTGTATTTGTTCACATGGTTCACGTGCCATTAGAGGAATGGTACCTGTTATCTGAGACAGAGCTCAGCCCCAGTCCCTCCTGGTTTTCATTTTTATTGGTGCAGAGTATGAGACAACTCGCTCCTATAAATTGGTACATGGTAATGGGCCGGTTTTCTTAGGACCGTGTCGGTCCAGTTTTAGAACTTCTTCAGGGATGGAAGCCAAAGTCTCAGAGTGATCTATCGCCATAAACAAAACCAAAAAATGGACCTGAGTAGGTTCTCCAGGCGATGGAAGAGATTCCTGGCCTTTGGGGTCTCTCTCTTGGCACCCGCTGTTGCCAAAGGGGCCGGGTCCCTCTCCACCCCGCGGTTCTCCCCTTCTCCCCCCTCCAGCACGTATGTAGAGGAGCGACCTCCAAGCACTACCGGGGTTGGGGTGGGGGCGAACCCAAGGTTGGGGGTGGGGTCCTGAGGCCCGGCCCCTCGCGGGCCGTTCCGGGACCGTGCCCCCAGAACGCAAACCCAGACTTGAGCACCCTCATTTCCCGGGCCGGTTCCACCAGGCCCTGGGGGTGCGGGTGTTGTGTGCTTCTGGCGGCCGTGAGGCTCCAGGCTGGATGCGGGAAGGAGGGCCCGGGGTGACTGAGCTGGCCGCCCCCTGTCGCGAGGTGACGGAGCAGGGCCGGGCTGGGAGAGGACGAAGGAACCTGCAGGCGGGGCGGTCACCGAGCGGAGGTGCGGCCCCAGCCTCCTTAGCCTGCCGCGTGTGCGCCCACCCGCGTGCGTCCCGGCTGCGGGCTCTGCCAGGGAGAGCAGCCCCCAGGGCCTGTTCCCACTGTCGTCCTCCCGCGTCGGGGTCCCGCGTGGGTGTGCGTGGGGATATGGCGTGGCGTGTGCGGAGTGCGTGCTGTACGTGCACGTGTGGCGTGTGCGGCCGCGATGCGGTGTGCCGTGCCCAGTGGCGGGTGCACGCGGCGTGCGCGACTCGCGCGGAGTGTGCGTAAATGTGCCAGGTGCGCGCGCCTGTGGTGCGGCGTGGGGGATGGGAGTGCGGCGTGTACGAGCGTGCAGTGAGCGCGACGGCGTGCGGCGCGCTGCGACAGGCCGGTCACGGTGTGCGGCGCGCGCAGGCTTCCCGTGCCCCGGTCCCACCGCGACCGGCTCTCGGCTTAGCCGGCTGTGGCGGTGGCGCTGGCCGCCGGTCGCGGCGCGGGAACCTGGCGCTGCTGGCAGAGTGGAGCCGCGGGTAACCATGGCAACAGATGCTCCTGCCGCCGCGGAGTTGGTGGGGGGCGCCGCGCACCTGAGTCGGCGGGCGTGGGGGAAGGGAGGCCGCTGGCCCTGAAGAAACCCGCGGAAGACCGGGGCTGCCCCAGGACACACCCCTACCTGTCATCCCTCGCTCTGACACCCCTCCTGGTGCGGCGCCAGGGCGCCAGGGCGGGGTCCCTGTTGCTTGCCTGGGGGCCGGACCTCACTCGGGTCCTCCGGAGGCCTGGGGCTGGGGTCAAAGCGATTCCTGCTGTCTCTTTCCCAGTGAGTCCCCCGCACAATGCACTTCGTGTGAGGCTCCAGCAGCAGGAGGGCGGCAGCTCCTTAGGACCCCACTCATGGCACGTGAACCCGCCCATTCCAAAGATGGGGAAACCCAGGCCTTCCCGGACCCCGGAGGGCACTGCAAGCACAGTGGTCTGGTCACACGCGCCTTCAGGTGCTCCTGTTGGTGTTGGGTCCGACTGGAGAAAAGAATGACAGCGAACCGCAGGGAGCCCTGCGTTTGACACAGGCTGGCCTCCAGGGGACAGGGAAGAAGCTGTCACCGGGCTCTGAAGGAACCGGCTGATTTGCACCTGCAAGTAGCACCTCTTGGGAAAGGGCGGTCCAGGCCCGCTGAGATTGAACTTGGACATGCCCGCACTCCCCCCACCTCTGCCCAGAGCCAGCCCCGTTCAACGTGAGGAGGTGGGGCTAGCTCACTTTCACTCCTTGATTTATAACCTTTATCAAGTAAGAGGGTTCCAGAGTGCGGGGCCCAGGCCGGGCATCAGAGGCACCTGGGACTAGTGAGAAACGCAGGTTCTCAGGCTGGCCCCGCCCCACCAGTTCAGAACGTGTGCGTGTGTGTGTGTGTGTGTGCGCACGCACGCCGGACCTAGCAAGGTGATTCTGAGGCAGCTCAAACTTGGGAACCACCACGGGTCCAGGGCAGTCCCTGTGCTAAACACGGGGCTACATGATCCCTCTCCTCAGGGGCACACAAAAACTTGGTCCTGAAAGTTCTAGATCCCTTCTCCGAACTGAGCCCCAGTGCTCATTTGGGGCTCCATCTAAGATTTGAGCAAACTCTTAAATAGTACTTGACTATTACCCCAGGCTGGATCTGAGCAGGGATGAAGCTATTTCAGAGGAGGAGGAGGAGGAGGAGACGCTGGAGAAACAGGAGTTTCTGAATTCCTCTCCCTGCTTGGGAAGCGCTGGAGAAAGGCATCCAGGGGTGTTGAGGAGCCCACGAGCGCCGCCTCCTGGTGACAGCATGCAGAGCCGACTCCGAAGGGGCGGGGCCCCTCGACAAAAGAGGCTTTCTGCGTCCCGATGGCACACCCTGCCGTGCAAGGACCACCCCGGTCAGTACCCGGGTGCTTTATGCATTACTGCCTACTGCCAGCACCTGGACTTGCTAAATTCAGAGAAGGCTTTGGATTGAGAGAGATTTGTGTGTGGACGACGTATATTGTGACTTGTTCTCCGTCATTTTCAAGTTGCTCCAGAACGCAGTGTGTATCTTTATTTCCGCTGTATCTTTCCCCAGAATCTGTTTCCCCGGGGCTGGTACATGGTGAAATGAGCTTTGTTCAGCAAATTGCAGGGCCAGTGTTAAGTAGTGTCCTCAACTCAGCCACCTGGTAGCCAGGAAGGGCGCAGCACACCTGGGAAACAATGCATTTCTGCAGAGAAGCCTGGGGGCGATGTTTGGATACTGGCCACGAAGAGGCCAAATGCTTCCTTCTAGAAGCTTCCAGGGATGACACCATGGTTGGTAGGAAGTGGAGGCAGGCAGGAGCCCCAGCAACCGCCAGCAGGTTTGCTATTGGCCAACCTCCTTCATGTATTTTGTCATGCCCACCAGCCACCAGCGCTATCATTTAGTCAACACTTTTCTTGAAATCAACTCATGCTTTGTTATTTAATTTAATTTTTAAAAAGACTTTGTTTAGGACCGTTGCTATAGGTGTAGGGACCACTGCAGCCGGGTCCTGCAGTTGGGGAGAGAGACTGGGCTCAACTCCCTTAAGTTAATTTTAAAAGGAAAAAAAAATCCCTAAATAACAGATGTAAATGAAAATCAGTAGCACTGACCCCAGTTGAAGATGATCATAAAACAAATACTGTGCAAATAAAACTGCTGTAATGGGCCATCCTGACACTGTTGTTCACCGGAGCTCTGAGCCTGGTGTCTCTCTCCCCGCTGAAAAGAGAGATGTCTAAGACTTAGATTCACCAGCCAGAAAACTCAGCTAGAGAAACAAGGCGATTGAAAAGGGGTGTGTTTGTGACTTTCTGGCTATTTGAATCAAAGTAATCGCCACCCCATCTCTTTGTAACACTGAGGCCTCCCGGGCCAGGTAGCAGCTTGACCAGGGCCACAGAGCTGCAGAGCTGGTGAGCGTCGCCGCGGGTTTGAAGCCGGCCCCCGCTGCTCAGGGTGATGCTCGGCCCCTCCCCCCACTGCACCGATAGGACAACTGGTCCCCGTGTTCCTCACACAGGAAGCTCCTCCAGCCGGTCATCCGCCAGCCACAGGGACTCCTTTAGTGGTGCCCTTATGACGCGAGACATCTGGAGCCAAGGCATGTTTAATGTGAGACAGAACAGATTATTCCCCTCTCTCGTCTCCTCTCTCTCTTTCTTTCTCTGTCTTTTCTTTTTCAGTTTGATCGAGCCAGTCGAGAGCGGTTCCCACCGTGGACTCCGGGGGCGGAGGGCACAGACGTGGTGATCGTGGGTCTCAGGGTAAGGCTGGTTTCTCTGGGGGACCGGGGTTGTGGCGGTTACGCTGGCACCTGTGAGTGCTCCCTGCTCTGAGGACGAGAGCGTGGACTCTACCTGGTGTCTCCAGCCAGGTGGGACAGGACAGGAATTGGGCCTCTCTGGGAGGGCAGGGCCCAGCCACAGAGTCAGAGCAGGTGCAGTGGGCAGGCTGGCGGGGCCTGGGGTGTGGCTGCAGGTAGGGGGGTGAGGGATGTGGGGCGGGGGAGGGTCCCATGAGCCAAAAAACAGGCCTTTCAGGTGGGACTCCAGCCTGGGCAGGCTGTCAGGCAGCTGCAGGGCAGGTGGGGACGGATCCTGCAGCTGAGCCCAGGCCCAGGCAGGATCAAAAGACCCAGGGAGGGGAGAGGAGGCTTCCTTGGGGCTGGGGAGGGGGGCAGGCAGATCCTGACAAACGCATGCTTCAGCGGACATGTCTGCTACAGCTGGGTTTGGTCTCCAGAGCTCACTGGACAGACCCAGCACCTCCCCAAGCCGGACGTTAGTCCTCCGGGTCCAGGGAGCGCCTGCCTCGGGCAGCCTCTGTTCCCGCCAGGATTAGCGCCTCAGCCTCTAATCCAGGGGGGCCGCCCTCTCCTCATTGCTTATCCACTTTTTCAGATGAGGAAACTGAGGCTGGGGGAGGCTAACCCCTTCCACCCAACGCCACAGCCTCTGGGTGGGGGACGGGGCTGGAACGGTGAGCGTGTCTGGCTCAAAGCCCTCAGTCTTGAAAACGGTTTGGATCAGGGGTCCTCAAACTTTTTAAACAGGGGGCCAGTTCACTGTCCCTCAGACCGTGGGAGGGCCATTGGAGAGCGCGGTGCACATTCCACACATGCGCACTGTGGGCCCGGAATGAGTGGGCTGCTAAGCAGGACAGGCAGCGGTGGCAAACACACCGGGCGGGCGGGATAAATGTCCTCGTCGGGCAGAAAGGGGCCTGCCGGGCGCAGTTTGAAGACCCCTGGCTTGGGTGCACAGTGCTTGCAGTGGTTCTGCACTCAAAGCGTCCAGGAGAAAAGGTGGAAAAGCCTCGCTTTTGCGGCTGGCGGGGGACACGCCCGGTCAATGGGGCCGTAATCGGGGTTTCCACCTTCTGATTCTCGTTATTTCCTGCAGAGCCTGGTGCTTGCACACGCTGGTTTGTCCACACAGAGGCCTGCATTCCTCCCCTGCTTGCTGGCCTGAAGCCCGCCCTCTCCCCGGGACTGGCTGCCCCCCCAGACAGGCCCATCAGGGAGTGACTGTTCCCGCGTGTTTTTCTTTTTTGAGACAGAGTCTCACTCTGTTGCCTGGACTGGAGTGCCAGGCCATCAGCCCAGCTCATAGCAACCTCAACCTCAAACTCCTGGGCTCAAGCGATCCTCCTGCCTCAGCCTCCCGAGTAGCTGGGACTACAGGCACGTGCACCACGCCCGGCTAATTTTTCCTATATATTTTTTAGTTGGCCAATTAATTTCTTTCTATTTTTAGTAGAGACGGGGTCTCACTCTTGCTTGGGCTGGTCTCAAACTCCTGACCTTGAGCGATCCTCCCCCGTCGGCCTCCCAGAGTGCTAGGATTACAGGCGTGAGCCCCGCGCCCGGCCGTCCCGCGTTTCCGACTGTCTAGGGAAGCCAGGTCAGGGAACCACAGGCTTTGGGAGAAGCATCGCCCCGCGGTGGCTGTGCGACCTGGACGCCGAGCGTTGGGTAGTGACGGACTCGTCCTGCCTTCCCGCGGGTGATCTGTGCGAGGCCGGGCACGGACCAGGGTCCAGGGCGGCCACCGCCGCGCCCCTCCCGCGGCCAGACCCGCGTCCGCAGGGCTCGCGCGCTTCCCCGCGCGGCCGCAGACTGGGTGCGCGGGCGGGAGGGGGCGGGGCGGGGCGGAGAGGGGGAGGGGCCTGCGCGCGGAGCCCCGATCCCGGGCAGCCCGGCTTGTTCCCAGCGCCACGGCTGCCCGGCGGGGGCTGGCGCTGCGGGGACAGTGGCCTGGGGGGCGTGTGGCCTGGGAAAAGCGGGAGAGGAAGGTCGGTCGGTGTCCGGGGGGCGTCAGGGCACGAGCGGGCGCGGGGCCTCCCGGCAGGGCTGGCGCCTTCCTGGGAGAGCTAGCCGTGCAGGCGGCGGGAGAGGAGGGGTCGTGGAAACGGGGTGCGGAGCGGGCAGTGGAGGGGGCCGGTCCCATGGTCGGCGGGGCAGGGTCCCTGTGGGAGTTCCCGACCCTCAGCTGGCCCTGCGGGGCACAGGTGGGTGCAGGGGTGGGCGTGGGGAACGGTGGTGGACCCCGTTCTAGACCTTTCTGCCAGGGCTGGGCGGGGCGGGAGCGTTCCTAGGCCTGGCGGGGCGGCATGGTGCAGACCCCGGGAGAGAGGGGCCCTCCCTGGTCTGCCTGCTCCTCTGTTGGGGCGGGAGGGCTTTGTTGAGCCGCAGCAGAGTCCTGCGTCGTCCCGGGTGCGCCTGCTGACGCGGGGCCGGTGTCCGGTCCGAGCTGTGCGGCTGCACACACAGCCCTGGCGCGCGCTCCGGCCGCCGGATGCTGCGGGTAGCGCCGGTTCTGCCGGCTTCTCCCCAGCTTTGTGTTTTGGTGACCTCGTGCCCGTCGCTTGAAACCGGCGGCGGCGGGAGCATTCGCACTGCAGACGAGGCCACAGGTCTGGGCTGTCAGGCCTGGAGCACTGGGTCGTTAGCACACCCGTGTGCCGTCCCTCTGGGGAAGACGCCGGAGGCTGTGCGTGGAGGCTCGCTGTCTTCCCTGTTCAGTGCTTTCGTTTCCTTGCTCGTGAAGTCTGAACAGTGACATTTTCAGAGTCCACTGCACGGAGTGGTGGTGGAGTCTCTCGCCACGGAGATCTTTCTGGGTCCCCGCCGTGTGCTGGAAGACCGGCTCCAGGCACGGACAGGACAGCGTTGTAGCCAGAGGTACTCAGCACCGGGGGATTAAGGCCAGCATTTGGCCACAGCTCTGTCGCCTTTGGTACCCTGGGACTAGCCAGCTAACGTCTCTGGGATCCAGCAGCATCCTGGTCTGCATGAGGGGGTGGGCAACAGCCTCTTTTGGGTCCTTTCTAGTCCTGACATTTGGCCACGAACGCCCCTCCCTGCCACACAGATCTCTCGTTCCTCCTTGAAGCACGTTATTCTCTCCACTCCGTGACAGGACAAGCTCTGACTTCCGCCGTCGACCCAGCCTCACCCCTCAGTGAGTGGGCTGGGCACCCACCTCTTCTCAACACACACCCTCTGGCCCGGGGCTCTCATCTGGTCCCATGGCTTGAAATGCCACCGCATGTCAACAGGGCTCAAGTTTAAATTGACAGCCTGTGCCCACTCACCTGCGCCACCTGTTGCCCAGCAACTGCCCCACGGGGACGCTTGGCGGGCGGCCAAAACAGAACTCCCACCCCCAACGTTGTCACATCTCAGTAGGTGGCTCTGCCCGTCACCAAGTTTCCCAGGACCCAAGCCTGAGACCCATTCTTTGTTTCTGTTTTCTTCCCCCCTCCCACGTACTCTACCCCCAAACCTTGGATGTCGTGCCCCTTCGAAGTATCCCAGACCTGTCCTCTTTCCACCACCCCCGCCCATGCCACTGGAATGTCCCCCGGGGCCCCTGCAGCCACCTCCTAACTGGCCACTACCTGCTCCCATTTCTGTGTCCTGCCGGTGCTCAGAGCACTCGTTTAATCATCGAGGTCAGCCCCTGCATCACCTCACCTGGGGATCCCGCTGCCCGTAAAACCACCTCCCGGCTCTGCGCCGTGGGAGCTCACGTTCTACCCATCCTCGCTCACCCCGGCCTTCCGTCCCATAGGGAAGCATGGCCACACCAGCCCCACTGCGGGGCCTTCGCCGCCCGCTCTTCCCTGGCCTGGCATCTCGCGATCCTGAGCCCGACTGTGGCGTGTCACCTCTAACCACTCAGCCCCCACCCCACATTGCCGGATCAGAGAGGCTGCTCCAGCCCCCGCCCACTCTCTGTGCGTGGTCTGTCTTTTCCCTGCCCTCACTGCCGCCTGAGCTGTCTCGTGTGTTCCTTCGGTCACTTTGTCTTTCCTGCCCGCTCCAGCCCCTCGATGATCAATGTCGGAGTGCAGGGCTGGGACCGTCTTGCGCCCTGTGTGTCCCCGAGCCCAGACCAGAGCCGGACACCGAGCTGGCTCATCATGTATTCTGAGAATGAATGAGTGACTTTCTTCTGCTCTGGCCAGAGCGCTGTCACTGCACAGACCGGAAAACAAGGCAGGACTGTCTGTGGGCAGGCGGGAGAGCCCTCCGGGAACGCAGCCCCGGCACCTGTACCCCACCCCCACCCCATGTGACGGCTTCTGAGTTGTCCCGGGTGGAGCACAGAGTCCGTGGCAGGGAGCAGGGGAGGCCACGGGTCCAGCGGGAGGCTGAGGAGGGTTCTGACTTCGGGGGTGGGGGTGGAGGAGGGTGAGATTGCCCCTGGCCTGGCTGTCTGCTTTGGGGAGACCCCTCCAAGACTAAAGCAGAGAGCCTGGAAGGGGTCCGCCTCGAGGTCCCGATCTCTCGCTGGCAGCCAGTCCAGTTGGAGCCACGGGCCGGGTGGGGGCTGGTGGCCCTGCTCCGGCTGCCTAGGTCGGTAACAGGGGTGTCGGCGTGGAGCAACAGGGAGCATGGTGCCACCCTCCCAAGAGCCTTCTGGGGCTCTGACCTTGAGCGGTGAGGCATTATGCGACCTTGGCCAGAAGAATCACAGCCCCCAGCAGCCCCATCAGCAAGGGGGGCTGGCCGCTGGGCAGGAGAGAGGATGCTCCAGTGGGCAGGGGGGCGGGTCCTCCAGTGGGTGGGAAGGTAGCTGCTCCGCTGGGTGAGGGATCAGGCTCTAAGAAAAGCCGGAAAACCCATGAGGCAGGGAAGGGCAGCATGTCACCCAACACCTGCACCACAGACCAGGTAATCCCTGGCCATTCCCACGAGCCCCCGACTTCTCTGACCACACCTTGGTCCTACTGTCCTTGTCCACCATGACCCCTCACAGCCCTGCTCAGAAGGTCTACTCCTCTCCTGCCAGGCCCCAAGTGACCTTTGCCCCCTAGATGGGTCAGGGCCAGGGTGGGTTGTGCCTGGGAGGCTGAAGGAGGAAGACCCCAGGAAGGAGACCCCTGGGTGGCCGTGGTGGACAGCAGGGCATGTCCGTCCGGGAGATAGGAGGTGGCTTTGTGGGGACAGACCCTCACTTCTGTGCACCTGCATGTCCAGCAGGTGGTGCTGGGCCGGCCTGCCCTTGCAGGTGCTCGTGGGGGGCAGGGAGGGATTCTGGTTGTCCCCAGAAGCCAGGGAGAGGGGAAGGGGAGGCCGGCCACAGGCGTGCAGGTGCACACGCGTGCACACACACTCAGCCCTCACCTGAGCGCAGCATGGGCAGCAGGGTGCCCAGGTGCCCGTCGTTGGCCTCGGGTACGATACCCAGCAGGTGGCACATGAGCTCGTACACATGCACGCTCTCGAAGGGCTCCACCTCCAGGCCCGTCTTGAAGCTGGGGCCCACGGCCCGGAAGATGGTCTTCATGTCCATGTCCCCGTTGTCGAAGCCGTGCTCCCCGTTGTTGAACTGGACGTTGAGCCTCTGCCGGGGAGGGGGCAGGGTCCAGGGCCCTTGCTGAGAGCAACCAGCCCTCCCGCCAGCACCCTGCGGATGGTGCCCGCCTGGGCAGAGACCTCGTGGAGGATCCCAGCGTGGGACGGGAGGGTTCTGAGACTCAGTTTCTCTGAATTCTGAGCCCCCAAAGGTCAGTTGCCCCAGAGAGGGATCCTTGGAAGTAAATGGAGACCCCAAACACGTGGGGACCCGGCAGACAGCCCGAGGCTGTGCCTGCCTTCGTCTTACATGGGACGCGGCTCAGAGGTCACTCCGGGTCTCCCTCCCCAGTCTGGACTTTGCTTCCCGCCCAGCACCCTGGGTTCTCGCTGAGGGGCGAGCAGCCTCCCCATGCTGGCCCGCCTCTGCCCTGTCACCCTCCTGGCTGGGCGTCCCACACCTAGCCCTGAGCGCACAACCCTGTCACACGGTGTCCCTTCAAACTGGGGCGTAGCTAGGAACGGGCATGCCTTTTACAGAAATGGAAGGAGCCCCCGAGAGCCGTGCGTTGGGCGGGCGACTCACCCCGTGGATGACGTAGCCGGGGTCACTGTACATCAGCAGGGGCGTGATCCTGGGGTTGTTGGCATAGTGGAAGGACGCAGGGAACGACTCCTTCTTGTAGACGTGGAGCCTGGGGTGGGCGTCCTTGAGGGCATCGTACACCTTCTCCAGCATCCCTGCTTTGGGGACCAGCATCCCATTCGGCCCGTAGTCCAGGAGCTCGAACTGGATGTCCCCGAAGGTGAAGTTGGGGAACTTGTGCAGCTCGACCAGGTCACTGGCGTTCTTGTTGACGGTCGTCATGCCGTGGTCGGACGTGACGATCAGGTTGAGGACGCTCGAGAGGTGGTAGCGCTCGATGCTCTCGCGGAGGTAGCCCACGGTCCTGTCCACCTGCTCCACCATCTCCTTCCTCTCCTGGGACTCGGGGCCGTACCTGTGGCCCGTGGAGTCAGGCTCCCCGAAGTAGAGCGTGACCAGGTCCAGGTCCTCCTCTGTGAGCCACTGCATCACGGTGTCCACGTTGGCCCTCCACTCCGTCTCGTTTTTGTAGTTGTGCAGGGCGCCTTCCTTCCGGCTCAGCGTCACGGCCGCCCCTTGGTAGGTGACGTTCCCGCCGGGGTAGAAGAAGGAGCCGGCCTTTAGGCCCTGCCAGGACGGGCGGCGTTAGGGCCAGGGCCTCCTCGGCTGGCACCCCCAGCCCACGCCTGTGCACACGTGGTCTCCCCACCCCCATCCCCCCCTTTCTGCCCCTTCCTGGCTGCGGCCGTGAGGGTTGTGTCTCCTGCAGTGTCTCTTATTCCACATTATCCGGGCAAAACTGATGTTATGGAGGAGACAACAGGTGCCCAGGGGACTCAGCACCGAACAAGATAATGGATATAAACACACCCCAGGGCGTGCCGTGTCCCCTCACCACCGTGTGTCCGGACTCCTGCCTGGAGGCCACACTGCCCAGCCCGTCCCCTTCTGCCCTGCAGCCCGATCTGCCTTCTGGTGCAGGCGTGAGTCTGTCTGTCCGTCTGCCTGCCCCTCCACCCTTCTGCCTGGTCATCGTCCGTAAATCGATTGGTGCTTGTTTAGAATCCATCTGTCCTTCCAGCCCTCTGTCCACACATGTCCCCCACCCCCCAACACCCCCAGGCTGTTGTTGCACTGGGTCAAGCACTGTGGGGCGCCAGGGTCCCTGCGCTGGCTGTCTGCCGTGGAGTGTCGGGGACGGAGCCCTGAGCGTGTGTGTAGACGCTTCTGGAGCCAGGGGACTCCTACGTGGGTGGATACGTTGGCTGGGGGGTGGGCGTAGGTTCCCGTGTTTATGTGGGGTTCCCCTCGGAGACCCCCACTGGACTATGTTGACTAGAAGCCTCACCTCCAGCTGGGATGCCCCCAGGTGGGTTCTTTGGCTCAGCACGATAGCCCACCTCTTATCTTACATTTGGCCCTTCAGAATTTAGCCTTCCAGCCCTGGGGGGGCCGTTTAATTGTTAAATACGTCCCTGTTGAGCCACAGTGGGCATCCCTGTGCTGAAGGGTGCAAGGGTTCAGTTCCACCTCCGTTTGGGGGGACACAGCACTCCCTCCTGGTCCCAGGGCTCCAAGGAGGACCGGCCAGGGCCGGGTCCCCATCAGTGCCCGCCCCCGGCCTGCTGTGACCTCACGCGGGCATGGCCTGGCCTGGGCCCAGGTCCCTGGTCCTTCTGCCCCCGCGGGCGCTGGGTGGCTGGGCCGGCATTACCTGCCTCTGGGCTGTGATCCAGATGGGCACGCTGCCATTGTCCCACCACCTGGTGATGCCCAGCGTGGTGTAGTAGGGCAGCTTCAGCTTGGTGGCCGTGTTGTAGTACATGTTGTGGACCACGCCGTGGTTCTCGATGTACTTGCCTGAGGGAGGGAGAGGCACAGGGCTGGGGCCAGATCCCCCTCGTTCGTCCAGGGTGGGGAAGCTGGCAGGGGCGGCGGGGGTGGGGGGCTGGGGGGACGTCCTCACACACCGCCCAGCGGCACGGGTGCGTTGACCTGGCAACGGCACTTGCACCTTCCGGAGCTTTCCCTGCAGCGAGACGTGCTCGTGGGCACAGAGACTCGTGCGTGGGTCTCGGCCGCAGCTTGGTTTACTTTAGCAAAAGGTTAGGGGCGACCCATGTGGCCACTGGGGGGAAGCTGGTTGAGTAAATCCTGGCCCGGACAGGAAAGTGAAACCCTAGGCAGGGATTTACGTGAGTCAAGGGGAGCTCCTCAAGCTGTTTTTAAAATTTGTTTTTGCGTGGGAAACCCATGCACTTGGTACTAAGTTTGAAAGGTGTAAAAGAAGGAGCAGGACGCTCGCCCCCCACAGCCTCGTGTGTGACGTGGGAAGCGCAGCCGTCCGGTGGCAGGGAGAGCTTCATGCCCCCGTTTGCGTGGGGGCGGGGGGCCGTGGCTGCAGAAATGCTGGTGTGAGCATGAGCTGCTTGTGCTGGGGGGAACAGTGTCCCCCAAACTCCTGCCCATTTGGAACCCCGGAATGCGGCCCTATGGGAGAAAGGGCCTTTGCAGTTGTGAAGGTCAGGGTGAGGGAGGCCAGGCCGGAGCAGGGTGGCCCCAAATCCGCTGCCCGTTTCTTTGAGAGAGGAGGAAGCTTGGACGCAGAGACACACAGGGGGGAAGGGGCCCCAGCCGCTGGACCAGGCAGGAAGGACCCGAGCGCGGCCTGGGGCTCTGGTTCCACTGCCCAGTTGGGGAGCCTTGGTTGTGCAGCCCCAGGACCCCGGCCCAGTGTCCTCAAAGGATGCACAGAAACCGGGTGCCCCCGGGGAGGGCGGGGGTTGCTTCTCGCTCCTAGCACCTTTGGTGCTGCTTGGCCTTTTAAAACCCGAGTCTGTGCTGCCAGGCAGCTGCCGTGGGGGCGGGGGGATGGGAAGGGCAGAGGGGCCGGTGGGGCGGGAGCTGCTGCCGTCACCACCTGGAACCAGAGGGCCTGGCCTCGACCCCCGCTGGGTGTTGTCACTTGCCCTCTGTCCGTTGTCACCAGTGGTGGGGCTGCACCCTGCCTCCCAGTGAGGGCCTCTCCTTGGAGCCAGGGCCTCCTCCCCCCTCTACCCCGGCAGGCTCTGGGCAGGCCCTGGGCCTCACCGGTGACCAGGGTGAAGTGACAGGGGCTGGTCATGGTGACGAAGGCGGGCGTCATGTAGCGAGCTTTCACCCCGTCCCGAGCCATGGCGTCCAGGTTGGGGGTGTCCACGTCCTGGTCGTAGTCCCAGCGGAAGCCGTCGAAGGACACGAGGAGCAGCTTGCGCCGAGAACCCTGCCGGTGCACGGGCGCCGCGGCTCCCACGGCCAGGAGGGCGGCCAGAGCCACCGCGAGCAGGACGGCTGAGCGCCCCATGGCAGGTTCTGCGGGCAAACAGGTGCACAGGGGCCGGCTCGTTCCGGGGGAGAGCAAAGTCCCAGGGTCACCCGGGCTGGTCTTATCCGAGCATCTCTGGAAACGTCATGCCGGGGAGGAGGGCTCCCGAGTGGCGTGGGTGCCGCCCTCGGGTCCTGGCCTGCACGTGCGGGGACTGGCGTCAGCTCGTGCAGCCTCCTTCGCTGCCGGCCGAGGCCGGGGGGCCCACGGCCCGCCCCTCCCGCGTCCTCCCAGAAGGAGGGTGGTGACCCAGGGCTGCGAGCACAGAAGGGAGCCCCTTCCACCTGCCCCAGCTCACTCTTTCCCCAGAGGACTCGGGTGGGGGTGAGCTGGGTGGCCCCCCCGAGGGCCTTTGGGGGTGCCTGGTCCAGGGCCTGTGGGGTGGGCGTCCCAGAGCCAGGACCCAGACTGGGCAGCAGCAGCTCAGCCCGAGGATGGCCTTGTCCCTGGGGAGACCCGGGCTGGGGGCCCCTTCCCTGTTCCGCCTGCGGTACGGGGGCCCTGGGGTGGGGTGAGCAGAGCGGGAACCCCATGACCCCACAGCAGCGCCCTGTGGAGCCTGGGGGCGCGTGGCGCTCAGAGAGAGCACAGGGGCTTGGTGTCCTTGCCTCACGGAACTCCAGCAAAGCGGTCAGAAGAGGGAGATTCCCTGGTTACCTGGGCACGTGGCAGGGTTGGGGGGTCCGTGATTCAGTGCACGGTTCTCACTCTGTTCCTCATTTCTGGTGTCTCTGTCTCTCTCTCGCACTCAGTACCTAGTAAGCACGTTCTATGTGCCAGGCTCAGTTCTAGGTCAGGGACGTGGACGTCAGTGAGACGACGTTCCTGACGTCCTTCATTTTGGCTGGGGGGACACACAAAATGAGTAAACAAGTAGGCTCAGGCCTGTAATCCCAGCACTCTGGGCGGCCGAGGCAGGAGGATCGCTTGAGGTCAGGAGTTCCAGGCCAGCCTGGGCCAGGTCGAGACCCCGTCTCTAGTAAAATAGAAAAAGTAGCCGGACATCGTGGCGACGCCTGTAGTCCCAGCCACTCGGGGTGGGGGCTGAGGCAGGAGGATCGCTTGAGCCCAGGGGTTCAAGGCTGCAGTGAGCTATGACGATGCCACTGCACTCCAGGCTGGGTGACAGAGTGAGACCCTGTTTCCGGAAAAAAACAAAACAAACAAAACAAAACAAAATATATATATGTGTGTGTATATATATACAAGTAAAAGAAATGCCTAGATTTTCTCAAAAGAAAGCAAAGGAGGAGAGATGCTAGAGAGGTTACTGGCGGGATGGGGGTGCCATGGGTGGTGGGCTCTGTCCTTGGCCTGTTTAGTCAGTGTTTAGCAAGAATTCGGCTGGGTCAGTGTGGTGAGAATCCTGTCCGATCACTTCCCACTCTTAGTACCTAGTCACCTGGGGCTGCTCTCGGGCAGCAGTCCTGTTGAGTTGGCCCAGCAAGAATCCCCTACCCCTGAGGTCTCCTCTTAGTGATTTCCCACCCATGCCGCTCTGCTCCTTGGCCATAAATGTCCCTTTGTTCCTGCTAGAGGCAGAATGACCCTGATCTTCTCCCTTCCCACGGAACCCACTGTAGGAGCCCCTTCCAATGAAGTCTGCCTTGTGTCGTGAACGATTTTTTTCTCTGACACAGAGAGGCACTTGGGAGTTCACCCAGCACGCGCTGATGTAAATATCCACTGTGCTCCGCCCAGCACTACCTTCTTTGGGTTTTATTTTTTTTTATTCCTTTTCAGTAGCTAATAGGTGTGTAATGATATCTTAAAATATTTAAGCCAGAAGAGCTGGGAGATTTTCCACGTCGCTATTTCTTATCTCTAACTCCCACGTGCAGATGTGCAGACTAAAGCTCATCACCTTTGACTGTTGGTGAAGGGGCTCTTCAGCATTGAATCCTGTGGTTTTATTGGTGATGTATTTTGCGATGTATTTTTTTTTTTTTTAACATTCACATGTGGCATATATTTGCTTGATAAACATTTGTCATTTGTATCTGTCACCTGTAATTTTCCTCATTCTCCCGCGTGCTGAGTGTTCTCCAGGCAGATGCTGGGGTCTCTCAGCTGCCCGAACGCAGGGACCTGCCCCACAGGCCATAGTTGTACCCCAGAGCCTGGGACCATGGCCAGCGCAGAGTGGTGCTCAGCACAGTTTTGTTGAATGAATAAATTTAGAGGGAAAAAATCTGTGCAAAAATCTATCATCCTTTCTGGGTAGGCAAAACTTTTTTTTTTTTTAAACCCAAACTACTAATTTTACAACAGTTTTAGGTTTATGGGAAAATTGCAGAGACGGTGCAGAGAGTTCCCGTCCACCCTACACGTAGTTTTCCCGCTCTTAACACCGTACGTTGGCGAGAGACTTCGCTCGGGTGCGGAGCAGGAGCCCGTGTTCCTGAGCCCTCGCTTTATTTAATCTGGGTCCGCGCTTTATTCAAATTGCGTTAGTTTTTACTTAAGGCGGTGTCCTTTCTCTGTCCCAGGCTCTGATCCAGGACGACAGGTGACGTCTCGCCGTCTCAGCCTCTCTTGGCTGTGGGAGTTCCCAGACCTGCCTTGTTTTTGATGACACTGACAGTTTCGAGGAGTGCTGGTCAGGTGTTTCATAGAATGTCCCTCACCTGGGGGTTTATCTGATGCTTTTCTCCCGATTAGATGGGGTGGGGGATGGGGTGTTGGGGGAGGTTCGCAGAGATAAAGGGCCCCTCCCAGGAGATCAGGGCTCACCACGGGCGGGGCCGACCGGGGTGCTAGGCTGACAGCGCTCGGGGTTCTGCCCCGCAGAGCCGAGCCGCCCTTTGCCACCGCCCACACCCTTTCAGGAAGGAAGGTCGCTGTGTGCCACCCACACTTAAGGAGCGGGGGCCACTGTCTCCCTCCTTAAGGGCAGAGCATCTCCATAAATCTGCAGGGGAGATCCCCCCTCACCCCTTTATTCATTCATTCAATCTTTCCTTTATATCCGTGTGGGCTCGTGACAGTTCAGTTTGCACTTTGAGTTAGAATCCTGTATTACCTTGGTCGCTTGGCCGCTGAGATTGTCCCAGCTCCGGCCGGTTCAGTTGGCCCTGGCCCGTTGGCTCACGTGCCCCAATTGCAGTTGGCGTCTCGAGCGCTGCGGGCTGCTCCGGGCTCGTCTCGTCTCGTGCGTTTCCTTCCTGTCCCCGAATCCGGCGTTTCTCAGCGGCAGGCTCGCCTGTCGGGGGAGGACAGGAGACCGGGGCTGGGTTAGCAATGTCCTGTTACCAGGGCGGGGGCAAAACACTTTTCGAGTCCTGGTCCTGGCTGTTCTGGAAGCCGAGGGCCCCCAGCCAAGGCGGACGGGCGTGGGCTTAGGGAGACTGGCCGAGGCGCAAACCATCGTCCCCGGGGAGAGGCTCCTCTCCCTTTCCTGTGGGGACGCACAGGAAAAGTGTTCGTTCACTGCTTTTCTGGCTTGGGGGATCCTTGGTGCCCTGCAGGACTTGACCCCAGAGGCCTCCTCGGCAGGGGGGACCAGGTAGATTCGACACTTGCACAGGCGGAGGCTGCCCGTGGGGCTGCAAGTGGGGCTCAGGCCCAGGGGACCGGCCTGCCCAGGCCTGTGCTCGGTCCCTGCTGGTGGCTGCAGGTCGGACTGGGCACATTGTCCTCCACAAGGCCAGCGTTGCAGGTAACACCCGGTTCTCGTTAGTAACCTGGCGTGAACGCATTCTATTGCAACGGTTCGCCTGTCTCTACCACTCTGCTCTAGGAGACATGATCTCCAGGTCCTGGCCCCATGCCTGGCACACAGTAGGCGTTTAATAGATGATTTCTCGAGTGCATGAGTGAAAGGACTTGTGCGTGAAGTTAGCAAGGTCAGGGCCGTGTCTCGGCTGCCTTCTGACCGGCTTTGCTTCTCCTTGGGCTCTGCTCGGCCGTTGGTGAGATGCCTAAGTGACAGTCCCTCCCCATCCCTGGCCAGCAGCCCCGGCCGGGCCGTGCCTGGTGAGGGGCCCGCACAGCCCCGGGCCGTGCCCTGATTTTCTGCAGTGACCAGTGGTGGCAACGCTGGGTCTTGGGGGTGGGTCTCTCCCGACTCCCAGCCCAGCATCCTCTCAGGGGACATTGTTTGCTTCCAGGGACGCTGAGCAAGGGACGCCTGGTTATGTGACTTGGCTGGAAAGTGTCCCCGAGGACAGAATGGGACCTGGGGACGTGGCAAGGTGTCTCCCCAGACAGACAGGGTCCCAGATGCAGCTGGGGGTTCCGGCAGTCCAGGCGAGCCCCCCGGTTTGGGGCTGCGATGGGGGACAGAGGGGCCACCAGGAGCCACAGAAGGCAGGCCCAGGCTCACTGGGTTTGCTCTGGGGACAGCCGTGATCATTTCTGGCCTTGATGTTCGTAGGACGGAGACAGCGGCCTGAGGATGGGCACTCCTTCCAGGGGCCACGCGCCCAGTGGTGCCGTGGGGAGGGCCAGGGGTGGGCCTCCCTCCAGGGGAGACCACAGACCGGCACCTAGGTGGCCACCCCCCGCTGGCGCTCTGGGCTGGGATCCCTGGAGATGGTGTCCTCCGGTCACTGGGCGGGGGCCCCCGACCTTTGCCATGCCGGGAGTTATCCGTGGGCTCCCCTCTTATCAGCCCTTTTATTACATTTCAGGAACTTTATCTCGGAGGCCGCCTCGCCTCCCAGCTAAGCGAGGATTAAGTTTTTAACAGGATTATGTGCGGTGGGCTGGGGGTACCCTCCGGGAATGCCAGTCTCCCGCCCCCAGCCCCCAGGCCTCCCGGGGGGGTTTGCCAGAGCAGGGCTGGGCCTGGCGTGGGGCTGGGAGCCGGGGCCACTGGCGTGACTCTGGGATGGGCTGGGAGGCCGGGACCTGCGTCCGGGTGTGGGGACGGCCTGTCCCGAAGGGCAGTTGTGTCCGAGGCTGGCACTGCCCTGCGGGGCGAGGCTCCCTTAGAGCCTGCAGCTGTTTCCTGGAGGACAGCAGGCGCCACCGTGGAGGGACAGAGAGAGGGACAGGGAGAGAGGGACAGAGGTGGAGGGACAGAGGTGGAGGGACAGAGAGAGAGGGACAGAGGTGGAGGGACAGAGGGGGAGGGACAGAGAGGGAGGGACAGAGGGGGAGGGACAGTGGTGGAGGGACAGAGGTGGAGGGACAGAGAGAGAGGGACAGAGGTGGAGGGACAGAGGTGGAGGGACAGAGGTGGAGGGACAGAGAGAGAGGGACAGAGGTGGAGGGACAGAGGTGGAGGAACAGAGGGGGAGGGACAGAGGGGGAGGGCCAGGGAGAGAGGGACAGAGAGAGGGAAGGCAGGGGGAGGGAAGAGAAGGGGCTGCCTTGCCAGGCCCCCCTGCCCCTCCAACCTCTGTCCCTCTCTCTCTGCCCTCCACACTTTCCTCCAACCTCTGTCCCTCTCTCTCTGCCCTCCACACTTT
>NC_033675.1:3049331-3069893 GCF_000165445.2 Microcebus murinus | reverse complement strand
CCGGCGCTGTGGGTCTTTTTGTTGTTTTAATCCTATTTGCCACTCTGGGAGTGCTGATCGGTGGGTTTGTTTGTTCAAGGCTCAGGAGTTTCGAAACCAGCCTGAGCAATGAGTTAAAGACCTCGTCTTCTACATATGTGTGTTATTGTGTTCATTTTGTTGATATATTAAGGAAAAAATTAGGCGGGCACGGTGGCACATGGGGCCTGATCCCAGCTACTCGGCGAGTCGAGCCAGAAGGATCGTTGAGCCCAGGAGTTTGAGGTGCTGTGAGCTTACGGGCTCGCACGGCACCACTTGTTAGCCTGTGTGTTTGAGCAAGACTCTGTCTCAAAGTTATGTTTACATAAAAAAAACTTCCTTAAGTCACAGGGGTGAGAGAGGGGCGGGAATGTATTGTTGAACCATGTTGTTATAGGAGACGGGCCAGGCTCTGCAGGGCCTTGTTTTGTGTTTTTGTTTACGACAGTGGTTCATGGGGTGGTGTGTGTGTGTTTTTCTTTAGACCACCTCCACGGCATGGCACGCAGGGCACAAGAGGCTCCGTCCTGGCGGGGGTTGGGGGCTGGATTGTGTGTTTTTGTTTTTTGTGTTGATGGTGAGACCCAGGGCCCTCTTTTTTTAAGGCAGCAGACCAAGGCTGGTAGATTTCGTGGGCTGGGACAGCCACCACTGGGGCTGGCCGTGTCAGGGGGAGAACTACCTTGCAAGCCAAACAGTCATTTTCTGTCTTTTTGTGCTTTTTTTTAGGATTTTTCTTCACGACACTGACCGCTGGGTTTGTGGGGGTGTCATGTATGATGAGCCCCAGGCCCTCCCCCGTCCCCTGCAGGGAGGAGCCGGCCCCTCTCACCACGGAGGACCACGCTCCTGACGTTGCATGTTGCTAGAGGAGGCGCAGGGCAGGGGCGTTCTGCGAGCGGGGGGACCTGGTGTGTGTCCTCACGCCCCGAGGCGGTGGTGGGGGGCTGGGGCTGCCCCCGCCTTCCACAGGGGTCTCACCTCATCTGACCTCTTGGGGCGCATTTGCCAACCTGCCCCTCAGCCCAGGGACTCCCAGGCTCAGCTGCTGTGTCCCCGTGATTCGCCGTACCGGAGGCGGGGTACTGAGGCAGGCCCTGCCCTCTCACGGCTGGCGTCTGAGCCAGTGGCATTTGAGGTGCCTGGACCTGGATGTGGCTGCTGGACCTTGGGGTCTGAGCCGGGGCTTCCAGTGTCCCCACTCCCTGTGTCTCCCAAGGGCCAGCGCCCACCTAGCCTCCATGGAGACCCTGGATGGGAGCGGCTCCTCTTTCTTCCCGGGGCGGGGCCCAGGGCGGGGAAGGTGCGGGCAGCACCCAGGAGCCCAGAGGAGCCGCCAGCCTGGGAGGAGCGGGGCCTGGCCTGGGCAGGCGCCCAGGGCAGGTGCAGCAGGGACCTCTGGCTGCGTGGGGGCCGGGGCCGGGGCAGGTGGCCACATACTCGAGCTTCTCCCCTTCCCCTTCCTCCTCCCTCTGGCCCCATCAGGAGACAGCTGGGGAGGGCGCAGCGCCCCGGCCTGGCCCAGCTCCTGCCGTCCCTTCCGCAGGCGCCAGCTGGGGCCGGGCCAAGGCACCGGGCGGCTCTGGCTCCCGCTCCTTCCCCTCCTGAGGCCCCCACGGAGCCAGGAGGAGGCCCCGCAGGCCGGCAGATGGCGGCCCGGAGGAGGGGCTGCCCGGGCAGACGGACCGACTGTCAGGACAGATGGTGGGCCGGGCAGGGGTCCGGAGCCCACCCCATCTGCTCCAGCCTCGGCAGGGCTTTTCTCATCCACCTCGGGTGGAACTAGGAGGCCGAGGGGTGGCAGCGGCCCAGGCCGGCTCGTGGCTGGGTGAGCCCCATGTGGCATGCCCAGGAGCAGAGCCACCAGCCCCAGCTGCAGAGCTTTGAAGGCGGGTGGGTGGGTTTGGCTGGACAGGAAGCGGTGAGTTGTGCGTTTGCCCGGCCGTGCCCCTAGTCTGGTTGTCATAGGCAGCCACCCCAATGCAGCGTGAGGGGGTCGTGACGAGGGGCGCTGGGGACAGGCCGGGCTGCTTCTCAGAGGAGGGGACAGCTGAGGTGAGCAGGCTCCGGCAGAGGGAAGAGCTGAGCCCCAAGTCTGGGCCGTGGCAGGCTTGGAAGGCAGGGGCGGGGGTCCCCTCCTTCTCTGCACCCGGGGTGGGTGCCGAGCATCCCGAGTTCTGAGAGTGCTGGAGAATTTCTAATTTTGAGTCCTAATGTTGATAAGGATAATCCCAAAGAAACCCCATCTTTACAAAAACCCCAGTTTCAAAGGAAAACCTTTACAGCTACCGTGGGCCATCGCACCCGTTCCCGCAGCGCACGACAGGTTTCTTCGAGTTGGCGTTTTTAGGCGGCTCAGCAGTCTCGGTCCCCGGGTGCAGGAGGTCGGTCCGGGTGCTCAGGTGGGGCACGGGGGCGTCCGGGCGTGCAGGGCGGGCTGCCAGGGTCAGGGTTGCATTCCGGACGGCCGCCCTGGACGCTGGACAGAGTATGGTTTTGGCGTCTGCTCCAGGGGTCCTCTCCCCCGCCCTCCTGCCTACCCCCTCTCTAGCTCCTTCAGCAATGTCCTTCAAGGCTGGGACAGAGGCCGGGCAGCTGCTGGCTGTCCCCTGCCCGCTTCCTGTCACCCCCTGCTGAGTTCCTCCGCCAACTCCATTCTCTGGGTTTGGGACTGTGAGACCGGAACCCCACTCTGATCATGCTTTGCCCCCTAGGGGCTGGGTGACCTTGGGTAAGTCGCCCACCCTCTCTGGGCTTTGATTCCGTCCACTGTGAAAAGGCCGATGCCCTCAGCCGAAGGGCTGTTCCGTGCAGGGCAGGCCTCCCGAGCGCTTGCTGTCAGCATTGTTGTTGCTGCTTTAACTTTGTCTTTTACATTTTGTTTTGTTGAGGTGAGAGTCACGTAAGATGAACCATTTTAAAGTGAACACCCCAGCGGCACCCGGTACACTCACACCGTCGTCCGCCCATCACCGCCGCCCAGTTCCAGAACATCGTTAGGACCCCGAGAGACCCTGTATCCCATCAGCAGTCCCCCCAGCGCCCCCCAGCCCTGCAGCCATGGCCGAGTCCTGGCTCACGAGGACACGAAAGTGAAACCTCACGTTTGGGAGCAGAGTGGGCCCTTAGCTCCTGCAGGTTGCTTTTCCCTGTAACCGGCAACCCCCGCTGCTGAAAAGGTGTGTGCACACACATGTGCATACACACGAACACATGCACACACACAGACGCACATGCATCCACACTAACACACATGCACACATGTGCACACACTAACACACATGCTCACAACATATGCACACACTAACACATGCATCCATACTAATGCACACATGCATGCACACTAACACACATGCACACACACAAACACACACATGCATCTACACTAACAATGCACACGTATGCACACTAACACACATGCTCACAACACATGCACACACACTAACACACATGCATCCACACTAACAATGCACACACAAACACATATTAACATGCATGCACACACACGCACACATGCACACACACTAACACAATGCATCCACACTAACAATGCACACACAAACACATATTAACATGCATGCACACACACATGCACACACGAACACACACCGGGCACACATACATATGCACACACATCAACACACATCAACACACATGTGCATACATATTAACACATATGCACACACATATCCACACATGCACACCTATGCACACATTAACACATTAACACTCCAGCACACATGTGCACACCCATGCATACATATGTGCACATGCAGGCACACACGCTCACTCAGACACACCAGGTGATAGAACGTGTGCTGTCTGTGTGTCAGGCCAGGGGCAACCTCTCCACATCTGTCACCTCGTTCACTCTCCTGGGAGCCTCCAGGGCGGGCTCAGAGAGGTTGGGCAGGCTGCCTGCGGTCACGCGCCGGCTGCACCTGTCCAAGAACCTGCGGGAGTGGAGGCGGGGCTTCCATCCCTCCTCTCTCGGAAACCGCCCCAATTCCGGCTGGTGGGGCAGAGGAGAGGGGTGCTTCTCCCGCTGTCGGGGAGCCACCCCACCTGGAAGCCTGCAGGCCTCTCCGGGGCCCTGGCCCTGGTGGGGAGGAGCTGGCTGGGGAGCGGGGCTGGGCTGACAGGCCCTTGCGGTGACCGTCCTGCACCTGTCCCTGGAGCGACCTGCCTTAGGGTTCCCCAGCTCCTCCCATGCCTAGAAGAGCTCTGCCTCCTTCCTAGCCTGGCCTCCGACTGGCGCCAGAGCGCTGTGCAGAGCGAGGGTGTTGCTGGGTGCCCGCTCCCCCACCCCCGGAAGGCCTCCTGGACGGCTGTCCCAGAAATCTGCCTCCGGGAGACCCCGGGGTACCTGGTGGTCCCTGCAGTTCTCTCAGGCCGTGCAGGTCTGGGCCGGGGGTGGGTTGACAGCCTTGGCTGCCTCGCAGGTGGAGGTGTCGATTGCTGGCCCTGGTGTCCCCGCCGGGCCCTGTCCTGTGTGCCCTGGTCAACCCAGTATTGATCGCCTATCAGCCCTTCGCGTCTGCCTCGTCCTCGTGGCTAATGGCTCTGCAGCCAGTGACCTCGGCAAGGTGCACCTGGACCCAGCCCTGTCACTGCACCCCACAGTGCCCGACACGTTTCGGCGCCAGTCCCCGGGTCACAGGCTGCCCTGCCCCTCCTCCCTCCCCATGTATGTCCGCCCCTGCCCCACCCTCCCGCCCTTGTCCGTCCCTCCCCCGTCTCAGTCCCTTTGTGCTGCTGTGACTAAATGCCTGAGACCGGATCATTTATAGGAGCAGAAATTTATTTCTCACAGTTCTGGAGGCTGGGAAGTCCAAGGTTCGGTGTCTGGTGGGGGCTGCCCCCGGTCTTCGCTGGGGTGCAGGGGGAGGGGCAAAGGTGCCCAGGGAGGGTGAAGCCTCTCTCCCAGGGAGGTACCCTCCTGGCCGCGTCACCGCTGCAGGCCCCTTGGTGTGTCACGCTGAGGGTTCGGTTTTGATGTGAATTTGGAGACACAAACATCTGGGCCGTAGCACCCCCCAACCATGCCCAGCCCTCCCCATCCCTGCTTCCCCCTCCTCCGCCCTTCCCAGCACCCCCTCTTCCGCTCACACCAGACCTCCTCTGGCTGGAAGGAGGGATTTCCAGGCCCGGCACCCTCAGCCTCAGGCTCCCACAGACAGACTTTCCACCCGGAGCCTGGTGGATGGGGGGGGGACAGGGGGGTGCTGCCTTGTTAAGGAATGTCCTGACTCCACGGAAAGACCCTCTCTCGGATGCCCCAGTACAGAGCCCTGGGGGGAAGGGGAGGAGGGCCCTGGGCGGGCCACAGTCCCCAGACTGTGGGTGTAGGAGCCCCTGCTCCTCCTCCTCTCCCTTCTGGCATCTTCTCCCCCTTTCTGTCCAGGACAGCTGGGGTCTGTCCCCCTTCAAAGGCAAGACAAGGGGATGTCACTGAAGGACATAGACAAGTAAAAGCACCCAGCCTAGCCCAGCCAGGCCTCTGCTCCCCCGCCCCACCCCTGTCAGCCCAGCCCTGGTTCCTCCAGAGCCTCCCCCAGGCCCTCCCCTGGGTCTGTCCGCATGCCAGGCCCTCCCCTGGGTCTGTCCCCATGCCAGGCCCTCCCCTGGGTCTGTCCCCATGCCAGGTCCTCCCCTGGGTCTGTCCCCATCCCAGGCCCCGCAGTGGGAGGGCAGTGGGGCTCCCAGGGGTGCAGCCTCGGCACGGCTCTAGGCACTGCACACCGAGTCCCCTTCCTAAAGCCTCTCTGCTTAGAGGTGCGGTTGGGCCCCCAGCTTGTGACTAACAACAGTGCAGGGAGGCCAGGACAGCTCCGGCTGCCTCCAGGACCCCCACCTGCATCCCGAGAGAGGGCTCAGGGCCCCTCCAGGCAGGCAGGTGCTGTGGGAAAATTCGTCCAGGGGGCACACGGGCGGGTCCCAGGTGGGGGGCGTCCAGGGCTGGAGCTTGGATCCCAGCCCCACCCTCCAGGTGCTGCTGTGCGGAACATCATGTAATTCCTCAAATACCTGGAACCCAAGGCAAAGAGATGGCGTGGCCAGTGGCCGTGGGTGTGGCCTGAGAGTGGCCACGCCAGAGCCCTGCAGGGCTGATTTAACGCGTGTGGCTGCGTCCTACCCCCGGAGCCTCTGGTCTTACGGGTCTGGGCGGGGCCTGAGATTTTGCATTTCCGGCCAGCAGGTGTCCCTGGGAACCCCACTCTGAGAATCACGGGAGCCGAACTAGTGGTTCGTGGTCCCGGAAAGTTTCACTTTTTATGTGGGGACACCAGGGCTCCCAGTTCTGCTTCTTTCAGCCTCTACTGGAAGCCAAACGGGGCCAGGAGCGGCCGCAGGGAGTGCACGGCTCTCTCCGTGGGAGCCAGGCTGCCCGTGGGGGGAGAGCTCTGCTTGCAGGGGCCCTTGTCACCCTCTGCACGTTGGGTGGCACAGGCTCCGTCCCCACGCCACTCCTGAGCCACCACATTAGCGGGCATGAAATATTGACTTGACCCGGCTTTTTTGCGGATGTCCCTTCAGCAATAGTCCCTGTGCTGGGAGCGTGGACGGGCGGGCACATGCTAGAAGGCGGGCGCTAAATAATGCAGGGACATCCCCGGCCGCTCCGCGTGGGGGGCGTGGGCAGGCCCCCGGCTGGTGCGACCCAACTGAAATTAAATTTCCAAACTTTCCTGTTTACTCTTCCGGGGGCAAGGTGCAGGGTGCCTTGGGAAAACAGATGGGGAATGCTAGGCAAGGTGTCACGGCTTTATATATTAATCCCTCTTAACGAGATGTTTTCTTTGTGTGATTTTTTTTCTGACCAGAACTCTCTCCTGGAATTGCGGCTCCGGCCCGTGGCCTTCCTGGGGGACCGAGTGGAAACCCTGTTCCGGTCGGTGTGTCGCTTCTGCCAGGTGAGACGGAATCGCTGCCCCTTCCTTCTTTGTGGCGAGTGATCTGTGAGTAGAGGAAGCCCAGGTGAAGGCGCTAGGGGGAAACGGTTAGAGACAGAGGGGACCTGGGGCTGTTCTGCTCTGACTTCGGGACAGCAGCTTCCTTCCTTGGCGGCTCAGGTGCGCGAGCGCCGAGGCCTTGGGCTTCCGGAGCTAAAGGTGCGACCAAAGCCAAAGGATTTGTGGCCACTGTTGCTTTCTTATCATGCCAGGCTGGGTGGCTTCTGTCCCTTTGGAACCCTGAAGATGGCAGGGAGGGACGTGGGGAGAGAGGGGAGACAGAGCAGCACGAGAGTACACGAGGAAAGAGCTCCCGGTGGCATTCCCGATCAACACTCATCTACAAAAAAAATTGGAAATACTTTCGACCCTGCGGGCAGGGATGGGAGTCGGCCCCCGGTGCCCACGCAGGCAGCCGGTCCTGCCATCCCGTTCCTCACCTGCCTTCCGTCCCCAGGGCTGGGGACTCCATCGCCGCCATAGGGCCCCTCCTCCCCAGGGGGAAGGGCTGGGTCCATCTGCCCCTTCTTGGGCCTGGGTGGCCTCTCTTTCTACCGTTCTGCGAGCTTGGGAGTCGGATTCCCCAAGTGCATCTTCCAAACGCCGAGCAGGCGTTTTCTTTACGGCTCCTGCTGGGCCAAACACACATTCTTGAACCAGAAGGACAGGGTGGCCCTCCCGGGACAGAAGAGACGCCCCTGACAGCCGGGGCCACCCTGACGTGTCCCCACCCCCCGTCTGCCTCATCTCCGGAGAGACGGTGAGGTTGGCGAGGCACGCCTGTGTTCCACAGCCCGCAGGGCGCCCGCCCCACACCCGGGGTCCGGGTGGATCCTCTGCAAACACTCCCCCAGCCGGCGACGCCCCCTCCGTGTGACTTGGGACGGTGCCTCCTCCAGGAGGGAGCACGTTTCATCTGTGGCACGCCTGTGCTCTCGCCAGTACGACTTACAGAATTAGTTCATTTGACCCGTGTGGCAGCCCCCAGGCGGCAGGTGCTGGCGTCGGCCCCGACTTGCAGGCGGGGAAACTGAGACACAGAGGTGCTCCGGGAGCAGCTGAGGCCACAGAGCCAGGAGGGGTACGGCGGGATCGGAACCCGGCAGGTCTGGGCCGGTGGTTCTCTGCGGCCACGGCACAGCTCCCAGGAGCGGGGATTGAGGAACGTCTTATTTATTTTCTTGGCAAGGCCTCTTTTCCTTGCTGCTGCCTTTAATTTCCTGCTTTCTCTAAGGAAGCTTCGGCCTGACTCAGACTGCCCCCTCAGCCCAGGGACAGCGGCCTTGACTGCCAGGTGCCCCCCCCCCATATGCGAGCTCCCCTGGGTTTGCAGCCAAAGCCGGGAGGCTGCGCTCCAGGAGGCTCGGCCAAGGGTGCCGGCTCTCTCTGCACAATGGAATGCAGATTTCCCATTAAAAGGCAAATCTTTATTTCAAAAGGTTGAATAGGATGCAGCTTAAAAAAAGATTCCCAGCTGGTTAAATTTAGGGCAAGGGAAGAGGTCCAATCCAAGAATACTCCCTGGCCGCCGGCCCACAGCACAACCTTTTGATGGGGAGCTGGATGCGATTTCACTGTGAGCTCTCGCACTCGGGTGTTTCAGCCCCTCCGAGCTAGGCAAGCGGGCGCTGATAGCCGCGTGGGCCGGAGCTGTGCTCCCTTGAATTTGTCTCTTGCGGCTGGGTGGCTGCGGTTCGAGATGGCCTGTCCCAGCTGGCACCTACATGCCCAGCGGGCCAGCGGCACTGACCTGGCCCCTGCACGTGGCCTGTCCTCTGGGTCCGCAGCTCAGCACTGTGTTCCGTGCTCACGGTCCTCGTGCAGGGGCAGGAACCCTGTCCTGCTTGCCCCCCCCCCACCCGGGGCTGGGAATTGTCCCCGGGGGCCTGGAGAGCTGCTCCTCCCAGCTCCCCGATGGGCCTGGCAGCCTGGGGCATGTGGCTCGGACTCTCGGGGCCTTTCCGACCTGGTGGGACGGCAAGGGCTGGACTGAGCTTTCTCCAAGCTGGTGTCCGGCTCTGCCTCCGTGGCAGGGCCAAGCCCGAGGCCGGCCCGAGACCCAGTACAGTCACGGTGCTCTCCTGAGGAAAGTCCCCCAGAGGCCCCCTGGGGAATAAAATCCACAGCCCTCAGGGCGGCCTCTGCTCTGTGGCCCCCATTGGCCTGGTTGCCGCTGCCTCCTCCAGCTCTCTGCGCCTTTGGGCTGTGGTGTCCTCAGCTCACGCCAGCCTCTCCATCCCTTTCTACCCAGGGGATGCCTATGTGGCCTGCACAGCCCACCTCCTCCAGGCAGTCTCCCTGGCTTCTCTGGCCTGGGCGAGGTGGGCTCTGCACCCCGGCTCTGCCCATGCTGGGGCCCCCGCCATGCTGTCTCTTGCGCCTGTCTGTGGTGCCATGCTAAGATGACCCACTGAGGACAGGCGGTGTCCCAGAGGAGGCAGAGCACGGCCAGTAGAGTGAGTGACCGGACCATCTAGCATGGGGCCGTCTGGAGACAGGGGATGGACAGACGGCCCCGCCCCTCTGTCCTTAACAAGTTTCGCTCAGATTTACTTATTTATTTATTTATTTATTTTTTGAGACAGAGTCTCGCTTTGTTGCCCAGGCTAGAGTGAGTGCTGTGGCATCAGCCTCGCTCACAGCAACCTCAGACTCCTGGGCTCAAGCAATCCTCCTGCCTCAGCCTCCCGAGTAGCTGGGACTATAGGCATGTGCCACCATGCCCGGCTAATTTTTTTCTATATATATTAGTTGGCCAATTAATTTTCTTTCTGTTTATAGTAGAGACGGGGTCTCGCTCTTGCTCAGGCTGGTTTCGAACTCCTGACCATGAGCAATCCACCCGCCTCGGCCTCCCAGAGTGCTAGGATTACAGGCGTGAGCCACAGTGCCTGGCCTGCTCAGATTTATTGAGATACGATTTGTAGAGAGTAAAACTCCCCGTGCCCTAGGATTTTGAACACGCACTGTCATCGGCAGTGAACGCGGACCAATCCCGCAGACACGTGCCCTGTGCTCACCACCCAACGGCCGTCAACCCAGGGACAGGCGGGCCTGTCTCCACGGAGCCGCTTCTATTCCAGCGCTAGGTGCAACTTGGTGCGTTTTGTCTTCTAGGGGTGGAAGGTGAGCGCTCCAGGGACACGGGTCACACTCTGACGCCGCAGGACCGGCTGTCAGATTCTTCGTCCTGGTCTCGGTGCGGATGCTGGGCTCCCGCGTGTCCTTCTCAGCGTGTGGCTTCGAAGGCTGCCGTGGTGGAGCCACGTCAGGGCCACGCGGGCCTGGGCCCGGGCCAGCAGGGAGCAGCCATTGGCTCTCCTGCCACCCCCTGGCCTCTCCCTGGAGGGAGGGTCTTGGGTGTCAGCCCAGATCTAGGGAAGCAGAGCCTGGGGGTCCCGTGCCCTCATTCTGTTAGGGGGTGCCCGGGAGGGGAGCCCACCCTAGGGTGAGTTATCTCCCAGGCAGGACTGACGGCTCCAGCTCTCGGGACCACCCTGAGGTCCCTGCAAAGTGAGTCTCAGGACAGCCTGTCCAGGGGTGGAAGAGGGAAGCACTTGCCCGGAGTTAGCTGCCCTGAACTCATGCATTGTGGCACTGAGTGGGGTTCTAGGGAGCCCGTCCTGGGCCAGGCACGAGGGCCCTGGGAGAGAACTGGGCAGTCCCGCATGGCCCTGTCCTGCCCGGGGCAGAGGCAGGGCAGGGCAGGGAGGGGCACCGCCAGGAGGGGAGGGCTTGTCCCTCTGAGCGTCTGGGGGCTGCTCCTTCCCACTGCGTCCAGCGGAGGGCTGTGCAGCCAGAGCCCACCTGGAGCTGGAAGTTCAGTGGGAGCGAGGTGGACAGGGAAGAGGCTCCGGCTGCCAGGGCGGGCGAGCGTGTCCCACAAGCAGCTGGATCCAAGGTCCCGTCCAGCCCAGGTCAGACGGGGACAACAGAGGCACTCTGTCCCTTCACAGCCAGGGATGCTAATGTCCCAGGTGTCAGACCAGTCACCTCTGTGGGACGAGGGCAGTGTCACACGGGATGGTGGGGGGGGGCAACCCATCTCCCAACAGCTGGCTGGGGGTGGGGGCGGCCGGAACAAGTCTGCAGGAGCCGGTTCTCGCTTGGGCTGTCCCTCCCCTAGCCCGCCTGTCCGGTCGCATTAGCGTCCTGCCTGCACTTATGTCCTCTCCCTGCATCATGAAATATGCATACACATTTAGCGTAAATGATGCATGAGCAAGCGGGCCCAGGCCGCCACCGCCGGCCCGAGGCACAGATGGTTCTCGGGCCTTTGGGTCCCGCCGGGCTCACCCTCGTCCCACTGCCCGCCAAGGGGACGCCGTCCTGGGTCTCACGTTTTCATCCCCTGCTTTTCCTACGGCTTTAACGCACGTCTCTGCCCCCGAAGAGCACGCCGCTTAGCCGTCCACCTCCAAACTTCCTGCGAGTGGGACTCCTGGGCGTCTTGCTCATTTAAAGCTCCACCTCGCTTCTTAGCTTTGTGCTTGAACGTGCGGCTGAGGCTGCACGTCCTGCGCCGCGTCGAGTTCCGGTTCTGCACGCACAGCGACCCTCCGTCCTCCTCCGGCTGGGGCCGTGTTTCTGATCGTTCCACGTGACAGTGCCGTGGGCACGCGGCTCTCCCCGAGCATGGGAGCCCCGCGAGGGCCTTTGCCGGGAGGAGACGCCGCTGGGTCTGCGGGAGGGGGGCAGGGTTTGAACTTCCAGAGATGGGGGCAGGCTGCTTGCAAAGCGGTCGCAGCGTTTACGGGCCGGGGTCAAGTCTGTCGCACCCTTGGTGCAGGTGGCCACCGACACTGGGCACGGTCCCTGTGACGGCTTTCGGTGCCCTGCCGTCTGCAAAGGTGCCTTACTGTGGCTTTACCCACTTCGGTACACGAGTGTCGACTACAGTCGACAGCCACAGATGGACGCGCACAGCGACTTCAGCCGGCAGCCGTGACGTGACTTTTCTAATTATTCATTTATCAAAATAAAATTGTGAACATTTAAAAATAACGCAATGAGGCCGGGCGCGGTGGCTCACGCCTGTAATCCTAGCACTCTGGGAGGCCGAGGTGGGCGGATTGCTCGAGGTCAGGAGTTCGAAACCAGCCTGAGTGAGACCCCGTCTCTACTAAAAATAGAAAGAAATTAATTGACCAACTAAAAGTATATATACAAAAAATTAGCCGGGCATGGTGGTGCATGCCTGTAGTTCCAGCTACTCGGGAGGCTGAGACAGGAGGATCGCTTGAGCCCAGGAGATTGAGGTTGCTGTGAGCTAGGCTGACGCCACGGCACTCACTCTAGCCTGGGCAACAAAAGTGAGACTCTGTCTCAAAAAAAAAAAAAAAATTAAAAAAAATATAACGCAATGAAAGCATATATGTGTATGTTACCTATTCTGATTTGCATGACAGGTAAAGCCGCCTGTAAAGCAAAACAAGCTTCCGGTGCTTTCAAGCTTTCCTCATCACACGAGAGCAAAGCAGACCCGCCGACGATGCGCAGCGCAGGCCGCCGTGCGGACCGTGGGCGCCGCTGCGGGCAGGGTTTCGCCACCGGCTAGCGCCGCGCCCAAGTGGTTAATGAGGTCGAACGCGGCTGCCCATTTGTGGGCCACTCACATTTCCTCTTACGAAATGCCATTTTTCTGTCTTTTGTTGATTTTTCTATTGTCCTGTGTGTTTTTTACTATTGATTTTTACAAGTCCTGAATGCATTCTGGATACAAACTTTGTCAGTTACCTGCGTTGCAGACATCTCCATTTTTGCCTTGTTTTTGCACTCTATGTGTTTTTTTTTTTTAAAAATAAAATTAAAAAATTTTATTATAGTTAAAAATTTTTAATTATTTCTTTTATGGTTTGTGTGTTTTAAAGTAAAGACCTTCTTACTAACCATGAGATCACACACCTTTTTCTTGTGCACTTTCTCTGAAACTGTTCACACTTGCGATGGGTCGGGATTCGATTTTGTTTCGGAACCTGGGTCACGCGAGTCCGTGCGCCGTGTCCTGCGAGTTCACCTGCTCACCTGCGAGCTCGCCCAGGCGAGCACAGCAGAGCTACGCGCTGGGGCCGAGGGTTTCCTGGTTCATGGAGGGCCACCGGCTCACCCTGCTTGCCCGGGACTCTCCTGGCTTGTGTCCTGAAAGTCCTGGGCCAGCTGGGACGGCTGGCACCCCTGGGTGCATGTCCGTCCACGTAGTGCAATCTAGGGACTGCCTCATTCATTCATTCATTCACTCATTCATTCAACACTTGTTTCTCGCCCACCCTATGTTGGTAGCGCCCTCCAGTATCTCGCCTGTTTGCCGTGACACCCACAGACCCGCACCCTTCCCTGTTCCCGGCGCCCGGCTCCCCGAGGAGGGGCGTGAGCCTGACACGCCCGCCCTGGCTGGCGGTTAAGACGGCGGCGGCGAGCCCCTGCCCTGGGTCGCCCCGCAGGGGAGAGAAGCGAGGCCACCGTCTCACAGGCAGGAGGGCTCCAGCGGCCCAGCCTGCTCCTGGGGCTCGGTCAGGACTGTTAGATTCTGATCGTTTGTCCCTTTTTAGAGAGTCGGGGCAGCTCCCAGGGTGGAAAAGTTCCGGCAGCGCCGAGCCGCCAGGGGATCCGGAGCGGGAACCTCGGCAGGGCAGGAGGCGGCTTGGCCCGGCGCAGGCCCCTCCGAGCAGGCCCAGCGGGAGTGGGGGAGCTCCCCCTTGTTGAGCTGGGGGCGGTGGAGGTGTGTGTGTGCAAATCGGGACCTGCCGGCGGAACGCCGCGCGGCGGGGAGTTTTCCTTGGTTCGGAGGCGCACCTTCACCCGTTCGCTCATTCACGGCACGCGTGGCGAGCAGCCCCTGCGTGCGGGAGCCAGACCGCGAGGGGCCACCCAGCAGTAGGGGTTGGTGGCCCAGGTGCGGCCACGGGACAAGCAGGTGGAACGCACTGAGCCACGTGGGAGCAGGCGTCACGAGGTGCAAGGTTCAGAGCAGGGCCGGCCGCGCCACAGGGCCACCAAAGCCTCCTGGGAACTGGGGGGAAGCTGGCGCCACTCTCGATGGTCGCTTAGCGACGGCCAGAGCAGCAGGCGGAGTGTGCGAAGGGCTCGGAACTCTTGGAGCTCGGCCCGTGGAGCCCCCGTGGGCAGGAGAGTGACCGGGACACGCTTGGATCACGGCTGGGGCAAGTACTTGGGGCCAGCAGCCGGCCGAGGGCGGGAGGCTGGAGGGAGGTGTCCCCCCGACCCCTGGGCAGGCGGCATCGGTCCAGGCAGCCGGCGGGGAGGAGGGGAAGCAGCCTCTGCTCCGGCAGGTTCCCGAGACTCTCCATGCAGCCCCAGCACCCTTCTTCACCCGACAAAAGCAACAACCGACACGGCGAAACGCTTCCAAACATGCACAGCGCACGTCCCATCAACATGCTAATTAGGGCTCGTTAACTGCGAGCGCAGCCGGGGGACCTCTCCGGAACCTTCTGTCTGCCCCCAGGGCCTGAGCAAGCGCCCATCTGCCGGGACTCCCAGGCCGCCCAGCCTTCTGCCGCAGCCCACGCAGGGCCCGTGGGGACTGCAGCCCCCATGTCCGCCATGGCGGCGGTGTCTGGCGGCGCCGGCTCTGGTGTGAGCTAGCACATGGGGAGCACCCGCCGTGGCGTGCAGTCCGGATGAACGTTTGCCACCGAGGCAGGGATGAGCCGGGCCGTGGGGAGCTGTCCCGGCAGCCGTCCCCGGGCCACGGCAGGGCCTGGGCCAAGCCTCTCACCACGCTCCTGTCACCATCTGAGGGCAAAACCTGCTCAGAGGGGAGAAAAATAACGCGATGTCTCCCTGCCCTTTCCTTTTAAACATTAGCTTCGAGACCAGCTGCACTCACAGCAAAACAAGAAGCCGGCGCAGGCCGGACTGGCTGCCTTTTAGTCGTCGTCATTTGCTCTGTGGATCTGTCACAGGTGCAGCCCCAGGCTGCGGGGCGGGGTGCTGGCGGGTGCCATCAGCGCGGCTGCCACGGAGGGGCTGCCCGGCCGGGCCCAGGCAGAGCGGGGCTGGGTGCCGGCTTCCAGGCGACGGAGAGAATTGTGCCAGACTCCCTTGGTCTGTGGCCGGTCTGTGCAAGGCTGTTGGGCGAGAGGAAGAGGAGGGAGAGAAGGTCAGAGGCGGCTGCAGAGGCAGCTGTCGGTGCTCCTTCCCCCGCTCTGCCCACACCTTGCCGTGGGGACCTGCCCACCTGGTGGCCAGCGGGTGACCCTGCAAAGGACTGACCCGAAGGTGGTAACGTGGCGGGCTTGATTTGCCCTACGTGTCCTGGGGGACCAGGACCTTGTTCAGTCTTCCTCTCCCCGCACGGTCCCCTCCCTCACGCCGTTTCCCCTGGGCGCCTCACCCGGAGAACCGCACGGAAGGAAGATCCCTGCCGCTGAAGACACCTATGGGTCCCATCCCCAGGTTGGTCCTCGCGACCCTGTCCAGGCTTCGGTGGCTCTCAGTGTCCCCGGGTACGGGACAGACGCTTTCTCGTCCCTATGGGAGCACCAGGGATCACAGGCCGAGAGTCACTCGGGGCTGCTCGGGGGCTCGCCAGGTGTCAGGGGAAGTCTCGGTCCCCGCGACACCCGTGGGTGGCCGCCCCCACCCCCCAGGGGACCCCCAGGCCACTTTCGCTCCGTCCGTGACCCCTCCCCGCCAGGGATCCGGCCTGGCAGAAGTTTGCTTTATTTTTCCACCCGAGCGCAGTTTATTTTCATAATAATAAAAAGATCGAAGTCAGTATAGTTTGATAGGCACCAGCAGGGAGATGTATTTAAATCGGAGATACAGATGGACTTTTTTTACGAGGTGAGATTCGCACAACAGAACATTCACCATGTTAAAGCGGGCGATTCCAGGGCTTTCCGTCCACCCACACTGCTGTGCGGCCACCAAGCCCCTCCGTCTAGGTCCCGGACCTTTGTATCCCCCCAAAAAGCAGGCCGTTACTGCCTGTCCTCCTCCCCGGCCCCGGCCCCTGCGGTCTGCGCGGGTCTCCGCGGGGCGCCCTGCCTCCCACACCGCGCAGAATAGAATCACAGTGGGCCTTTTGCGGCTCGTTCCCTTGCCGTGTCTCGCGGTTCATCCATCCACGTGTGGCACCTGCCGGCTGCCCCACTGCCTGGCGAGTGCCACCCTGCCGTGTGGGTGGCCGTGCCGGGTCTGCCCACCGTCCTTCGGCAGGCTGGGCTGTTCCCGCCTTCCAGCCGTCGTGACTGCTGCAGCTGGGACAACCGTGTGTGCGTTTTTGTTTGCAAACTGCTTCGATTCTTCCGGGCGTCTCTCTGGGAGCGGAATTGCCGGTTGGAGAGTGTTTCCGCGTCTCGCTGCCCCGTGGTGGCGGCACCGTTTCTCACTCCAGCCAGGGACACACACGGGGTCCCGGTAGCTCTCACTCTGCCCCGTAATTTTCACCTTCTGTTTCCATCACGCCGTCCTGGTGGGTGCGTGTGTGTGTGTGTGTGTGGGGCGTCTCTCCGTGGTGTTGCTTTGCTGTCCCCACGGCTCCTCTCACCTGCTGCTGGCATCTGCGGGTCCCTCCAGGGGCTGCCGCTTTGCTCTCTGCTCCTTTCTCAGGTCTCCTGCTCGCTCCATCCCCCGGGGCCTCGGTTCGACCCCACTGCACCCCTAGGTGCCCACCACTGCCTCTCGAGACGTCCACTCCCAGTCCCAGCCCGTCCCATGGGTGGGGCTGCACGTGGGTGCTTGGATAGGGAACCCCCCCACCCCAGGAGTGGACCTAGAGATGAGGATTGGAGTGCAAGTAGATTGTTGGGGGACGCCAAACCTTGGTAAGGGAGGGGACAGGAGTCGGGGAGGGGAAGGCAGGGAGAGTGGACCGTGGGGCGGGGGCTTGTTCAGCGGCTGCCAGAGTGCACCCGCCCTATGGGTCTTTGAGGGCTTTTCCCTCGGGGTGTTGGCGCCCTGGCACTGGCAGCCTGCTACCTGGTCAGAGGCGGGAAGGACGGGGACACGTGGGCTCCAAAGGCCAGAGAGCGCACGCAGGGGAAGACATGCAGTTGTCAGGGTGGGGGCCGGGCGGGGCGTGCCCAGCCGGTCTGCCGCGTGGGGCAGCGGCTCCCAAGGCAGTGGTGCGGGCAGAGGTGCGGGGGGGGAATCCCTCCACTCTGCCCTGGGCTTGAGAACGTCAGCTGGTGGCTGCTTTCCCAGCCCTGCCCGCTGGTGTCCGGGGAGCCCAGACCGGGAGCCAAGGGGAGCCAGGTTAGGCTGTACCTGGGCCCTGCCCGCCCCAGTGGCAGGTGTCGGACTCCTTCTGTGGCCCTCCGCCCCACTGTCACGGGCGGGTGGGAGCTGACCCAGGAGGCGCCGGCCACACCGCTTGGGAGCAGGTGCTCGCTCTCAGACGACGGAGCTGCTTTATCTAACCTGAGTGCTGGGGACAGGGGCCATGCACACCCTTTGGCTTCCGTTCAGCCCAGGGACTGCAGGGGAAACAACGTCCCCCCAGCTGGGGTTCAGACATAGACGTTTCGACGGGCTCGGTGTGGAGGGGATGGAAGAAGCTTGCGGGAAGGGCAACCGGACCCCGGAAAGGACATTTTTGGTGGGGGGAGCATGCGGGATGGGGTTTAGAGCCGCAGCGGGGCTTGAGTGTGGCTGGACCAGCGTCTCTGGGGACGGAACGAGGCTCTGCTAAAACCCACGTGGCTGAGCTCCACCGGGGGTGCCCTGGGCTCTGCGGAACGGAAGGGAACGTTCTGCGTGGCTAGAGGTGCAGGCTCCTCTGCGGGGACCTTGGAGCACGGGGTCTCAGAGGGACGGGGGTTGGGGGCCACCGGCTGCATGGGGGGGGCTCAGCTCCCTGTCCTGGGCTGCTCTACCATGGGCTCCACGAGGGCTCCACGGTGTGCGGGAGGGCTGGACTCGGGGCCCCCGGGGCCCAGGTGCGGCTCTGGTGACACAGCTTTGGGGGCGAGAATGTGAGAAAGTGCCGCCTCCAGGTGTGGGTGGGCCCAGCAGACCCTCACCGCCTCTGTCTACCTGGACAGTGATGGAGGTGCCCCCCCCACCCGGGGCAAGTCCCAGACCCCCGAGGACCCCTCCTGTGAGCCGAGTTGGCCTGTCAGACACACTGTTGGCCTCACTGGAACATTCGCCTCTTGGTGCAGCCCAGGAATGTGCTAGAGCTGTGATTTCTCTTCCCCCTGAGCCCCTTCCCAGGTCCTTCCTGCCGCAAACCTCTCCTCCCAGAGTGTGGGGGTGTGTGGCCCTTCCCCTCCCCCACTGCCACCCCCACATCCCCCAGTGACACCCCCCACCGATACCCCTTCTCCACTGACACCCCCATCCCCCACTCCTGCCCCACCCCACATTGACACCCTCCCCTTCCCACTGCTGCCCTGTGGACTTGGAGCTCCTCACAGAGCCCGTTAACCAGCCCCCCAATTGCAGTGCGCAGTTAAATCCCTGTAGAAAAATCCCTTCCTGGTGTGCATGTATATGTATGGATATGTATATATGTGTGTGTGCACAAACACGCACATGTCTGTATTTACATAAATGGATATATGCATATATGTGCATTCGCACCTCTAGTGCATTTGTGCATCTGTGTGTGTGTACATGCATGTGGATGTACACTTATGTGTGTGTATATGTGTATGTATAATTGTAAGTGATACCAATAGCTATGTATATGTATAGACGCATGTGGATATGTTTATCCATGTTTATATAAATGTATGTATGTGTATATGTACATTTATGTGTATGTGTCCATCTATTGTGTGCCTGTGTACACGTATATGAATGTGACCATCCATGTGTATCTGTGTATGTGTATGTCTACTGTATATCTATGTGCACACATACATATATGTGTATTTATCCATGTGGATATGTACCTTATATGTTTGGGTACATCTATGTGTTTGCATGTGTATATATACATGTACATATATGCATGTGTATGTACACGTGTATGTGCATACATAAATTGTATATGTGGGCATGTACGGGGGCATCTAGGCGTGTGTGTGCGTGTGTGCATGAGTGTGCGTGTGTAGTGTTCATGCCATCATGTGACCCTAATTTTCTCTTCAGTGTTCTCAGGCACCTGCAATGACATTACCTGTGTGCCCCCACCAGGAGGCCACCGTGGCCCAGCGGCTGGCACGAGGTGAGTTGCCAGGATGGCCCGATGGCTCCCTCACGTGCCGGAGGAGGACTTGGATTCCCCGTGTGGTCTCCGGGTGGTCCAGCTTGCGCTCAGGGCTCCGGCCTCCTCTGACTCCAGTCCCCCATCCCGGGCTGCCTCTGACTCCAGTCCCCCATCCCGGGCTGCCTCTGACTCCAGTCCCCCATCCCGGGCTGCCTCTTCCCCATTCCCAGGCTGCTCTGACTCCAGTCCCCCCATCCCGGCACTGCTTGACTCCAGTCTCCATCACCGGGCTCTGCCTCTGACTCCCAGTCCCCCATCCCCGGGCTGCCTCTGACTCCAAGTCCCATCCCGGCCTGCCTCTGACTCCAGTCCCCCATCCCGGGCTGCCTCTGACTCCATCCCTCCGGCTGCCTCTGACTCCAGTCCATCCGGGCTGCCTCCTGACTCCAGTCCCATCCCGCTCTCTGACGTCCAGTCCCATCCCAGGCTCTCTCTGGACTCCAGTCCCCCATCCCGGGCTGCCTCGATCCATCCCCATCCCGCTGCTCTGACTCCATCCCATCCGGGCCTTGACCCATCCATCCCGCCTGCCTCTACTCCAGTCCCATCCGGGCTGCCTCCTGACCCGAGTCCATCCCGGCCTGCCTCTGACTCCATCCCATCCCGGCTGCCTCTTACTCATCTCACCGGGCTGCCCTCTGACTCCAGTCCCCATCCCAGCTGCTCTGACTCCCAGTCCCCCACCCAGCTGCTCTGACTCCAGTCCCCCATCCCGGGCTGCCCTATGACTGACAGTCCCCCATCCGGCTGCCTCTGACCCAGTCCCCATCCGGGCCTCCTCGACGAGTCCCCATCCCAGGCTGCTCTGACTCCAGTCCCCATCCCGGCCTGCCTGCCCCTGCTCCTCCGTGACTCAGGCGTGCCTCTCCCAACAAGATGGTCCGTGCCGCAGCTCCTCTGAATGGCTCCAGACCCACCAACACCAGCAAATTTCCCAGGCTCCCGGCGGGCCGCGCAGGCTGTCCGCCAGGAACACGTGTCGTTCGGTCGCTTCTTCCGAGGGGCCGCACGCCGGGAGCACGGCTCTGAGGCTGGCTGGGAGAAGGGAGCGGGGTGCAGGCTGGGCCGCTGTCCCCCCAAAACGCCCCACTCCCTCCTGGTGGACCAGGCAGGCAGAGAAACCCTGCGGGGGCAGCCGGAGCCCGCAGTCCGGGAGTCGGAGAGAGAAATACCTTTCCTTCCCCCTTCCCTGCGGAGGACCTCCGGGAGCCACTGCTCCGACTCCCGGAACGAATTAGCATTCCAAGGGCTGGTGCCGAGGCCGCTCTTCTGCACGGGAGGGACACAGGAGCACCGCGGAAGATGACTTTGTAGAAAAGCATGAAAGCTCTGGAAAGGGCCTTGATGCTCCCGCCGCTAATAAATTTCAGCTGGTGCAGCAGGATAATGGCGTGCGTGCGTGAGTGC
>NC_033675.1:3013613-3046574 GCF_000165445.2 Microcebus murinus | reverse complement strand
TCAGGTGCTCCTCCCACTCAGGTGCTCCCCCCATGTAGGCACTCCCCCACTCAGGTGCTCCTCCCACTCAGGTGCTCCCCCCATGTAGGCACTCCTCCCACTCAGGTGCTCCTCCCACTCAGGTGCTCCGCCCATGTAGGCACTTCCCCACTCAGATGCTCTCCCCACTCAGGTGCTCCTCCCACTGAGGTGCTCCCTCACTCAGGTGCTCCCCCCACTCAGGTGCTCCTCCCACTCAGGTGCTCCTCCCACTCAGGTGCTCCCCCCATGTAGGCACTCCCCCACTCAGATGCTCTCCCCACTCAGGTGCTCCTCCCACTGAGGTGCTCCCTCACTCAGGTGCTCCCCCCACTCAGGTGCTCCTCTCTGCTTAGGCAGATCCTCCTGCTCAGGTGCTCTTTCCTGCTTAGCTTGTTTCTCCCTGCTCTGCGGCTCCTCCCTACTCAGGTGCTCCTTGCTGCCCAGATGCTCCTCCTTGCTCAGTTGCTCCTCTCTGCCAGATGCTCCCCCCTGCCCAGGTGCTCCTTTTGGTCAGTTGCTCCTCTCTGTTCGGGTACTCCTTCCACGCAGGGGCTCCTTCCTGCTCAGGCTGCCGGGAGGGGGCCTTGAGTGACTCCATAGCCGTCCCCTCCAACAGTGGTGGCCGCCGCTGCTCTCTGGCTAAACAGGAGTAATTGCCAATTGCATCCTGCGGCGGCTGTCCTTGGCCTCATCTGGGGTTTCATTCTGCGAGGAAGATGGCTCTTGAAATCCCTCAATTTCGGTGTCTCAGGTGACAGGTGCTGATTTACAATGATGCCGCCATGTTGATGTTTTGGAGCTACGTCTCCAATCTGACCCGATTTTTCTCTTTCTTTCTTTATTCCTTAGGGCTCTCTCCGCTGTGTTTGGACCCAGCTAGCTCAGCGGGGCCACAGGGCTGTCTCCCCGCGGCCCTCGGCTCACCCTCCTGTCCCCCGGCTGCTGCTAAGCCGATGCCGCCGGGACGGAACCTGCCCACGGCCCCTGCTCGTGACCAGCGTCCCTCCGCGCTGCCCCGCACGTTCCCTGTCTTTCTGCCGGCTCTGATTCCAAGACGCCCTCCGTGCGCCTCTCTGCACCCTTGCTCAGGCCGCAACCCGCCCGAGCGCCCTCCTCCCTCCCCTACAGTGGCCACGCGGCGTCCTCGGCGGCCAGACGGAGGAACTGCCGCGCCCGGGACGCATCCTGAGCCTCCGGAGTGTCCCGAGGCCTCGTCTTGCTCCAGGGCCTCTCCGACCCCTCATCCCACCGGCGTCCTGGGCCGAAGGCTGTCGTCCCCTGTGCGCTGCCAGCCCCGGGCTCACGAGGCGCTCACCAAGCCCGCTGCGCGACCCCGCGGCCGACAGACCCTCTCCAGCAGCGAGAACACGTGGCCGCGCTCTTCTGTGTTGGTGGCGCCCGCTCCGAGCAGGCACGAAAACGGCCCACGCGGGGGCCTCCCCCCATCCCCCACCTTGATCGGTTAGCCTGGGCCGCGGCCACCAGGGGCTGGGGCATGTGTCAGTCAGTCCTGCTAACCGCTGGGACAAGCTGCCCCAGCCCGGGACTCGCACACTGCACGCACGCTGGCTGGCCTGCACAGGTGTCCTTCCCACCAGTGACACCGTCCTCTCCAAGGTGGGGCCTCCAAGGCCTCCACGGGAAGGAGGGAACATGAGAATGTGGCCACTTCAGCCCGGAATCGACACCACATCTTTCCAATCCATTCCTTTGGCCAGGACGGGACGTCTGGCCCCACCTGCCTGCAGGGCGGACGGGGCGGGAAGGGCAGAGGGCCTGGATCTTTCGGTGCCAGCGACCCGTCCCTGCCACGGGGCCTCGGGGACAGCCGTGTGGCCCTCCACGCATCTGACAGCTCTGTGCCCGGAGTTCCTGACTCAAGTGAGCACAGTGACCCCACTGTGGGGGTTAACACGGCACCGTCAGTGAAGAGCCTGTCACAGGCCCGGCACATATGATGAATCCCCGAGCCTACGGCCATGGAAGTTTCCGGAGGCAGAATTTGGAGAAAGCAGCGGCACAGCCTCAGGCCTGCACTTGCCAGGGCCCCAGTCCCTCGTCCTGGAGGAGATAGCTCGCTTCTACCACCATTTCTGAACTCGGGGTTGGAAGCCGGACACTTCGCAGACGCCCCGTCAGCCCCGGAGGACGCACAGCCCCCCGCGCCGGCTCAGTGCGGGGCCGGGGGCGGCTGAGCCTCGCTCTGTGCCCGTGCGGCAGGCAGCGTCTTTAGATAAAGAACCGCCGAACCCTGCTGGACCTGGAAGCACGATGCCCGATTCACAGTGGAGCACGGAGAGGCCCGGGCACCTGCCCATGTCACCGGCCAGGTCGCGGCTAGGGCCGCGGTGTCTCTGTCCCCCACCCCCCGCCCTGGGCCCCTCCTGCAAGAGGCCGCGACTCGGGCGACGCAAACAGAGTTTGTGCGGAAAGTGTCCTGTGCGCTCTTCTGGCAAAAGCTGTTGGAAAATGACGAGAGAGAGATAGAGGGGCCATAAAGGGGACATCAGTATTCCGATGGCGTCTCAGGAGCTGTGACAGATCTCCTGGGCGATTTAAAGGGAGCGAAGCAGAGGTTTGGTGGGTGGAGGGGGCGGGGCTGGCTCAGGGCCTGTCTAACCGCCTGACCGTCGCTCACCTGAGGCTGGAGCCACGGAATGTGCCGGCACCCCCGGCGGCCGGGAGCTGGGAGCGAGCCCATGTCGGCGGGTGGACGAATGGTCAGCAGGACACGGTCTTCCCGGAAAGTAGACCGTGAGTCAGCCTGAAACAGGAAGGGAGCCTGACACCTGCCGCCACGGCAGGGACCATCCCCGAGGACGCCGTGCTGCGTGATCGCCGGGACACAGAGGGCAAACGCCGTGTGACGCATGTGGAGGTGGCCCCTGGGGCCGGGGGCAGAGGACCAGACAGAGATCAGATGGCGGCTGCCGGGACGGGGGTGGGGGGATGGGGAGCTGCCGAGCGGGGCTGGGGAAGATGGAAAGCGTCCACGGGTGGATGACGGCGATGGTTGCACAGCAGTGGGCGTGTGGCGTGTGTCTAAGGCCTCTGAACTGTGCATTTATAAATGGTTAGGATGGCACATTTTATGTTGTGTGTCTTTTACCACAATTTAAAAAAAGCAAAAAAAAAAAAAAAAAAAAAGCAGTGTGAGTATTCCCAGCCACTTCGGAGCCTTTCCCAGGCTTTCCTCCGACCCTCACAAGGTGTTCCCGGTTGCGCCAGGAGCCCCAGGGACGAGTGCTAAGGCCTGTGTAGGGCGGCAAGCCTGCAGGGCCGGCCGGGGTAGCAGCGCCTCAACCTGCCCCCAGCCCCTTGTGGACTTCAGGTTTCACGTCTCTGCTCCCTCCCGAGCTCAGTGCAAAGATTGGGCTACAAGAGAATTTTGCATCGCTCTGTGTCGGGCCAAACTTACAAAAGGTACTTTGGGAATGATTAGCCTGTGCTATCACATCCCCCCACCTGAGATTTACTGCATAATTGACGTCTAGGAGGCCGACCTCCAGTGCAATTTAACGTGGACTGTGTCTGCGTACAGCAACCTAGCCTTCCTGGGGGGCTGAGAACACCCTTTACTGGGAGCGAGTTACCCACGAGTGGTATTCTGTTTTCAGATAGAACTAAAGCTGTGTCAACGTTTTGGGAGGTGTGAGGCCGGGCGCGGTGGCTCGCGCCTGTAATCCTAGCACTCTGGGAGGCTGAGGCGGGTGGATCGCTCAAGGTCAGGAGTTAGAGACCAGCCTGAGCAAGAGCGAGACCCCCGTCTCTACCAAAAATAGAAACAAAATAGTTGGCCAACTAAAAATATATAGAAATAATTAGCCCGGGCATGGTGGCGCATGCCTGTGGTCCCAGCTACTCGGGAGGCTGAGGCAGGAGGATCGCTTGAGCCCTGGAGTGTGAGGTTGCTGTGAGCTAGGCTGACGCCACGGCACTCTAGCCGGGGCAACAGAGGGAGACTCTGTCTCAAAAAAAAAAAAAAAAAAAGCCATTTTTGGGAGACGTGGGCAAAGCCGTGAAGACTAAAGGACAGGTGACACGGGACGCTAGGTGTTTGCAAAATCATCTTGCAGCTGGGGGGACACCCTGTTACGCTCACATCTCAGAGGGCCTGGGCGAGGTCTGATCCCCTACAAAGGACTTGGGAGGGGACAGCCGGAGCCCAGGATGACTTCATTGTGGAGACAGAAACTAATTCCTCCCTAAGTGGGAAGAGGCTCTTTAGCTGCATTAAGAGTCTGAAATCTGATGAAAAGGCAAATAGATTCAATCTTCCTTGCATCAGTCACCTGGGACTTCATCAGACTCAAACCGATTAGGAAAATTCACATTGAAAGCATCGTTTATAATGGACCAAAATCATAGAAAACATTTGGCTTAGAGCGAGGTAGGAGCGGCATTTCTACCTAAGCCGTAATCTTTCACGATGCCCCCCCTCCTCTTCTCAGGGTTTGACAGCCCTGTCTCCTCCCCAGGACTAATCATTAGACTAATTAGTGGCTAATCAATGTTTAATTAAAACCTAGCCATTAATTATAGGAAATGCCATGGCAACCTGGGAATAAAATGTGGCTGCAGGACGGATCCGATTTCCTTAAACTTAGACCGGAACAGAAAGGTTTCCTTCCTGCCTGTGTCGCTCCCTCCTTGCGCTTTGGCGTGGGGAGGGTCGGGAGGGCTGGAGAGGGGGGAAGAGGGGCGGCGTGGACCAGGGTAGGTTGCTCTGAGCTTCTCCGGCTGCCACCCGGTTCTCCCTCCCACTCCCCCGACGCTTTCCCCCTGGTTCTGCCACTCCTCTTCCCACGCCCGGAATGCAATCTAGTTTTCCTCTGTAGACCCTTGCTTGGGTCTCTATATACCTGCATTCAGACTACCTCGGGCTTGTCACCTTGAACTTCAAGGTTCTGGATCTGTGGCTCTTAACCCTGGTTGCAAGTTAGAATCTAAGGGAGCCTAGAAGTAGACCCGGCACGTGTGGGTGCATGCCGTAGGACTGATATTCGACAAGCGTGGCCCCGTGGAGGAGGGGCATGGATGATCTTTGCAACAGGTGGTGCTAGGTCAACTGGAGAGTGACCCGAGAAAAAGCAGGAGGCTCGATCCCTACCTCACACCATACCAAGGGAAAAAAAATCAACTCCGCCTCCCAGAAGATAACACAGATTACCCACAATGTCCTTATGATTCAAAGAGCATTAACCAGGAGGAAAAATATTAACCAAGTGCGTTATACTAAGATCGAGAGCTTCTGTTTATCAAAAGACACCGGCAAGAGAGTGAAAAGTCCGGTACCAAGTAGGAGAAGACATTAATGTTCGCAACATACGTGACCAAAACAGGGCTAATGGGAAAATGGGAAAAAGACTCGAACAAGTACTTCACAAAGTGCTTCATTAGTCCTCAGGGAAATGTCAGCTGAGGTGCTGCCGCATGCCCGCTGGAAGGCTGAAATGGACAGGTGGCCAATCGTAAGTGCTGCTAAGGACAGAGAGTGGTTGGAACCTTCATACCCTGCTGGTAGCGGTGTGAACTGGAACAACTGCTTTGGAAAACTGTTCAGCAGGATCTGAAAAAGCTGGGTGCACGCCTGCCCCAAGACCCAGCCACTCTGCTCCCTGACACCTCCCAGCGGAAACGCATGCGAGGTGCACAGACGCACGTACGAGGGCGATCGCGGCAGCGCTATTTCCATGGCTCCAGACGGGCAGCGACCCGCACAGAGCAACCTTCCGCACCAAGTAAACGGTGCTGGATGCATGCACAGGAAAAACGAAACGGCACTTCCACGCTCAACGAGCCTCACAAACATAACGCGGAGTCCAAGAATCCAGGCTTCGCACTGGTGTGATGGGACCCCTGCAGGTGGGTGGTCACCTCGGGGGACGAGAGGCGGCGATGACAGTGGGGGGGGAGGTGTGTGGGGACAAGGGAACCTCTGGGGATCTGTAATATCCTGTTCCTCGATCCCAGGGGTGACGGGATGTCCACTTTGTGACGATTCGCTGAGCAGACACTTATGATTTGTGTGCTTTTGGGCATATATGTTAGTTCCTTGAAATTGAAAAACAGCAATAACATATATAAAATTGGGTCGGAGTCTTTGGGGTGTGGGGAGGGTCCGGCATGGGTGGTTGTATGGAGTCCCCGGTGACTCTGCTGTGTGTCGGGGGTGCCAGTCTGGCCTGCACCCCACCTCGTGTCTTCCCCCTCTCACCCCCTCCCTGCCTGTCTCCGTCACCTTTGGGTTTCTTTTCTTTTTTTGAGACAGAGTCTTGCTCTGTCACCAGGCTAGAGTACAGTGGTGTCATCAAAGCTCACGGCAACCTCAAACTCTTGGGCTCAAGGGATCCTCCTGCCTCAGCCTCCCGAGTAGCTGGGACTACAGGTGCACACCTCCACACCTGGCTAATTTTTCTATTTTTTGTAGAGACGAGGTTTTGCTCTTGCTCAGGCTGGTCTTGACCCAGAGCACTGGGATTGCAGGCATGAGCCACCATGCCCAGCCCTTTTCTGTTTCTGGAATGTGGCAGGCACTTTCCAGCCCCAGTCTTTTGTGCTTGCTGTTCTCGGGCTTGGAATGTTCTCTCCTGGCTGGGCTCTTCAAGTCACCCGTAGAGTGACCTCCACTGACCTGCCTATCTGTCAGCCTGTTTATTTCCTGTGTTATCCTAGCGACAATGTCCTTTGTTCACCAAGTCCCATTTCTTTCTCCAGGAAGATTTAAAGGAGGGCTTTCCAGTTTTCCCTGCAATTAGGTTGGGGCCAGGGTTTGTGGACAGAAGTGACCCACACTGCACTGCTTCCAACGTTGTCACAGAACCTCTACCTGATGTCCACGTTCACTGCTCCTCGTGGTGGGCCGTGACCATGGCGACCACCCGTGCAAGAGGGAGGCGCTCTGGGATGTGAGGAGCCTGGGTCTGGAGCCTCCACCCGGAGGAGAGTTGCCAGGAAGAGCCGCCTGAACCACGCTGGACTGGGGTATGGACAAGAACTAAGCCTTGCAGTGAGCTACCGAGATTTGCTCGTTACTGCAGCAGAACCTAGACTCCCCTGAAGAACGTGCTCTTACTGCAATCCGAGCTTATCTAGTCGCAGGACTTATCTATGGGCTTCCCTTCTGCTTCTGTCTAGAACGTAAGCTCTTGTTCCTGACTGTCCTCGGGGCCTGTGAATAAGCAGGTTGCCTGGCTTGTAGAAGGAGCTCAGCGGTGCATGACACGCCACCCGGCGCACTAGGAACACAGCGGTGCTGTTCTCAGGGGAGAGTGCAGTGCAGTGGGGAGAGCATGGACCCATGGGTTTGCGTCTCAGCCCTGCGTGAGCGACGGCTTCACCCTTTGAGCTGTGGTGTGTCCATCTCTAGTGCCTACTCTGAGAGCCTGCAGAAAGGATGGCGTGAGATCATGCTTGCAGACCACCTGGTATTAATACTCTGCATGGCACGTAGTAGGAACGCAACACCTGTAGCTTCCCCAGGCATTCATAGCCACAGAGGGGCACGTGGGTGTAGACGCAGGAACAGACACGAGGGCACCTGCCAGGGCCTGGCGTTCAGAGGCTGCAGGACGCTGCACTTTCAGTTGGGGTGGGATCAGGGAGCTGCCGGGCACGCCCCACCTGTCCAGGTTAGCAGGAGCTGCCTCCCAGGTGCAGAGGGACGTGGCATTGCCCTGACCCACCTGACGGCACACCTGTGAATCCACCACGCCAGGTAGCCTTGGCACCTGCTGTCCCCTCCCGGCCTCCCCTTTGCTTCCCTCTCCTGCCGCCCCCGAAGCGGCGTCTTCCTCCGTCAGCACCTGATCGGGCGCACCTGTCCGGAGCTCACCTGTTTCTCTGCTGGGTTTTACCCTCCCCTGGACGTCTGCTTTTTAAGAGCTGATTCCTAAAGGCTTGAGATGTTTCCACGGGGAATGAAAGGCCCGGCGCCAGCGGGGAGGGGCGCGCTTTGGGTCCCCCCCCCCCCCCCGCCGCAGAACCAGCCCTTTGCACTGGGAGAAGCGGGAGCAAACTCCGGCCTGCTGTCGAGGAAACGGCGCTGCGCCAGGTACACGGACTCGGCGTCTCGGACGCAGCCCCGGCTCTGTGCGTGGGGCAGGGGAGGGCTGGGGGCCGGCCTGGGGGCTGCACCTGTCCAGGCGGAAACAGGAGAGTGGACCGTGGAGAGTGTCCAGTCCAGGGGAGCCCCACATTTTACCAAGGACCCCTGGGCATCTGGTGAAGCCAACGGGCCCCTTCTCAGAATAATGGTTTTAAATACATAAAGGACATTTTCTAGGGTTAAAGTATTGAAATATAATTATCACAATATTTTAACACTGAAATAATATAACATCTATGCTTCTTTTTTAATTAATTAATTAAATTAATTAATTTATTTTTTGAGACAGAGTCTCCCTTCTGTTTCCTGGGCTAGAGTGCTGTGGCATCAGCCTAGCTCACAGCAACCTCAAACACCTGGGCTCAAGCGATCCTCCTGCCTCAGCCTCCCGAGTAGCTGGGACTACAGGCATGCGCCACCATACCCGGCTAATTTTTTCTATATATATTAGTTGGCCAATTATTTTCTTTCTATTTATAGTAGAGACGGGGTCTCGCTCTTGCTCAGGCTGGTCCAGAACTCCTGACCTCGAGCAATCCGCCTGCCTCGGCTTCCCAGAGAGCTAGGATTACAGGTGTGAGCCACCGCGCCTGGCCTTATGCTTCTGTTTTAGTTGAGGTGAAGTTCATATGACATAAAGGCAGCCACGTTAAAGTGAACGGTTCAGTGGCCACGGTGTGGAATGGTTCAGAGCTATGCGACCACCGCCCTGCCCACCTGGTCCAAAGCTTATCACCCCAAGAGGACACTCTGAACCCATTGAGCCGTCACCCCCACTCCCCCTCCCCCCCGGAAACCGCCAATCTGTTTTCTGTCTCTGTGGCGTTACCTGCTCGAATATTCCATAAAAGTGGAACTGTGCGAGTCTGGCTCCCGGTGCTCAGTGCGGAGTTTCCAAGGTTCATCTGTGTTGTAGCGCGCGCCAGTGCTTTGTTTCTTTTCATGGCTGAATGATGTTCCCACACATGGCATTTTATGTCTCTGTTCGTCAGTAGACAAACGTGGGGTTGCTTCTGCCTTTTGGCTGTTGCATTGCTTCTTTTTTAATGGACTAGATAGCACGGTGTAGCAGCAGGTCTAAGAACCACCTTAATTCTTAAGCAATGACCAGGGTGAGCGATGTTTCGGGGCGTTTGCGGTAATGGACAGGTGCTAAGGAAACAGCTGTGACTTTGCTGTGTGGCAAGGCGGCAGCCGCTGCCAACGCCACTGTGGTCGGGGTCTCCGTCCACTGTTAGAAGTGTGTGCCCGGGGTGGGGGGAGACAATGGAATGTTTTTCTTTTCAAAGTTCGCAGACCCTCTGCGTTCTCTCCCCAGGTTAGGAACCCCTCCTCGCCCAAGGTAGCCTCGCTCGAGAGAAGGGAAACTGAGTCCCGAGAACTTAGCTGCCTGCCCGGCACAGTGGAGACAGGGCCAGGACCAGAGCTGCCGGTTTCCTTCTGCTCAGCGGAACCCAGGTGTCCTCAGGCTGGGCGTGATGCCAGTGGCCGCCGTGAGCTCTCCGGCGTCCTCTCACCTGGCTCTGGGCGGCCGCAGCTGCAGTGGACAGGTGTCAGGCCCAGAAGATGTGGCTGTTGCCTGGCTGACACCTGTGGTCGGTGGTTAGGTTCGGTTCAGGGTCTGCAGCAGTGACATCTGGCTGCATCCTGGGTGACACAGGGCCCCCTCAGTGCACAGGGCCCCAGGCTCTGGCCCCTTCCCTGCCCTTCCGGGACCCTCCTTGTTCACCTGCTGCTGTTCGGGCAGAGTGGAAGGCGTGGAGCTGGCGGCAGGAAGACCCAGGGCTGCGCTTCCCTCCGCTGGGCCTCGTGGAACCGAGGCGGTGGAAGAGTCGGCCGTGTCTCCGGAAGGTCCGGGGCAGGGCGGTGCGTGGAGACAGAGGCAGCCAGGGTGGGGGCTTCCTTCTGGGGAGAGGAGAATGTTCTGGAAGCCGATAGGGGTGGTGGTGGCACATATTGTGGATACACTAAGTGCCACTGAGTCGTTCACTTTAGCATAGTTCATTTTTTTTTTTTTTTTTTTTTTTTTGAGACAGAGTCTCGCTTTGTTGCCCAGGCTAGAGTGAGTGCCGTGGCGTCAGCCTAGCTCACAGCAACCTCAAACTCCTGGGCTCAGCGATCCTACTGCCTCAGCCTCCCGAGTAGCTGGGACTACAGGCATGCGCCACCATGCCCGGCTAATTTTATATATATATATCAGTTGGCCAATTAATTTGTTTCTATTTATAGTAGAGACGGGGTCTCGCTCAGGCTGGTTTTGAACTCCTGACCTTGAGCAATCCGCCCGCCTCGGCCTCCCAAGAGCTAGGATTACAGGCGTGAGCCACAGCGCCCGGCCAGCATAGTTCATTTTATGTGTTGGGAATCTCACCTTAGCAAGAAATGCGAGTCCAGCATCTCCGGCTGGGAGATGGGCCCCATTTCTGGTAAGGGCAGAGGGGACAGACAGGCAGAGGCTGGGCCCCACCCCCTTCCCTGCCCGCTCCGCCGGGTCCAGGGCCCTGGGGAGTCGGGACAGTTCCGTCTGCTGCTTGCATCCACACCAAGGCCGAGGGCCGGGCTGAAACCCGCGTGGGGACCTGGGCCCGCTTTCCTGAGCCCCAGGGGCCTCTCGGGTGCTGGCGTGGGACACGCCCACCGAGTGGCCACTGCTGCTGCCCACTCCTCCCTCAGAAAGGTCGTGCTGGGTAGCCGTGAGGCTGGGCAGGGCTGGGGGTGGGGCAGGAGGCAGCTGTGTGGAGACACCTGGGCCCGCGACACCTGGGTGATGCTGGTGCTCTGCAGCTCTGCACGGCAGGCTCCCGTGTGTGGTGGGACCCCGATAAGGTGCTGAGTGTGGGGGTGGGGCGGGGTACTGGGGGGCCCCCAGACCCACCGCAGTCGCCCCTTGGCTTAAAGGATGGGCTGCTTGGACCTGCTCAGAGGGGGTTTCCGTTTGCTGCTTGCTCCTCACCCCCCCACGCCTCCCTCCCCTCCCCTCCTTCTCTTCCTTCTCCTCCTCCTCTTCGTCCTCCAGAGCAATGGGCACCCACTGAGGGGCTTTGAGCTGAGAGTGACCTGGTCAGACCCACCTTCTGGAAAGGTCCCAGTCCCTGCCGTGTGGATTCCCTGTTGGAAGAGGGCAGAGGGAAGGGGCGAAACCAGGACAGGGGTCGGCAAAGCACGACCTATGATAGGCGGAATCCAGCCCGCTGCCTGTTTTTGCGCATAAAGTTTTATTGGAACACAGCCACGCCCAGTAGTTCACGTATGGTCAGCTGCAGCTCTCGAGATGCAAGGGCAGAGTGAAGTGGTTGCCCCAGAGACAGTCTGGCCCGAAACGGCTGACATATTCACCACCTGGCCTTTGCAGAGAGCTCGCTGACCCCGGGTGGAAAAGCTGTCCAGGGCGCAGAGCCCAGGCCAGGACTCGGGTGCAGGCCGTTCACCTGGGAGGGGACTCCGGGATGCAGGAGTTGGGGGCAGCAGGGGAGGGAGGGCAGCTCGGCCTAGAGGAGCCTCTCGGGGCTCTGCGGAAGGCCCCGGGGCCTGTTCTGGGGGTCCTATGAGGGGTAGAGGGTGGTGCCCAGAGACCGGAGTGGACGGGGCTGGGCAGGCGAGAGGGTGCACAGGGCTGAGAGCGTCCCAGGGCACCTGGGTGGTGTGGGAGCCATGGTGTTGGCTAGGTCAGGAGAATTGGTGGAGACCCCCATTTTTAATTTTTTTAATTTTTATTTTTTGAGACAGAGTCTCACTGTTGCCCTGGCTAGCATGCCATGGCGTCAGCCTAGCTCACAGCAACCTCAAACTCCTGGGCTCAAGCGATCCTGTTGCCTCAGCCTCCTGAATAGCTGGAACTATAGACATGCACCACCATGCCCGGCTAATTTTTTCTATATATATATATTAGTTGGCCAATTAATTTCTTTTTATTTTTAGTAGAGACAGGGTCTCCCTCTTGCTCAGGCTGGTTTCGAACTCCTGACCTGGAGCAATCTGCCGGCCTCGGCCTCCCAGAGTGCTAGGATGACAGGCGTGAGCCACCGTGCCCGGCCTGGAGACCCCCATTTTGAATTCAGCTTTGGACAGATAGCCCTTGACTACATCCACTGTTCCAGAACCTTCATTTGGTTTCGCCTCGAGATTAACCTCTCCAGTCTCTGCCCCACAAGTTTTCCCCCAAGGACGGCTAAGGGGACTGGAGGGGCTCTCCCCTTCCTCCCAAACACACTTGGGGTGTCAGGGAAGGGCCTCTGTCACTCAAGCGTGGACGCAGCTGTTTCTCCCTCCCCAGTCGGGAGGATGTCTGTCCCCCTTGCTCTTAATTACGCCTCTAGGGTCCCGCAGGGTGGTCCCACCGGGCACTGCCTGGACCGCCCGCTGCTAGTCTGAGTGGTTCCTGCAGGCAGGGCGAGGCCTGAGGGGGGGAAACAACGGTAGTCGGGACCGAGAGGAGCCCGGCGTGGCAGGTGGAGCCGTCTCCCCTCGGGGCGTCAATCCCACCGAGAGCACAGGCCGGAACTGACCTTCCCGTCTCGCCCTCTGAGCTGTCCCTGGAGGCTCAGGTGGCCACCCTGGGCCAGCGGGGTCCACTGTGAACGCCAGGTGTCCTTCACTCCTTTTTCACAAGCCGCTTCATTGAGGCGTCGTTCCCGGACCGCGTGCCGTGGTCTGAATGTCCGTGTCCCTCCCAGATTCCTATGTCGGAGTCCCCACCCGCAGGGCCTTTGCAGACGGAGGTTTCGGGCAGTGCCTAGACCACGGGCGGAGCCCTCTCAGTGGGATCCCAGCCCTTACGGTCCCTCCACCCGGCAGGTCCCCGTGCGGGGGACACCGAACCCAAGGCGACAGGACTGTTGTTCCGAAGGACCAACCTCTGCTGCATGTGTACGTCCAGTTCTTCTTATTTGAACATCAGGCCTTTTAAAGTCAGGGCTCGCGGGACGGGGCGGACCCGCTTCCAAATGCCGAGAGTGTGTCCCTGGGGGTGTCGGCCGCGTTCATTTGCGTTCTCACGCTGGACCACAGAGTTTTTGATCTCCGAAGCTGCCAAATTCTTCGCAGAAGGACCAAGAATGTGGGCTGAGCCTCGTGGATGCGCTGCGGCCAACGCAGCCTCTTCTGACACCGAGCCCGTCCGCTCTGGGAATGTCTGGACCTGATTCCGGGTGTCCGCCTTTCCCCTCCCCCTGCCCCCATGCCGGGCCGCCTGCCCGGGTGAGTCTGCCCTGCGCACAGAGGAGCCTGGCCCTGCGGGTTCAGGTGCCGGAGAGCCCTGGGTTCGGGTCCTGACTGTGCTGTCATCACTTGCCTGTCGCAGGTGACCACGGCGTGTGTGGTGCTTGGGTGACAAGTCCCTGCAGGGCATGGGTGGCCGGGGCCAGGAACCAGAGGGGCTTTGCAAGCGCTGTAATGCCACAATTTTATCTCCCTTCTACGCCCTTGTTTCTCCTTCCAGCAAAACTGTCTGCCTACTTTAGATTAGCTTCCTCGGGAAGCTGGACAAAAGAAAAGAGAGCCGTCTTTATTTCAAAATCGTGCGGTTCAGACGCTTTGCTCATTTATAGAAGCCACACAGCTCGCGCGGATTGGTGAGACTTTCCTGTACAGGAACCCAGCATCTCATCTTTTAATTTTTTTAAATATTTTTCAAGAAGCTAAATTAACTTTAAAAAATCAGTATATAAAAAGCAAACAGTTTCCAAAGTGAAACATGGTACTCCAAAGTTATAGCAAACACCAGCCACCTCTTTCCCTGCCCCTGCCCCCCACTTCCGCCCGGGGCCTTGCCACTCTGAGCTATTTCCTCCGGAAGTGACCTCTGTATTGGTAAAGGTTATCTGTAATATAAACGGAAATTTCTTGATTCATCAACTTTAGACTTCACCTTTAAGCTTTCTTTTACAGTAGACTAGGCTTTTAGCTCACACCTGAACATCGGCACCTCAATTGTTGCTAAATCTGCATTATGGGCTGGGTGCAGTGGCTCACGCCTGTAATCCTAGCACTCTGGGAGGCCGAGGAGGGAGGATCACTCGAGCTCAGGAGTTCGAAACCAGCCTGAGCGAGAGTGAGATCCCATCTCTACTAAAAAAAAAAAAAAAAAAAAAAAAAAAAAAAAAATTAGCTGGACAACTAAAAAACAAAAAACAACAACAAAAATATAAAATATATAAATAAATATAAATAAATTAGCCGGGCATGGTGGCTGTGGAGGCTGAGGCAGGAGGATCGCTTGAGCCCAGGAGTCTGAGGTTGCTGTGAGCTAGGCTGACGCCACAACTCTCTAGCCTGGGCAGCAGAGCGAGACTCTGTCTCAAAAAAAACCCAAAACAATCTGCATTAAGGCTTTTCTCATTATGACAGTCGTAACTGTGACCTTTTTAATTTCTTTCATACAACTTTTTGTTTATCCTGGAGTTAACGGCTTAGATTTCACACACCTTGGCTCCCGCATGCTCGCACCTTGCCAGCCCTCTCTCCTGCCGGTACAGGTGGCCCGGCAGCCCTTGGACACGTGCCCAGCCCAGCCAGGGCGCCGTCCGGGTTGCCGGGTGGCTCTGGGCTCCAGCACGGAGCTTGCGCCCGTGACAGAGCGCCTGTCCCCGGACCTGGCGGTTGCCTTCTGTTTACTATCGGGCCTCTTAGAGCACGTTGTCTCGTAACATCCCGAGCTGCCCGCCCTCTTCTCACCGCCCGTCCTCAGTCTGCCTGAGGACAGCACCCCGGGGCAAAGCTATTTCCACCTAGAATTTTGCAGGAATTTCCCCACTGGATTCTGATTTCCATGGTGCTGTAGAGAAGTTGGATGCCATCCGGACTTTGATCCTTTCCTATGACCTGATTTCCTTCCTCTGGCAGCCCTCGGCCTTTGCGTTCAGGGCTGTCATAAAGGTGTGGCTTTAATGTTTGGACACTCGTACGCCCTTAAATCTGGAGACCCGAGCCTTTCAGCTCGGGGCGAGTTTCCGTGTTCCTTCTTTGAGAATTTTAGTCCCTTGGTTTTCTCCGTTCCCTGTGGACCTCCTGGCTTCCTCATCTAACTCTTTAATTAAAAAAAATAAATGGAGTGTACATTTCTTTGCCTTTTTGTTCTGCTTTCTGGGAACATTCTCCATGTTATTTTCTGATGTTTCTATTGACTTCGATTTATGTTGTATTTTTTTAACATCCGGGTATTCTCCTCCTCCCGTTATTTCTTCTAGCTTCATGCATGCAACATCTTTTCTCACCGCGGGGAGAGAACATTTAATTATTATTAACATTAATGACATATCAATAACAGATTCTCGGAAGTTTTCTTCTCTTTGCAGAGTCCACGCCCGTCCTAGTCACCCGCCACCATGCCACAGATTACCCCAAACGCAGTGGCTTGGGGCGGCAAAGGGGTCTTTGTCTTGGGGTCTCTGCGGGTCGGTCGTGAGGGCACCGTCCATATGCGGCCGGGGCTGCAGGCAGCTGAGGCCTGACGGGGCACGAAGGACCCGTTTCCAAGCTCAGCCACTTGGTTGTTGGCAGGAGGCGTCGGTTCCTTGCCGTGTGAGCCTCTCCATATGGCGATTGACACGGCAGTTGGCTTCCCTCAAAGGGAAGGGGAGAGAGGGGGAGGGGGAGGGGGTGTGGGGGAGGGGGCTGCGGTGTCTTGTGTAACTTCAGAAGTAGCGTATCCCTGGTCACACCGCGTGCCCTGTTCTGTCACTCACACAGATGGCCCTGGCGCAGCGCGGGGAGGGGACGACTGGGCTGTGACTCCCAGGAGGCAGCCCGCGCCCCGGACACCGGTCACTGCAGGTGCCGGACCGGATCGTCCTTGTTTGCGGTTTGGGGGCTTCTCTCTGACATCTGGGAGCCACGTCCGTCTTCCCCTCTTGTCCAGGAGTGGCGGGTCAGCCGCGTGTGCGTGTCCCTACTACACGGGGCTCTCGGGCTGCCTCCGTCTGGGTCCCTGCAGAACGTGGCCCTGAGATGAGGGCTTGCGGGTCGGAGGTTTATTTGGGAGGTGGAGGACGCCCCAGCAGGGGAGGGGGAGCACGGGGCGTGGGAGGGAAGGCCACCCCCCCGAGAGAGGGCGCGTTAGGAAGCCAATGGTGGGTGCCTTAACACGCGGCGTGTGCCTGGAGCTCGCTGCGGCGGGAACTGGAGGAACACGTGGAGCCTGGCTGGCGGGGGTGGCGCTGGGGTGTCTACACCCACCCTGTTCGAGACATGGGTGAGGGGCTCTGGGAGAGGACCCTGCCCCCGCCAGAGAGGGTGGAACGGTCGCCCGAGGTTTTAGGAGACACAGGGATGCAGACCCACCATGGGAACGTGCAGGAACATTCTGGAACATTTAAGGATGGTGGGATGGGCGCACGGGCAATGACTGCGGCTTCCCTGCAGGGTGGCCCGTGGACAACTGCCTTTCGCGGCGGCTCCCAAATGTCGGCGTGTGTATAGGTCTCTCCTCTGGGGAGCTTCGGCCTCTGAAGAACAGTCCCCTGATCCTGTGTTCTGGGACCGGCAGGGAGGGGCTGTCACCCTCGGTGTGGACACTTCTGTGTAACCCTCCTCTGCCCAGGCTGACCTTGACCCCACTGTCTGCGGGCCCCACATCCCCGTGTGGCCCGTGGGGGGTCCCCTCTGGCACACTGCCTCCCGGGGACGAGCCGCAGGGTTCTGGGTCAGGGGAGGGACGCACGGTCGTGTCCCCATGAGGGCTGCCGGCACCTCAGCCTCTCGGGTCTCAGGGCTTCCCGTGTCCCCGAGTTCTGCAGGTGCCTCGGGGCAGGTCGGCCATAGGCACCGCCAGCCCGGGGCCCCCTGCGGGTCCCTGGCGCCGCCCTCCTCCCGGGGCGTGTCGGCCGGCTCCCGGCCCCACTCTCGCTCCCTGTGTTCTGCTCCCCGACTTGCACAGGCTGAGTGGTCGCATAGATGGATCCGTGCAGCCACACTGACATGCGTGCACCGTGGTGTCTGCGTTGCCGCCTGTTGCGCTTCCCTGCGCACAGACGAGGGACCGCCTCGTGGCCGGGCCGAGTGAGAAAGGAGGTTGGGGGCGGGGGACAGCAACCTGCCCACTGTCAGGGAAGGGTGTTGCTCCTGAGGACACGAGGAGTCAGGCTTCCTGCAGGTGACACTCTTAGGGGACGCTGGTGGCGAACGTTCAGCTCAGGTGGGCACTCATCGCCGGGCGGGTCTGGGTGCCGGGTTGAGGCTCAGTCTGGGAGGGAGTTGAGACACAGGTGCCCACAGAGCAGGTGAAAATGCTACTCGGGGAGTCAAGCCAAGAACAGGCGCTGGGTGGAGGGGGCTGGGGCTCCACACCGGGAGTTCTCCCTCCTAAGGCAACGCTGTGCAAAGACCTGAGTGAGGCCAGCGGGTGCCCGAGTGGGTGTCTGGGCACAGGCGTTCCAGACAGGTGGGTCGGCGCATGCCCGGGTCCTGTGGCCGGAGGGCAGCCGGCAGGGTGGAGGGACGGCGAGGGGCGGGTGGGCAGAGCGGAGCCAGACGTAAGAGAGAAGGTGTGTGTCTGGGTGGCAGACCGGCAGGTCAGGTTTGGTCTTTGGGACACAGGACTCATTTTTCTTTCTCAGTGTTCTTTTTTTTTTTTAACTGAGGCATAATTGACATATAATGGAATGCACAGGCGGTACGTGGCCGGGAAGAGGCAGCTGGTCTTCTGTGGGGAACAGGGGCCCAGGGCAGCTGGCATCACCCTGTCCAGGGCTGGTGCTCTCTCTGCTGCGTCTCGATGCTGGTGTCCTTGCAGGAGGGCAGGTGCTCTGGTGTTGGAGGACACACTCGGAGGAGCAGGTGAGTTGCAGAACGAGGTGCCTGGCCCGGGAGCCGGAGCCAGGGCAGGGGCATCCCCCGCGGCCGCCCGCTGGCACTTCCCTGTGTCTGTAGCTTGCCTTTTGTCCCTCCACTGCGTCTCTGCCCTGACTCAATTTCTAGGCTTTTCTCAAATTAGCCTCTGGCAGGTACAATGGTTTGGAGTTTCCCAAGAGTTTACTCTCCCCGACGGCGGACAACACACAGGGCCTTTCCCTCTCTGAGTTTTCCGACGACACCTCCCACTGCGCCCCAGTTCCTGGCGATACCTGGATATGCAAACTCCCAAGTACAGCCGGGGCCTCGGCGTGTGTGACAAAAGATGGAAGGGTGGACAAAAGAGAAAAACCAAATGTGTGTTTTGGGAAAGACAGGCGGAGGTGCGTTCCCGGGAGGAGTGGAGGGCGGGGTGGGATGAGCGACAGGGTACTGAAACCCACCGGCCAGAGAAGGGTGGCGGGGTGGAGACCAGGGGATGATGATGGACAAGAAAAGGCCGAAACAGGAGAGGATGTCTAAGGGAGCGAGGGGGAGAGCGGAGCCTGCTAGCTGGAGGCGGAGAGAAAGAGAGAAGATGCATCTTGCAGGAGGTGTGGGGGCATCTGTCTAAACAGCGGGTGTCAATTATTGCAGATGCCTTTGGGTCCCTGACAAATGTGCCTCATGCCGGCTGCACACACGCTATCCGTCTCTTTGCTCGCTGGACAGGTGGGTTCTGGGCCCTCGATGGGGCAGCTCGGGCTCCCCTGGCCTCACCCTGTCTGCCCACCCGTGTGGACCCTCCACCCTCCACTGCTGCAGCCCCTCCCCCTAGGAAAGGCTTTGTTGCAGGAGGCCAGTTCGTTCCCCTCCTTCCTCCCTGGCCAGGTGACACTGCGTCTTGGATGAGAAGACCATTTCCATCCAGGTAGCAAAGGGTTAAGCCAGAGACAGTGAACCAGCTGATGCCAGGGACACACCCTGGGCTGGCTGGACTGTTGGAAGACCTGGTGGCCAAAGCAGGGCTGAACACAGGGGGTCGAGAGGGGGCCAAGGCTGAATTGCAGGGGGAGGAGTACAGCGACAGCTGCCTGTGAGCTCTGACCCCAGCCTCGGGCTTAGAGGTCTGGTGGGGCTGAGCTGGGCTTCCAGAGAGTTCTATACCTGTCCCAGAGAATTCCAGGCCCCTAGTCTACCAGAGCTCAGAGTGCGTGTTCTGGGCACGGAGCATGCATTAGGTCTATTTCTGGCCATTTTAATTCTAGTTTCCTCCTGCACATATGTGTGCAAATTTGGGAACATAAAGAGGTTTTCTTTTCCCTGATACACATCCTCTGCTACTTCTTTCTTTCTGGTTTGGATGCCTTTTATTTCTTTTTCTTATCTAATTGCTCTGGCAAGGAATTCAAGCACTGTGTTGAATAGAAGTGGCGAGAGTGGGCATGCTTGTCTTGTACTAGGTCTTAGAGGGAAAACTTTCCGTTTCCCCTATTGATTATATATTAATGGGCTTTTATTGTGTTAAGTTCCTTGTGTACCTGTATTGTTGAGCCTTTTAATCACGAATGGATGTTCGAATTTGTCAAATGCTTTTTTTGTGTCTATTGAGAGAGACGATCATGTGGTTTTTTTCCCCCTTTCACTCAGTTAATGTAGATTTGTGCACATCGATTTGTGTACATCTAACCATCCTTGCTTGCATTCCGGGGATAAGCCCCACTCGGTCGCGGTGTGCAATCCTTTCAATGGCTGTTGAGTTCAGTTTGCTGGCATTTTACTGAGGATTTCTTGCATCTATATCCGTTGAGGATATTGGCCTGTAGTTTTATTTTCTTATAGTGTCTTTGTCTGACTGTGGGATTAGGGTGATGCTAGCCTCATAAAATGCGTTTGGAAGTGTCACCTCTTTTTCTATTTTTTGGAGGAGTTTAAGAAAGATTGGTATTAATTCTTCTTTGAATGTTTGGTAGAATTCACCCATGAAGCTATCACATACTTTTCTTGGCTGGGAGGTTTCTATTACTGATTCAATCTCCTTGTTTGTAGTTGGTCCGTTTAGATTTTCTATTTCTTTTTGATTCAGTTTTGGTAGGTTGTATGTTTTTAGGAATTTACCCGTTCATTCTAGATTATCCAATTTGTTGGCCTATACTTGTGCATAATAGTCCCTCATGAGCCCTTTTATTTTGGAGGTACGCATTGTAATGGCACTTTCATTTCTGATTTTGTTTGTGTTCTCTCTTTGTTTCTTAGCCTCGCTAATGGTTTGTCAATTTTGTTTATTTTTTCAAAAAAAGCCAGCTCTTAGTTTTGTTGATTTTATTTATTGTTTTTTCTATTCTCTATTTGACCTATTTCTGCTCTCATCTTTATTGCTTCCTTTCTTCTACTAACTTTGGGCTTAATTTGTTCTTTTTCTAGTCCCTTGAAGTATAGAGTAGGTTGTTTATTTGAGATCTTCTTTCTTATTTCTTTTTGAACGTAGGCATTTATTGCTGTAAACTTCCCTCTTAGAACTGCTTTTGCTACATCCCATAGGTTTTGGTGTGTTGTGTTTTTGTTTGTCTCAAGATATTTTTAAAATTTTCTTTTGATTTCCTTTTTGACTCAGTCTTTGTTCAAAAGTGTGGTTGTTGGCCAGGCGCAGTGGCTCACACCTGTAATCCTAGCACTCTGGGAGGCCAAGGAGGATGGATCGCTCAAGGTCAGGAGTTCAAAACCAGCCTGAGCAAGAATGAGACCCTGTCTCTACTAAAAAATAGAAAGACATTAATTGGCCAACTAAAAATATATAGAAAACATTAGCCAGGCATGGTGGCTCATGCCTGTAGTCCCAGCTACTCGGGAGGCTGAGGCAGGAGGATTGCTGGAGCCCAGGAGTTTGAGGTTGCTGTGAGCTAGGCTGACGCCACGGCACTCACTCTAGCCTGGGCCACAGAATGAGACTCTGTCTCAAAAAAAAAAAAGTGTGGTTGTTTAGTTTCCATGTATTTGTGAATTTTCTTGCTTTCTTGCTGTTAGTGACGTCCAGTTTTGTTCCCTGGTGGTTGGAAAAGATACTTGGAACGGTTCAGATCTTAACACTTGTTAAGATTTGTTTTGTGACCTAACGCGTGATCTGTCCTGGAGAATGTTCCACGTGCACTCGAGGAGAATGTGCGTCTTTCTGCTGTCGAGGAGAAAGCTCTGCATGTGTCTGTTAGGTTCTTTTGGTCCATAGCGTTGCTTAGCTCTGCTGTTTCCTCGAGGGTTTTCCACCTGGGTGGTTCACCTGTTACAGGGAGTGGGGTGTTGAAGTCTCCCGCTATTATTGCCTTGCTCTCTGCCTCCCCCTTCGGATCTGTCGGGGTTTGCTTTATAGATTTAGGGACTTTGATGCTGGGTGCGTGTGTACTTACAGTTGGTTTATCTTCCTGTCGAGTCGACACTTGGGGTCATTAGATAAGGAACTTCTTTGTCTCTCGCGACAGATTTTGACCTAAAGTCTATTTTGTCTGATATAAGCAGAGTTGCCCCTGCTCTCTTTTTTGTTACCTTTTGCGTGGAATATATATCCCGGTCCTAGTGTCCTATTTGCACGTATAACCCACCCTTTCCTGCTCAGCTGCGGCCACACTGGTGTGGGGGGGCGGGGGCTGCCCCGGGGCCAGGCGGAGGTGGGTCTGCAGGTCTCGCCTGTCTCCTCTGCCAGGTGCCAGGGCCACCTCCAGGAAGCACAGGGGTTGCTTGGAGGTGGCTCTGTCCTCCTAGCTCCAGGCCTCTGCCCATTCCCCCGCCTCTGGACTGGACACCAGCGCAGCAAGCCAGGTGAGCTCAGTGACGAGAGATGAGCCGCCGAAGACACCGAATACAAACAGGCTAATGGCAACAGGCAGAAGTGGGAATTGATTAATAGGTTATTTTAGAAGGGGGGGGGTTAGGTGCTTAAACAGGGATTACAGACTTGCCTGATAATCTGTTTGAATAGGAAGCTGAGTGAGAAAGACAATTAAAAGAAGCAAAATACAAGCTGAGTCTCAGGGCTTTGTTCTCCAGGGGTGGCACATGGGGGCCCTGGCTCTCGGAAGCTCCCGCGTGGTGGGGTGAGGGGTTGGAAGGATGGGAGAAGGAGCCAGAACTGACGTCCCTGGGACAGCTGCTGATGTCTCATTGTAGGGGACTCTAGGGGACTGACATATATTTTCCTAGTTTTAGACTAGTGTTTTCAAACACTCTGCCCAGAGTGTTTGAAAGTAATGTGTTCCGGACAAGGTCCTTGTGATAAACAAGGTGTTGCCTAGAGGCATAACAAAGGACCTGAGCTGCAACTAGCAAGAGCAGCCCTGCCCCACGGCATTGGGGGTCTGAAGGCCACACGATAAACACATTGTTCCTGCAATTGCTGCTTAAGCCCCATAAGATGGCTGGTTAGTCAATGACGGGTAAGACCCCTCAAGGGAGGGGCGACCTAAGACAGGCAAAGCTGCCGGAGGTCAGCCAAAGATCTTAGGGGTTCACCCTAAGAGAAGCTGGGGATGAGAAATGCCCCCTGTGGCTCACCTTGCCCATCCTTGCTAATCTCAGTCCTTTATCTATGCCTAGTGCCTAGAGCAACCACCTTGAGATTCTAGTCAGGGGACGTCTGCTTCCCTAAGGCTATTCCGGAATTTATGGCCATCGCTGCAATGCCTGGGCGGTTATGTACAAGGAACTAACTTTAATTTTTTAGAGTATAAAAATAAAATGGACCTGGTGTATTATTACTCGAGTCAACTGTTTGTACGTGTGTCTGCATTTTTCTTTGTGTTTTGTGTTCTATGTTCATCCTCCATCCTGTAAACAGGCCACGGCAGGGACTGACATTATACTTTCCTAGTTTAAGAATTAAATTTAGTGAGTAATGTACGTGCTCTGCCCAGAGAGTTTGAAAGTAATGTGTTCCGGACAGGGTCCTTGTGACAGACAAAGCTGTTGCCTAGAGGCATAAAAAAGGACCTGAGCTGCAAGTAAGCAAGAGCAGCCCTGCCCCACGGCATTGGGGGTCTGAAGGCCACACGATAAACACATTGTTCCTGTGATTGCTGCTTAGCCCCATAAGATGGCTGGTTAGTCAATGATGGGTAAGGCCCCTCAAGGGAGGGGCGACCTAAGCCAGGCACAGCCGCAGGGGATCAGCCTAAGAGAAACTGGGGACAAAAAATGCCCCCTGTGGCTGCCTTGCCCATCCTTGCTAATCTCAGTCCGCGATCTATGCCTGGCACCTAGAGCAACCACCTGGAAACTTTGAGTCAGGGGACATCTATGTCCTTAAGGCTACGTGTTCCAGAATTTATGGCCATTGCTGCAATGCCTGGGTGGTTATGTATAAGGAACTAACTTTAATTTTTTAGAGTATAAAATAAAACTGACCGGTGCATTGGACACTCGAGTCAACCGTCTTTGTACGTGTGTCTGTGTTTTATTTTGTGTTCTGTGTTCATCCTCCATCCTGTAAACGGGCCATGGCATCTCATGATGGAACGTTCTACCGACCCACCTGGCATGGGGGCTATTTGCTTTCAATTCCGGCTGCAGAGCAGGCCCCATCTCCAGGCACCGGGCTGCGACGGGCACAGAGTGACTTGTGGTTAGGAAAAGTAGCCACTGGCATCTGACTGATGGTGGGCTGTGGCGTCTGCCGGGGCTGGAGGGTGAGCAGGTGCCTCCTGTGCTCTGGCGTCCTGGGCGTGAGTCTCAGAGGTGTCTTTGCAGCACGCCCCGCCAGTGGCACTCCAGGTGCTGTGAGTGCAGCAACGAGCCCCTCCCCCTGTGCGTGCGGAAGACCAAACACCCCCGGGGCCACGCTGCTGTGGCCTCTGCCTGCCCCTTGTTCTGGGGACCGCCACATTCCCAATGTCCCTCTGTGTCCCTCCTTCTCTGCAGGTGTGCTCGTGGACCCCGACGGGCTGGTCTCTGAGCCCTCCTCCTGGCACCAGAATCGGTGCAGGGACAGGCCACGCTGGGGCCAGGCTATATTCTGTGTCCTTCACCGTGGCTTCTGTCCATGTGGACCTGGGGCAGATACTGTCTCTGTCCCCTGAGGGGGCTTGGCTGGAGCACTGGCAGCCTGCAGGTCCGGGGAGGAAGCTGATGTGCCTTGGGAGAGAGGAAGTTAACCGGGAGGGAGGACAGAGGGGTGTGGGAGACGGAGACAGGGGAGTGGAGGGCTGAGAGAGAGAGAGAGAGAGAGAACAGACAGAGAGGGAACATTGAGTCTTTGAGGCCAGTTCTACCCCTGTACTTCCCGCCCCTGGTCACCAGTGAATTTTCTTTCTGACAAAGCCAAGTGAAGTGAGTTTCTTTCATTTGTTAAGTATTCGAAAACACTTTCCGGCTCCACGCCGTATATCTGCGCCCTGGGCTGGACCTCCTTGTCTCCTTGTCTGCCCAGCTCTCTCAGCCACAGCTTCTGTCCCTGTCACCTGCCCAGGTCCCACTGGGAAAGTAGTTTTTTCCCTCACGGAGGAGTGAGTGGCCTAGTTTGGGGCACCGATGGCGACTCCTGGCTTGGGACCCGGCTGGCGAGCTCTCTGGGCAGGGTCCCGGCCACGGCTCGCATTTCCCAGGGTGTCATCTCTGGAGGCCGTGAGCACTGTATAGGGTGTTGCCGACACGGGCGGGCAGCTCGGGAGCATTTCTCCGCGAGGAGCTTTGAGGATGGTCCCGGGATGGCTCAGGAAATAAGGCTGAGTGACTCCTGACGGGACACACTTGGGTTCCCAAAGCGCCCATTTATTTCTCCTCCTATCTCCCCGCGAGACATGGTGCTGTTTGGACTTGCGCATCCCGAGGAATGGCGTCGGCTTCCTGCTCCTGTCCTCCTGCACCTGTGCCTTGGCCAACACGAGCCGGGGTCACAGGCAGGGGTGCAAATGCAGGCTGAGACGAGAGACCTTGAACGTGGGGCCTCAGAGCCCACGGATTTGGCTTTCGATTCACCGCAGAGGTGCCGGAGAGGACCCTCGGGACCCGGGGCAGAATCGTCCAGGATTACACGGGGGACTGCCCACCGCCCACGCCCCGATTCCCTCTCCCCTGGCACGTCCCTCTCTGCATCCCGGGCTCCCCACCTTAATCTGTGCACAGCCCTGCCGACTGCAGACCCCGGTGGTAGGAAACCCATCCACGGCGAACCACGGCTGTTCATGCCTCCAAATATTAAATTCTGTTCAGAATATTAAATAATTTCCTCTTCAGTGATCCCAGTAAATTTAATTAGCTCTTGTTCTCCCAATAGAGTTGTCTCTGGGTTGCTGCAATGTTGCGTTCTCGAAGAAGGAGGCTCCCTCTCCCGTGGCGTGCGCACCGGCCCGGCTCCCTCGGCGGCCGCCTCCGCTGCGGGCGCCGCCCTGGCGTGTCAGCGCCGGGGTCCCCCGTGTCCTGGTGGAGCAGACCAGGTGACACAGAGCCCCGCCGTCCCTGAGCCAGCTATTCTCTGGGGGTGGTGGGCAGCGAGAATCTTTAGGGGTCCGCTGCGTACACTCCGTCAGTCTATAAATGACACTCCTGGGAGCGTGAGGGGCTGGCACCCTTCCCCTGGGAGCAGACGGAGGGTGCTCGCCCTGTCCTTGGCTCTGGGGAAGCAGGAGCAGCCTCGTGGGGAGTTGGAGTCCCCTCCTGGGATGTGCCGTGCGCCTCGGGGCAAGGCCACAGTGCACCACCCACTCCCGAGACCTGCTGCGAAGAGAAGGAACTTCCTTAGCACCTTGAGGATTAAACACGGTTAGCCTGTGAGGGGCAGCGGAGGAGGTCTTTGCCTCCCCAGCCCTGTGCGGTCGGCCTCGGCTCATCCCCCACCTGCCCCGAGCCGGGCGGTCCGGGAGGTCCCAGTCTCCGAAGGGCAGGTGGACGCACTACTGGGGAGCATGTCCTCCCGGCACCTCACACGGGCTTGGAAGTTCACGCCTGGGCCCCAGGACGTCTCCAAACAGGCCGGGCCGTTCCGTGCATCGCAGGACCGCGGCTTCCCTCCCGGAGGTGCTCTCGCCGCCAAGGCCGCCTTCTTGACCCTGGGGGCATTTAAAGAGTGTTTAGACCAGGGGTCCTCAAACTTCTTAAACAGGGGGCCAGTTCACTGTCCCTCAGGCCGTTGGAGGCCGTTGGAGAGTGCGGTGCACATTCCACACATGCGCACCGTGGGCCCGGGACGAGTTGCCTGCTAAGCAGGACAGGCAGCGGCGGCAGAAACACCCGGCGGGCAGGATATATGTCCTCGGGGGGTCGCATGTGGCCCTCGGGCCGTAGTTTGAGGATGCCTGGTTTAGACCCACAAATCCGGAGCAATGTCTTGAAATGGCCAGGGCGCACGTGGTTTGAAGACTCAAGGGCACCCTCCAGGCACCTGGGGTGGTTCTCACCGGCCTGGGTGGGTTTAAGTGTCCTGATGTCAGAGCCCCACGCTGGGGATCCGCTGAGCTTGGTGTGGGCTGCAGCCTGAGCGCCTGGATTTAAAAATCTCCTCTTAGGCCGGGCACGGTGGCTCACGCCCGTAATCCTAGCACTCTGGGAGGCGGAGGCGGGCAGATCGCTTGAGCTCAGGAGTTCGAGACCAGCAAGAACAAGACCCCGTCTCTACTAAAAATAGAAAGAAACTGGCTGGATAACTCAAAATACATAGAAAAAATTAGCTGGGCACGGTGGCACGTGCCTGTAGTCCCAGCTACTCGGGAGGCTGAGGCAGCAGGATCGCTTGAGCCCAGGAGTTTGAGGTTGCTGTGAGCTAGGCTGACGCCACGGCACTCTAGCCCAGGTGACAGAGTGAGACTCTGTTTTTTTTTTTTTTTTTTTTTTTGAGACAGAGTCTCACTTTGTTGTCCAGGCTAGAGTGAGTGCCGTGGCGTCAGCCTAGCTCACAGCAACCTCAAACTCCTGGGCTTGGGCGATCCTCCTGCCTCAGCCTCCCGAGTAGCTGGGACTACAGGCATGCGCCACCATGCCCGGCTAATTTTTTTTATATATATATCAGTTGGCCAATTAATTTCTTTCTATTTATAGTAGAGACGGGGTCTCGCTCTTGCTCAGGCTGGTTTTGAACTCCTGACCTTGAGCAATCCGCCCGCCTCGGCCTCCCAAGAGCTAGGATTACAGGTGTGAGCCACAGCGCCCGGCCTTTTTTTTTTTTTTTTTAAACAATCTCCTGTTAATTCAAACCCAACCCTGGCGAGAGGCGTTGGTGTAGGTAAGAGCAGAGGGATCCCTTGCTCCGGGGTGTGCGTGGAGTTTGGTGTCGTGCCGCCTGCGCCGGCTGTGAGGTTATCAACGACTGCAGCCTCCCCCCGGCAGTGGCTCCCGTGCCCCTGCAAGGCCGGCTGCTGGGCCGGGCAGGCCTGCAGGTCTGGGGGGCTCAGTCTCCTCCGTGCGAGCTGGCCGTCGTCATTCCGAGGGTTAAGCGAGGAAATGCGCGGCAGGCGCCCGGCGCCCGGCAGGGTGTCAGTGCACGCTGGATTCCCTCTGCTCTCCCGAGCCTGGAGCTTTGAGAACACTTATTTCTTAACGATGAAACCTCAAATAGTAATGAGTCTGGCTGGAGCCTTCTCCCGACGTGGGCTTGACGGGGTGTTGGAGACCCGTCTCCGTGGTCCGCCAGCTCTGAGACTCGCGGTGCGCTCCCCACGGGCTCATGGCGGCAGATCCGTTTCAACCCTCGCCTGGAAGGGACGGGCGAGGGGCAGGGTCACGCGACCCACGAGGGACGTCCGCTCCCAGAATGAATGAAGCCGCCTCGTGGCCACGCCTACGCAGTGCGTGTGGGTCCGGCCACCGACCAACACCTACCATATTTCTCCAAAAATAAGGCAGGGTCTTATAGTTATTTTTCCTCAAGAAGACACCCGAGGGCTTATTCTCAGGGGATGTGTTATTTTTTTAAAGTACGGTACAACGATCTAAATTGATTCAAATAGAATGAAGTCGCATTCTTCTGGAACATCATCCTAACTCTCCAAACCCCGAATTCCATCCTGAATTTCTTGCGACTCTGTTTCCTTTAGAACCATCGGCCCCGATCTCTCCTGTGGAGCACCAGAGCTCTCACGGGGCAGAGGAGAAGGGCTGCTCGTCTTCTTTCCCGCTCCGCGACGAAATGCGTGGGTTGTGCAGATGCGCTGCGGAGCCACGCCCAGCACTAGGGCTTATTTTCGGGGTAGGGCTTATGTTGTGCAAATGCTTAGAAATCCTGCTAGGGCTTATTTTATGGGTAGGTCTTATTTTCAGGGAAACATGGTAGAAACAGCAGTAGCGACCCATCTCCCTGACCCTGATGGGACGACTCATTTGCATAATTAGTGCCACGTGGAGTCAGCCCGGGGTGCTGCAGCCTGGCTGGCCGTTTCCCCAGGGCTCAGACTCTCCATGGGCCTCTGAGCTCCAAGGCTCAGGAGCCTGCAGGGTCCTCGTGCGTAGTTGACACCCTGCAGGCGACACCCACGCTGAGTGGCACTGTCTTCTCGGCCTCCTTCCCCTGCAAGCAGGTACCGGGAGGATAAGCGGCCTCTCCAACACTGCTAATAGGATTTTTAAAAAATTCCTTATAATTTTCCCGATTATAAATACCAATCAGGTCCAACGTATAAAATTTAGAATATATAATAGAATCCAAAAACAGAAAACGCAAAATCGCCCGTGGCACACTTACCCGGAGGAGCTCACTGCCGGCCCTGTGCGTGGGGGGGCGGTGTCCTGCCAGCCTGCCCTGGGGACCCGGGGAAGCACAGCCGGATTGCGCTGCGCATTTCCGTTTCACAAAACTTCTCATCCGATGGTTTGCACGCACTCGCAATGGCCTTCCCTATCCTTCTACGGGAGGATTTTTAATGAGTGCACAAATTATTTACTAAGCACCCTGCGGTTGGACATTTAGTTTGTTTTCGGTCTTTTGATGTCGTAAGCAGTGGTGCCAATATTGCAGCGCACACATCTTTTGAGATAAACCTTTGTTCCCTTGCTCCCGAGTTTCTCCTGAGGGTAAATTCCTATACGTGGGATTGCCGAGTTAAATGTTAAACACATTTCGAGAGCTTTTGATGCGGGTGCCAACCCGCCCTCTAGAAAGCTTAGCCCACCAGCACCCGAAGGAAGGAGAGGGACATTCCCTGCCCTCCCGTCCCCCCAGGAGCACGGGGTATATATAATCAGCAGTTTCAAAATCTGGCAGGTGGGAGAAAGGGAAGCGTGTTTTTGTTTTGATTTGCATTGCTTTGGTGACTGGTGGGGTTCCACATTTTTCCCCGCCATGGGGTCACGTGGGATTGACAGGAGAGGGCGGGCCACGCCGTGGCCCGTGGGTGGAGTTGTTCACGTTTTCCCAGCGCACTTGCCTGGTGGCCTTGCCACTCGGTGTTCACCGCCTGCCTCCCCCGTTCCACAGCCTCGGGGTCTGGGACAGGCTGGATCTTATCTGTGCCTGGGGGGAGGGGGGCCACTCCTGACCCACAGCGGGGACTCAGAAGAGGCTCCAAGAATATTTGTCGAATCGGCGAATGAATGAAGACCCCGCGTGAGCTGCTACCTTCTTGGGGCCAATGGCCAGGGTGCTCCCCAGGCAGCTTAGGACTTGCCCTGGTGGCCGCTGGACATTCTCGGTGCGGAGGGCGCAGTGTTCAGGCTGAGGATGCAGGGCGGTGGGGGCAGTCCTGTGCAAAAGGGGCTGAGGCTTTGAAGCAAGACGATGGGAGTGAATGGCATTTTATTTATTTTATATCAAAACCAAAAGCATAGTGGTGAGGGGGACAGGGAGTGGCTGCTTAGTGGGTACAGGGTTTGCTTTTGGGGTGGTGGAGACGCTCTGGAGCTAGATAGAGGAGACAGCTGTGGGACGCTGTGCCTGTACTGAGTGCCTCCGAATCCTGCTCTTTAAATGGGCAATTTTATGTTATGTAAATTTCACCCCAGTTAGAAAAACCCGGGCAGGGGGCTCCCCTCGCAGCCGCTGTTCCTGCTGCTTCAGAGGCTGTTCCAGGGACTCTCGTGACAGCCAAGGACTCTGCTGGCAAGCGACAAAGCAAGAATAGCACCCGCGTCCCTAGCCCCTGACTTCCTGTGTCGCCCCTGAGGTCCCAGAGCAGAAGTGGGGTCCCCCAGTCTGGGGGAGTCTGCCCGGCTGGTTTTCAGAGCTGAGCAGGAGGTGCGTCAGGGCCAGGCCAGGGCAGATCATCCCTGGGCCCTTCGTGTCCAGGGTGGGCACAGGAGGACACGCCGGGCTGGGAGTGGCTGGAGCAGGACCATGGCCCGGTCGAGCAAAGCTCAGTGCACCTGACCTCGTGGAGCAGGGGCCCCGGAGCAGAGCAGGGGAGGTGAGTCTGGGGGGGGCCTGTCGACGCTCAGGCAGCCCCTGTCTCTGGGGCCTGGGTGCCCCTTGAGCAGGGAGCAGGCCCAGCACAGAGCTCCACCGTGGGTCACGCCAGTAGAGAGAAACCACCGTGGGGGCCCACCTGGGCGCGAGGGGGTTGGGAGGACGAGGGCTCTTTGACTTTGCAGTTTTGCAGCTTGAGCACATCATCCTGTCTCGTCCTGCCCCTGCTGGGGGGGGGGTGTTTGGAGGCCGGAGGAGAGAGAAACTGGGAGCCTGGGCAAGGCGGCAGAGGAGCTAGTTTGGAAAAGATGGGGCTGCCCAGAGAAGGAGGGGAGGGTGGAGAGAGGAGACACCTGAACAAGCAGCTCCCCCCTCCCCTGCCCGCCTGCAGGGGTGGAGGGGGAAGACGGGGGGGGCGGGGGGGGAGAGGCTCAGTGGAGGTGCTGGGCTGGCTGGTGGAAGAGGCTCCAGCTGTCGTCCCTTGGGGCAGCAGAGGGCTGATTCGGTCGGAGTCTTAGGTCTCACTTCTGGAGACAGGTCTAAGGGGCCTGTCCACTCAGCAGAGAAGGTGAAGCCCTGTCCCTGTCCCCGGCTCTCGGGCAGAGCTGGCCTGCGCCCCGGCTGACACTCCACTCCCCCAGGGAGGCTGTGTACTATTCTCGGGAGCCAAGTGCCATGGGGCCCAGGCTGGGGCCAGGTCGGACGGTCGAGGAAGGTGGGGGAAGCTACCTTGAAGAGGCACCTGCAGGAGAGGGAGCGATGGGGGCCACTGACCCAAATGACCTGGGAGCTCAGGGTCACTTATTGCTACTGCTGGGGACAGAACAACAGACCCAAAGGGTGTGTTACCTGCACAGGGGGTGCAGGGGTGCCAGGCCAGCTGGGCAGGACCTGTGCACCTGCGGAGACCCCAGCCGTCCCACCTGTGTGTGGCCCCGGGCAAACCAGATGACTGTCGGAGCCTCGGGTTTTGTTTATCTCTTTGTTTCATCAGCAAAATGTCAAAAGTACTAATAACCCCTGCCCAGCCCAGCCCCTCTGCCCATTCCATTCTGAGGTTCAACACTGAACCGAGTTAGCAGCACCATTGCGCTGAGCACGTGAAGGAGACCGAGCACGGCGGGCAGTCTGAGACGGGACCTCCTAGCGGGCCAACAGCGCCCTTTCTCTGTGTGACCACGCAGAGGCAGGCGCGGGGCCCAGGGCTCGCCAGGGGCCTGTGCCGTCTCTCCCAGGGCCCGACCTGCAGGCCGCCAGCCCAGGATGGCTCGGGACCCGCGGAGCTGCAGTCACGCTGGAGGAGCGTGAGCCTGGGTTGTCCCTGCCGTGGCGCGGCCTGCGCGGTGGACGTCGGTTCCTCGTACGCTCCGTCGTGGCTCCCGGCTGCGAGGGAGGCTGGGGGGCGAGCGCGTCCCTGCTCGGGACCTGCTGTCACATGAGAAGGGAGAGAGGAGACAGACGGGGCCGCTGGGATGTCGTCACAGACAGGGGCATGTTTTGTCAGCCGATATTAATATTAAACAGGCCCTGGGGCCCCGGGGAGCCCACGCCCTCCCTGGCAGAAGGGGCCGGGCTGCTGGGCTGGCGGGGGGTGGGGGAACAGGCCGGCGGGGGAAGGCGTGTCCCTGCCTTCCAACAAGCAGGGGACACTGGACAGGAAGCGCCGCTGGGGCCGGAGCGGGGCGGGGAGGGGGCCCAGGGAAGCTTCGGGCCCGCCTGGCCCTGGCCGGGGTCTGTCTGCATCTCCTGTGCTCTCTCCCTCTCTCTCAACTGTGAAACACGGGATGCTGCACACGGCCCAGCCACGCTCTCAGTGACCGTAGCGTGTTCTTGTTCTGTTCACTCCAGCGCGCCGTTTCCCGCTAGCTGTTCATTAGCTCGTCTTTCCCCGGAACAGTCACGGAAATGGAAACAGCGCCTTGTCCCCCGGAAACCCCTTGCTCCCAAAGCGGGGTTTCCACCTGGTGGGGAGGGACGCTGTCTCCCACAGACTGGCGGCCATGGTCTGCGCCCGCGTGTGGGTGAGTAGGCGCTGGCCACACGCCCACCTTCACCCACCCACTGACTGTTTGATAAAAGCACGTTCCACACGCGTGCTCACGGCGCCTCGATACAGTAGCCCCGAACTGGGAATGGCTCGGGTGTACGTCGACAGTGGATAAGCAAACCGTGGCACACGCGTGCCGTGGAATATTGGCCGGCAACGGAAAGGAACCGACTGCCGCTACTCCTCACGACATGGATGCGTCTCCGGGGAATCTCGCTGAGTGACGTCATCTAGTACTGCGGTCCCCAACCCCTGGGCCTCGGCCTGCTGGGAAATGGGCCGTGCATCCCTGCCTGAGCTCCACGCCACCCCCAGCTCCCCCACAACCCCCCCTGCGCCCCCACCCCGGTCTGTGGAAAAGTTCTCTTCCTTGAGACTGGTCCCCGGGCCAAAAACGCTGGGGACCGCTGATCCAGTACCTGCTGTATGATGTCCTTCATGTAAAATTCCAGTCCGGGCACCGGCCCGGGCTTGAGCAATGCGGGCGGGATGAGTGAGTGGGCATGCAGTGCCGGGAAGACCCCGCACGCCGGCCGCAGGGAGGCGCCCCCTCCTCAGCGAGGGCCCGGGAAGGACTGTGCCGGGGCAGAGGCGGGGCCGGAGGTTGATCCCGGGATCCGGTCAGGGCCGCAGCTGCGGAATCGCCGGTGTGAGGGGGAAGGCAAGGGTCTGGGCTGGGGCGGGGGCTGTGGGGATGGGGGCGGCACAGAG
>NC_033675.1:2994036-3009928 GCF_000165445.2 Microcebus murinus | reverse complement strand
GGTGGGGGGGTTGCGGCAGAGGATGGTGTGCGTGGGGGTTGCGCAGAGGAGGTTGGTGGTGGGGGGTTGGCACAGAGGATGGTGGTGGTGGGGGGCTGGCACAGAGGATGGTGGTGGTGGGGGGCTGGCACAGAGGCATCGGTGGTGGGGGGCTGGGCGCAGAGGATGGTGGTGGGGGCTGGCGCAGGAGGGCAATGGTGGTGGTGGGGGCTGGCGCAGAGATGGTCGGTGGTGGGGGGTTATAGGCGCAGAGGATGTGTGGTGTGTGGGCTGGCGCAGAGGATGGTGGTGGTGGGGGGCTGGCGCAGAGGATGTGGTGGTGGCGGGGTTGCGCAGAGGATGGTGGTAGGTGGGGTTGGCGCAGAGGATGTGGTGGTGGGGGTTGGCGCAAGAGATGGTGGTGGTGGGGTTGGCGCAGAGGAGTGTGGTGGTGGGGGTTGGCGCAGAGGGTGGTGTGGTGGGGTTGGCCAGGAGGATGGTGGTGGGGGCTGGCGCAGAGGGATTGTGGTGGTTTGGGGGTTGGCGCAGAGGGTGGTGTGGTGGGGGGTTGCCAGAGGTGGTGGGGGGAGGGGTTGCGCAGAGGATGGTGGTAGGGGGGTTGGCGCAAGAGGGTGGTGGTAGGGTGGTGGGTTGGCGCAGAGGGGTGGGTGGTGGGGGGGTTGGCGCAGAGGATGGTGGTGGTGGGGGGTTGGCGCAGAGGATGGTGGTGGGGGCTGGCACAGAGGATGGTGGTGGTGGGGGGTTGCACAGAGGATGGTTGGTGGGGGGCTTGGCACAGGAGGATGGTTGGGTGGCGGGGTTGGCGCAGGAGCGTGGTGGTGGGGGGGTTTGGCGCAGAGGAATTGTGTGGTGGGGGGTTGGCGCAGGAGGATGGAGTAGGTGGGGGGTTGGCGCAGAGGTATGGTGGTGGTGGGTGTTGCACAGAGGATGGTGGGTTGGTAAGGGCTGGGTTGGCGCACGAGGATGGTGTGGTGGGGGCGTTGACGCAGAGGATGGTGGTGGTGGGGGGTTGGCGCAGAGGATGGTGGTTGTGGTGGGTTGGCGCAGAGGATGGTGGTGGGGGGTTGGCGCAGAGGACGGTGGTGTGGGGGGGGCTGGCGCAGACAGAGTCTGCCAGCTGGCGGCCCCACGGCGGGAAGGGGAGGATGGGTGGGGCTGCGGGTGAGTCTGTGCATTGGAAACACTGTGGCTGTGCTAAGAGAAATGGGGCCACGGGTAGGAGAAACAGGGCGTCACGGGCTGAGCCACACCCCCCCAAACCCTTACAGTGCAGTCCCACCCCCGGCACCGCGGCACGTGGCCGGGTCTGGAGATGCGGCCTTGGAAGCGGTGACTGGAGGGCGGAGGCCGTGGGACAGGCCCTGCTCCAGTCTGACGGGGTCTCCGTGAGCAGGGGGACTTTGGACACACACCGAGACGCGGGACGTGCTAACAGGGTAGAGGGGAGCCCCTGAGAGGACACAGGGAGGGGATGGCAGCTGCCAGCCAAGGAGAGAGGGGGGCTGGGGGAACCAGTCCTGCCCACCCCTGGATCTGGGACTTGGGCCTCCAGAGCCGTGGGAGGACAGAGTCTGCCCCCCGGGGAAGCCCCTGGTCCGCGGCGCTCTGTTGCGGCCAGCCACACCTCCTCCGGGTCGGTGCACCTCGAGGGGAAGGGAAGGGCCCTGGGCCCAGGACACTTCCCCCGTGGACGCTTGCCTGAGCAGGCGCCATTGGTTAAGACGAAGTCACGCAGGATTCGGGCAAGCCCCCAATCCGACGCCCGGTGTCCTCGCAACAAAGGCAAGAGGCCGCGTGAAGACGTGTGGAGATCGGAGCGAGGCAGCCGCAGGCCCAGGAGCACCGAGCGTCGCCAGCCACCACGGGGAGCCGCGAGGGACGAGGGACGGGCAGGAGGCTTCTCCCCGGAGGCCCTGCCCGCACCTCCATTCCAGACCTCACGCCTCCAGAACTGAGAACCGACCTCGACGTTTTCAGGCTTCCCCGGGACACTGATCCACCCTTTGGGGCGGGCCCCGGGGGGTCTCTGCCCCCCGCGACGGGAACGCTCTCCAGCCCCGGCTCTTGGGCTCTGCACCTGAGAACCAGACGGAAGGGACGTCTTGCCATTTCTCACGGTGCCACGTCACTGCCTTTTCCTTTTGAAAGTATTCGATGCTCACAGTCAGCATTTTAATGTCCACAAATGTGTTAACGTGATTCAGGTTCAAGCCCAACTAGAAGGAGAACGTGTGTGTGTGTGTTTCCCCCTTCCCTCGCACTCCTGGGAGCACAAAGCCAGAGCGGGTCCTCGTTATTTCCAGCCTTGTACCTTCCTCTTCCTCCTCCTCCCTCTCCCGCCTCCTCCCTCTCCCTCCAGCCTTGCGAGCCTAGTTTGCATTTGCCTCTTGGGGAAGGGGATGGGGGAAACTGGGGGGAGCACTCATTGAAATTCAGGCGTTTTGCCCACACGGTTCTAAACACCTGGGTCTGGGGAGGCGTGGAGACATCAGATTGATTCTCCACTGCGCATCCAGATGTTTCTCGTCACGTGGGCGCCCCGTCTCCCCCGGCCCCCGGGAAATCCATTTGTCCAGACGGATGTGTGCTCCGCCAGCGTCCGCAGCGCGCCCCTCTCTGTTCACGCCTGGCGCGCGGCTCCGGCTGAGCACATCCACACAAAAGGGACAAGAGCCCTCCTTCTGCCGAACAGGCTCGGCACAGACCTCCTTCCCACAGGATTGCCGGGGTTGCCTAGCAATCTGACACTACTCCGCCGCAGCAGACACGCAACTTGGATGGATTTTTCCTATTTTTAATTTGTTTTCTGGGTGGAATTATTGTGCAATCACAGGCTGAGTGCGGAGACGGGGCTGGTGGCCCGCTCAGAGCAGGTAGATCTGAGCAGAGGGGAAGGACCTGCCGGCCCCGCTCGGACCCCGGCACCTGTTCCAGGGCACCCGTGGCTCTGGCCGTGGCTCCTAGTCGTAGAAGTTGGCCGACTCCCCAGAAAACCCCTGCCCGTTCCTCTCGCACGGGTCCCAGGCCATCTCTGCTCGCCAAAAGCAGCCGTGGGGTCAAGCGGCACAAGAAGAATAAATACCTGTGGTGTGCGCATGGGACCCGGAGCTCCTGGGACCTCCCTCGGGCATGTCCCACCCACGAGGGAGGAGAGATGGGCTGATGAGCAAGCGGGCCGCCCTCCTCCTCAGAGTCAGAACTGAGAGCAACCGGGCACTGACAGAGGGCTGCACACGCGTAAATAGAATATCAAGCCCGGAAGTGCAGCTGTGACAGTCGGATGCGCCTGCTGCTCCCCGGCCTGTGACACGAGGGCGGGGGACGGGGAGGGGGCGCTGGTCCCAGGCGGGGTTCACCGTCCAGGGTGGCCGGCCGGGCCTCAGTGTTCCCATCTGCAACACGAGGCACTGAAGTTGCTTCCAGCTCCAAGGTGCCGAGATGACTCCTGCACCCATGAGACCAGGCGGGCGGATGAGCTCATCGCGGAGAGAGTGTCGGGGAGGCTGGCGCTCGGGGAGAGGCCGGGAAACAGATGGAAGTGCTGACGTGCAGGAGAGAGCGCTGTCGTGGAGAATAAGGAAGAAGTTTCTGGAAAGGGACTTGGCCCCAGGACCACCTCCATTCAAGGGTCAAGCGCACTGGGGAGAGGGCACGGGCTGGTCTGTTTGGTGATTAGACCGTCCCTGGTGACCCCGGAGAGCCGGTTCCGTGGGGTGTCGGGAGGGTGTCGGCCGATGGCGCAGCTGGGTGTGTGAGGGATGAACACCCCCCACCAGCTGCGGGACCGCCGGTGCCACCAGGGCCATCAGTTAAGTTAGCTGGTCTCCAGGGTCTCCGTGTGCCCGTATTCCACGGAGCCTGGAGAGAGACACGGCCCGAGAGCCGACAGAGTACAAGCTTTTGCACGTCCACCTTGTGCGTGTTGAGCACGAACATCAGTGGGTTGTCCCGGTCACGCGTTCCTCGGGTCATGCGTGGCCGTCCCTAACTGGGAGTCGTTGATCCAGGTTTGCACCGGGGCCTGCAGTGCTCTGGCTGCAGCCCAGAGGGGGGACCCGACACAGGCAGCCATGGGCGGCAAGCCCTGGCGGTGGCAGGGGAGCAGAAACGTGTGTGCATGGAAACACCCATTCTTAACGACGCAGGCTGCGCCTGCATCAGGGAACCTCGTCATTTGCTCTGTTGGATGAAGGCAAACACGGGGCATCCCAGGCACCATGGTGACATCAGCTCTCTGCAGGCCACGAGTGCTGGTCCTCTGGACCTTGCAGCAACACTAGGGCCTGAGCCTTTTACTGTCACGTCAGCACCGCCTCCCACCTCGGCGGGTGCGCGCGGGGATGCATATGGAGACTGAGCGTGCTGTCCTTTCTGTCCCCGTGACCCTGGGCTGCCACCCGTAGGTAGAAGAGCTGGGAGAACACACAGTGGACGGCTGCAGCCTCAGCTGCCCAGGGTTTGCAAGGGCTGCTGTTAGGGATTTGGGGAGCTGAGGGCCTGCTGGGCTGGGACGTCTGGCGGGTGGACCTCTGTCTTCTGTTTCTTAGTGCCCGTGGGCACCCTCCTGTTTCTAAAGACTAGGCCAACGTGGGGCCCTTCCGAGGGGCGGAGCCAGCGTCTCCCGCTCACACGAGTGGCGATGCCTAGCGGGGGACAGGCGCTCTGCGGGGCAGGCCGGCACCGAGCAGGGTTCACCCGGCCTGGGAAGGGCGGCACGACGGCAGCAGGCACCTTGGTCATGATAGCCCTCTACGCGGCTGAGCGCTGGACGGTTGGGCATGCCACCACCCACTCGAATCTGGACTGGCGCCCTCTTGTCCAGTGCACACCTGCCCTCCTGCCGCCTCGCTCTCTGGCGGGACTGGCGTTGAGGGCTGTCATCCCCAAGGTGCCCTCTGCCATCGTCCAGCCCTCGTCGCCCTCTTTCACGCTTTACTCCCTTGTTTTGCTGGAGCGCATCCCCTAGTGGACGAGAAATGGGCGGCGTGTGGGAAACAGTTGTTTTTGAGCCCTTGTGTGCGCAAATGCCTTTATTGTAATCTTATGTTTGATTGTTAATTGGGCTGAGTAGAGGAGCGGTCCCCAACCTTTTTGGCACCAGGGACCAATTTCTGGAAGACAATTTTTCCAGGGACAGGGGTGCAGGGGGGAGGTGGCAGTGTTGGGGGAGGGAGAGCTCAGGTGGTGATGTGAGCCAGGGGGAACAGCTGTAAATGCAGATGAGCCTTTGCTCGCTCACCCACCGCTCACCTCCTGCTGTACCTCCCCCCTTGCTAAGTTTCATGGAAGACAACTTTTCCATGGAACGGGTGGGGGGAGGGGCAGCAGAGCTCCGTGGCCTGGTCCCTATCAGGCTGCAGACTGGTACCGGTCCGTGGCCTGGGGGTTGGAGACTGCAGGAGTAGAGGATTCTAGGCCAGGAATCATTTCTCTTCGGCGTTTTCAAGGCACTGCTCTGTTATTTATTAGCTTGCCCTATTGCTGTTGAGAATTCTAGAGATGATTTTTTTGTTTGTTTGTTTGTTCATTTGTTTGGGGTCTTATTCTGTGCTGGAGCTGGAGTGATGTCATCATAGCTCACTGAAACCTTGAACTCCTGGGCTCAAGGGATTCTCCTGCCTCAGCCTCCCGAGTAGCTGTGACTACAGGTGGGCACCACCACACCCAGATAATTTTTAAATTTTTTTGCAGAGACAGGGTCTTGCTATGTTGTCCAGGCTGGTCTTGAACTCCCGGGCTCAAGTGATCCTCAGCCTCAGCCCCCCAAAAGTGCTGGGACTACAGGCATGTACCCCACACCCAGCCAGGGTTCTGTTTTTCCATCAGTTTGGGAAACACTGAACACAACTGTTCTTACTCCTGCTCTTTTTTCACGGAGCCTGGAAACTGGGGGGAGCTGCTTCTCATCATCATGTTTTGCTTTTCATGCTAATGTGCCTCTGTGTGGGTCAATTTCCAACAGTTGTGTGGACAATTTGGAAACTAATTTCTGGGAAAATTTCTAGAATTTAATAATTGATAATCCCCGTCCCTCCTCTCCCCACCCCCCCGCATCTGTCGGGGGTGGGGCAGGGCAGGGCTCCGTCGTGGGGATGTGGAACCCCGAGAACTGGGCAGCTAATGTTTTCATCCTTCCTTATTTTTCTCCTTCTTTTCTTTTTGCTTTGCCTTCTGGGACGTCCCCTCACTTTAATCTTCCAGGCAGCCTGTGGGTTTTCTTTTTTTTTTGTTTTGTTTCTGCTCTTGTGCTTTTAATTTTCCAGCCTTTTTTGTTCTCTAAATGTTCTCCTTAAAATAGCACCTTGCTCTTGGTTCATGGCTGCATTATCTGCTCTGATCTCTTCGAGGATATTAAATATGGCTATTGCTGAGATTTCTTCTCCCCGCCTAATGTCTGTTTCCTCAACGTTGCCCCTTCTCCCCCGCCCCGCCCCTGCCCGGGGTTGTTTTGGCAGCTTTTTCTCTGAAAGGCCTTCTGCAGGCGGCTGGTCACCCTCGCTGCCTCCCCACCTCTACCAGGGCCAGCCAAAGCGGGGAGCTCTGAGCAGCGGGGCCCTGGCTGGGAAATAGCAAGGCTCCAGCTTCAGGTTCTCCTCTGGGTGCTGGGCGATTCCCCCAGGGGCGTCGCTTCTGGCCTCTTGCCTGAGGGTGAAGGCCAGGACATCGGTGCCGTGGGCTAGGGGGCTCTGGTGCAGGCTGCCCCTCTGTCCCTGGTGCGTGCTGGCCCCCAGGCCACAGAGTGCGACTTCAGCTTTATTCCCTGGGGAATGAAGCCTGGGGTGGGCGTGGGGTGTCCAAGCACCTCCGGGCTTCCCTAGGCCTCTGGCCCCTGCTCCAAGACTGCTGGGATGCCAGTCTCCGGTGTCCCTGCGCCTGGGTTGGGACCCAGCCCCGCTTCTCTGTGCGTACCTGCTGCCCATGGCCACTGCCGCTCTCCTCCTGTCCTCCAGGTCTTTGGGGCTTTAGACCTTAAAAAATGTCCTTTTGTAGTCGGTGGGATCTCAGAGAGGACAAAATCAGCCCGGTGGGTTCAGTTGTCCTTTTAGCCCCAGGCTTAATCTCCCTTTCTTTCTCTCTTAATATTTACGGTTGCAAAGGACGTCCCCATTTCTTCCCACGCGCTTGCTTTTCAAGCATAAAGTTTCCAAATCAGAGGTTTTAAAAATTCTCTTAGGTGATGTCCCCGTCTGTAAACCTGTGCTTGGTCCTGACTTAAGGACAGACAGACCCGCCCTGGCGCTGGTTCCTGGCCAGGCCCCTGTTCTGCGGCCGCCGGGCCTGCCGGGCTCACTCCCTGGGGCCTGGCAGGAGGCCGATCCCGCCACAGGCCACCTTGAGTCCACGCACGTGGGTGTCTGCGTGGGCCGATCCCGTGCTGAGCCCCGGGCTGGGCCTGGGCAGCCTGGGACAGGATGTGGTGCGGTCTTCAGAGCTCTTTTCTGGAACGACTCCGAGGACATACAGAACCCCTTTGCCACTCGGTGCACACGGGCCTGCCAGCTCCACCTGCCCCCTTCACAGGCACACGCAGAACTCACGTCGGGGGCTGGGGGGAGACAGAATAGGGCGCACACCCCGACCTGGCTCTCTGGAGCAGTCTCTGGAGGGCAGTGGGTTCTGGGCCAGAGAGCAAAGGACTGGCAGGGGGCAGTGCGGCCAGGGCCTGGCGGGACCGACAGGGGGCGCTGCCGGCACAGCAGGCAAGAGGCGGCCTCTGGGAGGCAGGTGCGTGGTGGGGACTGGCTGGGCCCCACCACCAGCCGGAGGCGAAAGCCTGGGCCATCTGACAGCACAGGCTGGAGAGGGCCAATTAGGGCTTCTGAGCCAGGATGTGCCATTCAAATGCAGGGGCTGGGGAAAGTTCAGTCAACCAAGCAGCTGCCACGCTCTAGACCAGGCATTTATCCGGTGTTTAGCTGCAGGGCCAGCGGCTTACCTGGAATTGCAGAGCACGATTCCCACAGGCCGAGACAGATCAATGACCCAGACAGGCCGGAGGGCCAGAAATTAAAAGCATGAAGCTCCTAAGTGGGTAGCAGCCACTCATCTTGGACACTGTCTCTCCAGGCTCTGCAGGGGCGGGAGGCAGCCAGCAGCCCAGAATCCAGGCTTGGAGGAGCTCTGAGTTCACGCCCCTCCCTTCACTGTCTCCGAATCTTCCAGGCCCCTACCAAACCTCAGATTCCATGACGTGCTTTCCCCCTCACCCAGAAAAGCAGGATAGTCAGGTGCAAAGGAAGTAAAGGCAACCTGGGGACGGGTTTTCCATTTGTTTTTAGATTGGAGATGTCCTTTGAGGTTGCAGGCCCCATTCCCCCAGCCCGGTGCTGCATTTGAAAGTCTTTTGTTTTAGAAACAGTCTGGCCTGCCCAAACCTGTGCGGAGGTCCAGGCCTTCTTGGTTACCTCTGGTGCTGTATGACAGTGGCTGGCTGACCCGACTGGCAGGTCTCATTCTGTCCATTCAAGGTGTCCCCAGTCCACTGGGTCCTCAGCTTGGGCTTGACTTCTCCCCCTCCCCCAAGGATACACCCTCCCATACCTACACTAGGGGCCCTGGTCTGGGGAGGCTGAGAGCAGGGACGGGGACTACCTGCTTTTCTGATTTTAGGTAAATCCTAAACTGACCTCCCCAGCCCCTTCTCCCCAGCCAGGCCCCAGGGGAAATGTCTCACGGGGTTGGGCTGGCCAACCTGGACAGGCGCCCAGCTGGACAGGGCAGGCCTGATCGCTCCTCCGATTATCCCCGGAGGGCAGGGCATGGAATTCCAGGCCTATTAAGGCATCCAGGGCGCCTGGGGGAAGTGGAAGAGGAGGCATGGCAGTGCGGGGTAGGGGGGCATTCGTCCCTTCTGCTAGGCGACCAAGTCCCATTTCCAGAATCCCTGGGCCAGGAAAGGGAAACAGCCCCAAGGGACAGGGAAGCAGAAGGGCAGGGTTCCTGGTAAGGGTCGTTTCACCTGGACAGCCCCCAAGATCCCTGGAGGGGGCGGGGAGGCGGGGCCCAGGGCGGCACTAGAAGGGGTCCCGGCAGCACTGGGTTCTGGGGGCCCCAGCGCGTGGCCCACCCCTTCCGCGCCCCTGCCCCAGCGGGGCTGCTGCCGTGGGCTGCAGGATGCGTTCAGCCTAAGCCCGGCCGCAGCTCTCCCCGCCCCGCCACCCTCCCTGGCCGCGCGACCGCCAGAGCCCCCTCCCTCGCCGCGCTGCGCGCTGCGCGCTCCGCCCGAGCCGCCACCGCCTCTGCCGCCGCCGCCACCGCGTGCTGCTGCCGCCTCGCTCCAGCCGAGCGAGCCAGAGGAACCAGGGGGAGAGAGAGAGAGAGGAGAGGGAGAGAGGAGGGGGGAGAGAGGAGAGAGAGAGAGAAGGCGAGAGGCGGCGAGAGAAGCGGGAGCGCGGAGCCGAGGGCTTGCTCCGAAGCCTGCAGAGCCGCCTCGGACAGCGGCCCCGGCCGGGCCCCAGCAGCTCGTGTGGTTGGAAGAGAAGCAGCTGCCGCCGCCGCGGCTGCCCAAGCCCAGCCTCGCGCGCCCCTTGCCGCCGGCTCGCGGGTGCCCGTGCGGCCCCGGGACGCGGCTGCCCGCTCGGCGGCCAGGATGCAGCCGGGGCATGGCCGCCGGGCCCCCGTCACCTGCCGCGGGGAGCGCTGAGCCTGTGAGTAGCCTGGCCCTCGTTGCCCGCCTCGCCCTGTGGCGGTCATTACCATCGGGATGGGCGGGTTGGGGGGGCACAGCGTGGGGAGGGGCGCATGAGACCCCGCAGGGAGGAGGGGCTGGCGAGGGCGCAGGGCTGCAGAGCGTGGCCGGGACTGACCCGAGGGTGCGTGGGGAGGGGTGCGCCCTCCGGGTCAGGGGTCCCAGCGCGGGGTCTGGGTTCCCCGGGTCCTTCAGGAGCTGGGATCGGGACCCTTGGTCCGGCAGTGGGTCAGAGGGGCGATTTTGTGAATGGGAGGGCCCGGGGGTCAGGCTCCATGGAGACGCCAGGGAGTCCCGAGCACTGCGTGGTGGTGGCGGTGGCGGCGGCGGCGGCACAATGCCCGGCGCGGGGAACTCCCTGGCGGGGGGAGGCCAAGGCGCGTGGAGATCCCGGCCCCGCGGGGCTTGTCCTGGGAGTCAGCCAGAGCTGTGCGGGTGGGAGCTGGGCTGGCGACCCCGCCGTAGTGCAACATGCTTCTGTCACGGCACCCAGGCCCTGGGAGCCCTGCGGAGTCCTCTGGAAAGAGCGTGGCTGGAGGGGTTGATGACCTAAAGGAGTTGGGAGGAAGGGCCTCCCACGACTCCCCAAGAGGACCAGGGCCCGCAGCGCAGTGGTGTGCAAGGGGCAGAGAGGCGCGCAGGGACCTCCAGGGGGCGGGCAGGGGGCGCTCCTGGCCGAGTCCGAGGTGCGTTAGGGTGGCTCTGGCGGCAGCTTCTCCAAAGCCTCCGCTGCCCCACGGGCCCTTGCAGTCCTGCTGGGGAAGCTGGCCCCAGGGCGGCCAGGCACGCCCCTGGCTCAAACTTTCTGCCCCGGTGGCCCCAGGAGGCGGCGGGGCTCACAGGGGGCGTCTGAGGCTCCTTCGGGTGGCTGGTCTCCTGTGGCGTCTCAGGGGGCGGTTGGTGGCAGCCTCCCCCAGCGCGGAGGAACCTCCCCTGGCGCACCGCCCCGCAGTGCCCCGGCCGGCCGCGCAGCCCGCACCCTGTCGGTGCCGGACAGAGGCGCGGGTAGGGGCACAGGGAACCTGTCGGGTCCCAGAGCGGCCCGGGGCGCCAAGTCTCACGTGGGGTGGTGGGCGGGATATTCCCGGAGCCCACTGGCAGGGGCGGGGGCTTGGCGTGGGAGAAGAAACTCCTGGGTGACAGAGCCGCCTGCCTCCCCTTTCCGTTCTAGCTTTTGGGAGGGACTCGATTTATTATTTAATGGTCACTTTTAAGAAGGACTCCCGAGGCGCCACTAATCCTGATGCGCAAGACACCCCTGGCAGAGGCAAAGGACAAGGACCTGCGGGATCCATTCCTTAGCCGAGTCCCCCTCCCGCAGCTCCAGGCGAAGTCGCTCCTCGGCGCACTGGGTCGCTAATTTCCTGCCGAAGACGCAGGCTCAGCGCGGGGACGCCTGGGCGCGCGCCCGGAGCCCGGGGCACTTAGCTCAGAGCAGGTAGGAGGCTAATGGAGCGGGGTCGCGCGTAATGAGGTCTTTCAGCCGGAAGCTGGCTTTGGTTTTACTGGTCTGCAAAAAATAACGAAAAGAGTGTAAACATTGCGGCAGAACCTGCCCATTAAGTGTGCATGGCGGCTCAGGCGGATGTCTTAATTAGGCTGCGTTGTTAGCGGGGATATTACACTAATTAAAACCAGACCCTCCAGGTGAGCGAGAATTTCGAAGGGAGACAGAGAAAAGTTGCAGTGAGAGCACTGCCTGGTGACAGCGGGGGGCGGGGGCGGGGGAGTTTGGGGGCGGTGTGTGTGGGGGCAGAGAGGCACCCCCTGAGGACCAGCCCAGTGGGCCCTCCCTCCGCCCCCTGCGGCGCGGCGCTCCCTCGGTGCTGAGGACCGAGCCTGCCACCCCCGCCGCTCCCCCGGCGACTGGAGGCCTCCCTGCGTGGGCGCTGGGCTCCACACACGCCTCTGGCAGCAGCCTTAACCCCTCATTTCCTGGCTGGGAGCTTCTGGGAGGGCAGGGCCGTCCCCAGGGACAACAGAGTGGGCGAGGTGGGGAGCGCTTAGGGGGACAGGGGGCAGAGGCAGAGTTGAAGGGCGCACCCAGGCTGAGACAGCCTGGGCCTGGGGAGGCGGCTGCGTGCGAGGGGGAGGGTTTCCAGTGGCGCCTGGGCTGTTTGCGCTGGAGTCTCTGGGGTTTTGTGGCGAGAGTTATCCAATTCTAATAGGTATCCCCTCACTCATCAAAAGGGGACGTAGACAATTGCACTGACCCGCCTCCCTGGGGCCTGGGGCCTAGAGAGAAAGGGGGTCTACCCCTGGGGGATCTCTGGTCCCCTGAGGTCCCCACCGGGAGGAGCCCGGAGTCCAGGAACCTCCCCCTAGGCTCGGCCCCTGACTATTAGCTGGGCCTTGGAGCGAATGCTCCTGGCTCAGTGACCTCGGAGGGGGGGGGCACAGTGGAGCTGAGTGTATTCACTGCCCTTCCTTAAGGACCAGAGGCCAGGCTGGAGAGAAGGCACGGCAGCCCCTGCCACCCGCGGGCGCTCAGCGGGCGCGCAGCACCAAGGACAGGGCCAGGGCGGGCGCCTGCCCTCCGCGCCCCTCCCGCCTGCCACCGGCCGGGGCCGCTGGGGGCGCTGCGGGCCTCACCCCCGCCCCGCCGGGAAGGGGAGGGGAGGGGAGGGGAAGGGAAGGGAGGGCTTCCGAGGCTCAGTTCTGAGCCAGAAAGCTCAGGGCCTGGGGAAGAGGTAATTACAGCCAGGAGGCCTCCTGAGGACCATTCCAGATTGGGCCTGCTGTCGCGTGCCTGCCACTTACTCAACTTTGAGCGTCGCCGATGGCGCATCAGTGAAATGGAAATGGAGAGAGATTACGGAGCTCCCGGGTATCTGGGGATGAACTAAGCAGGTAGTGGCTGGAGCAAGTGCGGTCCGCAGCCGGGCCTCCTGGCCAGCCCCGTTCAGCTCCTGCCTGTCCACCGCAGCCTCCAAGCGCCCGGAGGCTCCTCCACTCTGCCCTAAAGGAGTCGGAGGGACTTCGCTGGCAGCTACTGCAGGGCCCCTGCTGGGTTTATCCCCCCATGCACGCAGAGCATTATTTGACCCATGTGCTTGTGCAGTTAGGAAGGAAGGAGTGTAGGCGTGGCGAGTGCAGGGTGGTGGTGGGGCCAGGAAAGAGAGGACAGGGTCCCAGTGGTCCAGGAGCCACCACCCAAAGCGAGATTGAAACGTTCCTTCTCAGCTCTTGCGGCGCGGGGCTTACCTGCTCCAGCCTGTCCTCGCCCGGCCCGAGGTGTTTGGTGGCTGTCGCTCTGTGTGTATTTCCATGCTCCTGCTCGATACTCTGTTATAAAGACAAATGGAACCTGACACGCGGCTGGCATTTGGTGAGGAATTTTTCATTTTCAAACAGGTGAAGGGGAAAAACCATCTCTAAACTTCTTCCCCCTTCCAGCGGAATGCTTCTCCTGGGGAACCTGCCGTGTCCCCCTGGTCGCCGCCAGCAACAGGCCTTGGCTACTGGCATGGGGCACTGGCTTTGTAAACACGGCCCGTTTGCACCTACGTCTTTTCGATGAGCTGCAGTGTCTCCCCACATTCCATTATGTCATTTCCGCAGGCTGGTGAAACATCCAGGCCGGCTGAGCACCTTACTTTCCGCGGCCTCTCCGACGGAGGCTGCTCCCTGGGCCGTCACCGTCTTTTCCTTATAACGTCCGCGCTCTCTCCCCCTCTCGCACTGTCCGCCTGTCTTCCTCTCCCCGCCCTTTCCCCCGTACCCTCTGAGTGTGCGCGGCCTCGGTGTGTGATTTTTCTCCTCCGGCCACCTGTGAGAGTTGCGGGCGGCTCTCGGGTCACAGTTGGGTGGTGGCAACAGCTGAGTATCCCGTTGGGTTGTTGCTTAGTTGAAAGCGAGTCCCCCAGCCAGCCGACCTCGCAGCATCTACTGCGTAAACCTGCATTCCAGAGCATAGAGCTAGTCGTTAGGTACACGAGTCTCGGGGGACCAGCGACACAGCACATTATATACGCCCGCGAATGCTCTCCCCTCGGGCGCCAGGGCAGCTGCCGTGAGGGACGGCCGAGCAGGGTCCCATGGGCCGGGAAAGGTCCGTCCGTCTTGTTTTATTGTTGTTTTCTTTTCTTTTTTTTTTTTTTTGGAGACAGAATCTTAATCCGTTGCCCAGGCTAGAGTGTCGTGGCGTCAGCCTAGCTCCCAGCAACCTCAGACTCCTGGACTCAAGCGATCCTCCCTCCTCGGCCTCCCAGGGTGTGTCCATCTTATTGCAAATTTAGGGGCCCAGAGATGTGCTCAACCGTGTAACGAGGACTCTTGCGTCTTCATCAACCACTGAAGTTACAAATGCGAAGGCGCAGGGGTGCATGCCCTCCAGGAGCAAACACGAACTCTGGGGGGGGGGTAGGCAGCAGGCTCCTTCCTAGGGCCCCTGACCCTTGGCCTGACCCCTAAGGGACACAGGTGCCTTCCACTGTCTTGGGCAGGGTCACCGTGGTTTGTTCCTGCGACCCAGGTCTCGTGGGCCAGCAGCTAAAGGTGGTCTCCTGGCCCCTCCTCCTCCTCACTGCCTCCGCCCCACCCCCCACGCACCTGCCAACTCTCTGCACCTGACTGTGACATCAAAGGCCTGCAGTCGGGGAGAAGGAGGCAGGAGGACAAGGGGCGGGGCCCTTTCCCCGTTGAGAGTTGCCCCCTCGCGGTAGAGCGGCATGCTGGGCCTGGGGGGGGCCTTCCAGAAGTGCAGACAGCATTCCCTCGCTCTAGTCTCACCTCCTTCCGTGCAGTTCGGGGCCGGTTCCTGCTGGTTCCGCCCGGGAGGTGGGCGGTAGCTTGCTGGCGTCAGCTCGGGTCGGGGGGCTTCAGGGTCTGTGGCGCCGACAGCAAAGCAGTTCTTATTGCAAGTTTTCTTTTAGGATTTAATCATTTAAGGTCAGGGCATATTCCCAGCGAAAAGGATACCGCCAACGGGATACTCCAGCGTTGCCACCCACCCCAACTGTGGACCCGAGAGCCGCCCGCCACTCTCACAGGTGGACCCGGAGGAGAAAAAATCACACACCGGGCCGCGCACCACTCAGAGGGTACGGGGAAAAGGGCGGGAGAGGAAGACAGGCGGACCAGTGCGAGTGGAGGGGGAAGGAGCGCGGGGACGTTATAAGAAAGAGACGAGGTACGGCCCACGGGAGCAGCCTCCCCGTCGGAGAGGCCGTGGAAAAGTAAAAGGGTTCAGCGCGGCCTGGATGTTTCCACCAAGCCTGCGGAAATTAACGTAAATGGAATGTGGGGAGACACTGCAGCTCTCGAAAAAGACGTAGGTGGTCAAACGGGCCGTGTTTAACAAAGCGGTGCCTGCGTGCCCAGCAAGCCAAGGCCTGATTTGCTGGTGCGGCGAAACCTAGGGGACAGGCAAGGTTCCGCCCAGGGAAGAAGCCATTCCCCCCCGCTGGAAAGGGGGAAAAAAATCTCCCGAAAGATGTCTTTTTCCCACTTCACCTGTTTGAAAAGGTGAAAAAATTCCTCAACCCAAAACAAAGCCAGCCGCGTGGTCAGGTTTCCAAATTTCCTTATAACCAGCAGTATCGAGCAGGAGCGGTGGAAATACAACACAGAGCGAAACAGCCCACCAAAAACACCTCAAGCGCCGGGGCGGAGACAGGCCTGAGCAGGTAACGCCCCCGCGGCCGCAAGACTGAGAAGGAACGTTTGCAACTCTCGCTTTGGGCGTGGCTCCTGGACCACTGGAACCCTCTGTCCTCTTTTCCTGGCCCACCACCACCAACTGCACCTCGCTCACCTAACTCTTCCTTCCCTCAACTCGCACAATGCCCACATCTGGGTCAAATAAATGCTCCTGCCGTGCATGGGGATAAACCCCACGCAGCTCCCAAGCTGCCACCGAAGTCCTCCGAACTACCTTTAGGGCAGAGTGGAGGAGCCGCCTCGGGGCGCTTGGACGCTGCGTGGACAGGCTAGGAGCTGAACGGGGCTCTGGCCAGGAAAGGCCCCGGCATGCGGACCCGCACGTGCTCCAGCCATACCTGCCTTAGTTCATCCGAGATACCAGGGAGCCCCGTAATCCTCTCTCCATTTCCATTCACCTGATCGCGCCATCGGCACGCTCAAAGGTTGAGTAAGGGCAGGGCACGCCGAGCGACAGCAAAGCCCTAATTCTGAATGGCCCTCAGAGGCCTCCTGGCTGTAATTACCTCTTCCCCAGGCCCTGAGCTCTGGCTCAGAACTGAG
>NC_033675.1:2949493-2994026 GCF_000165445.2 Microcebus murinus | reverse complement strand
CCGTGCAGTTCGGGGCCGGTTCCTGCTGGTTCCGCCCGGGAGGTGGGCGGTAGCTTGCTGGCGTCAGCTCGGGTCGGGGGGGCTTCAGGGTCTGTGGCGCCGACAGCAAAGCAGTTCTTATTGCAAGTTTTCTTTTAGGATTTAATCATTTAAGGTCAGGGCATATTCCCAGCAGAAAGATAAAGAGGGAGAATATACATATTCTTAGCAGAATTTTACCCATGTACTGCTTTGGTTAGTGGCTGTACCGAGAGCTTTCTCCCCAGATTCTAGGAGGAAAGAGGCCCCGGGTGAAGCGGCCATGCCCAGCCAGCTCCCGCCCAGACCCACTGCTGGCCGGCAGCCCCGGCGTGAGGTCTGTGCCGGGCCAGGCCGGGCCGGGCCGGGCCGGGGAGGCGAGCCCGCCCTTCTGGCAGCCCCGGGCTGACCGGCAGCTCGTTGGGGAGGCAGGTGGTCGCGCACGTCTGTTAGGAAGCAGTCCCATTTGCAGAGGAGGAAACTGCCTGAGCACAGGCTACTGCCACCAGCAGACCAGCCCAGCATCATCACGTGCCGTTTTGGAGGCCAGTTGAGGTCATGACATGCATCTTTTACAGCAAAGAGAGGAGACTCCTGCGTGCTTTTATTTCTCCAAGGCATCTCGTCTTGCTTTAAAATTCCCACTCCACCAAAATAAGCAAAAAGTAACGCAGAGGCCCAAATCGGATTCTCTCCCGTAGGCTTGTGGATACAGTTGTAGAGGCAGTGCACCGCCCAACTGAGGACACGGGCAGGGGCCTGCCTGTGCACAGCCTGAGCCTGCAGCCCTGCTCCCCGGTCTCCTTGTCTGTTGACGGCAGATGAGATCGAGGAATGGTGATGGCAGGACAGGTGGCCCTCCGGAGCCTGGGTGCTTCTTTCCCACAAGCGGTGGTCCCTGGGCTGGCCTCACGTCCCAGGGCTGTGTTCTCCGGGCACGGATGGGATGGCGAGAACACAAGAAGCGCGGGCTGCTCTCAGCAGGGAAGCCTGTTTGTGTAACGGGGTGGGGGGGCCCTCTGTTGAAGGGACGCAAAGTTTACTTGTATTAAAAAGGTGGATACAGTTGGGACAAAGATTTAAAGCGGTGCAAACACGGTGCGTTTAGAGATAATTCCTCACTAAACTCTCATGGCTCGAAGTCCTCAATGCAGATTAGAGACTTCTCCACTGGATAAAATAGAAAATAACTCCTATTTTTTCTGGAACTTTTCTTGTAAGGATTGAGTGCCGGGTAAAGCACCTTGGCATCAAAGCACCTGCTGGTGACTTCTCCGCCACCCCCACCCCATTTTTTTTTTTTTTGCAACAGCCAAAAGGGCTCTTTAACTCTCTGTTCTCAGCAGAGACGTATTAGGATGAGGTTTTGTGCTTCACGTGAGATTCCCCCACACTGTGCGTCCCAGCTGTTCCCCACCCCCAGCTGGTTCTTGTAAGAGCCGCCCGTCACCCCCAGGACGCATGCATTTACACGCACATTTAAGTGGAAGCAACTTCTTCTCCTTCTTTTTTTTTTTTTTTTTGAGACAGAGACTCACTCTGTCGCCCGGGCTAGAGTGAGTGCCGTGGCGTCAGCCTAGCTCACAGCAACCTCAAACTCCTGGGCTCAAGTGATCCTCCTGCCTCAGTCTCCCCAGTAGCTGGGACTACAGGGATGCGCCACCATGCCCGGCTAATTTTTTCCATTTTTTGGTAAAGATTGGGTCTTGCTCTTGCTCAGGCTGGTCTCGAGCTCCTGAGCTCAAACGATCCGCCTGCCTCGGCCTCCCAGAGTGCTAGGATGACAGGCGTGAGCCACCACGCCCGGCCCTGGAAGCAACTTCTGAACAAGGCTGTGGCTAATTACCTTTCCTGAGGCCTTGTGCCCATCAGAGATGCCGCACGACCCGTCGGTGTGGTGCTTGGACTCAGCCCTTGCCTGCGGTCTGGCGGGAGGGCTCCGAGCAGGGACAGTGTGAGCCAGCGCTGACTGCTGGGGGAGGCAGGGTTGCCTGCAGCACGCTTGTGAGGAAGGAATGCAGACTTCCCAACCCTGTCTCCCAGGGCAGGCCCTGAAACCTCAGTTTACCCAGCTGAGCAGTGGGCACTGCTGTGGGTATCAGGCGATCTTTGGAAAGTAGGTGGAACACAGCAGTGGTGCCGACTGTGACCCTCCTCTGGTGCCACCCACCTGTTAGAAGGAGGAGCACGTTGCTAGGGTTAGTAGGAATCGGGGTTAGCAAGGATCGCGGTTCAGGAAATGGGTTCCGAACTGTTGCGTGTAGCTCCAAGGAGATGATGCTATTTTAAAACGGCTCCTGATGAAGTTTCCAGGATGGAAACAAGCCTTAGCATGTCTCTCTGGGTACGGCGGGGATGCCAGGCGACCCTCACTCAGTCGGGAGGAGCCAGCACCTCAGGCTCTTAGGGACACCCTGTGGCCAGGCCCGGTCTATCGGGCTGTGTTTGCGAGGGTGGCCCTGGCCAGGCATGCAGGGGATGGCAGGCTCCCCGACCCCCACCCCACGCCTCCACTCCCAGCGGGATGTCCGGAGGACCACAGGGACAGAGGGGCAGGGCAGCAGGTCCCTCCTTTGCTTTTGCAAAGCAAATGGCCTTGGATTATAAACGAAGGGCTCCGCCAGTTGGACTTCCCACGTGGGAGGAAAGGAAGGAGAATGGGGACCTCAGCCCCCCCCAAGCGTTCCCTGGTTCCTGTGCGCTGTGATCATCACCCTGGCACCCCCCTCCCAGGCTGGGTGGTTCCAGCTCGCCCCTGGCTTCAGCTTGGGGGTGCTTTTGGATCTTAGGCCTGAATGCATGAAAACCTGAAGCACAGCGTGGCAGAGCCATTAGGGAAAAAGCCCGTAAGCGAGCGCCGTCTTTCTGGAGAACTGACTCTCTGTCATTGAGGAGATGCCATTAGGCTCGGCTGGGCCCGCTGCAGGGACAGGTGAGCTGGAACCAAGGCCCACGGGGGTTTCTAACACAGGCTCCTGGCGGACCGGGGTGGGGCTCGCGGCTCGCCTGCGTCCCCGGCTGCTGGCGGGAAGAGGAGGGCCCCCGCGGCTACTCACAGCGGTGCCCGCCCAGGGGTACAGCAGCCAAATGCTTTGGAATATTAGCAGAAAAGAGATGTGCTGAAGAAATTTAAGGTGAGAATTGTCATCAGTGGTGCCACATTGTAATCGACACTGCAGATAGCCAAGGCGGACTCGACTTTTGTCGTGCCGGAGGCCCGTTTGATATCTTGACAGCCGTGAACCCCTAACTGGTGCCCCAAAGGGTGGGGGTGGGGCTAGGGGGAGAAGCTGGACAAGGGCCCTTTTCCTGACCGTTAAAGCCCGGGATGATGCCTGGGACAACTTTGTAGGGTGATTAAAGGCGATCTTCCAAGCAGGTACATTTTTCTTCCTCCCCGGCAGATCCCTTCCCAGAGCGGTGAAGAAGGATGCCCGCAGAATCTGCATTCTTTTAACTCTGCCAGCACCTCCTGGCTGCGGCCGGGGGACCACCTGCACGTTTGCCCTCGCCTCGGAAAGGGCATGTCCACCTGTGCGTGCGCGTCGACAGTCTGGCAATGACCGGCCTTTGCTCTCCTGACGAGTCCGTGCTTAAACGGGCAAGCCGAGGTTGCACGGGCACCTCTCCCCGCGCGGGGTGGGCTCTTGTTTCAGAGACCGAGCTGTCTCTGTAGAGCAGCCGGGCCACCGTGGCCGTGCGGGGTTGGCATGCTAACGGTGCGGCCCCGCCCCTCTTCTGCAGGTACTCTTTCCCGGGCAGAGGTAGGCAGGGAGACTGGCTTTGGGAGCACCGACGTCTCCCTGTTCCCAAATTTGTTTTGCTCAAAGCCTGAGAAGAAAACTCACAAGGACTACACTTGGAAAATTTCAGCCCCTAAGGATAATTTTTCAGAAAGTAATGAGCACTAGAAAATGAGGGCTATAAAGGAAGTCTTTGGGTAATAATCATAACTATAATGCTCGCCACTTTGAAATGCATTAATATGCATTAAAATTACAGAAAATATTAAGTCTGCTGGAGGGGCAGGGGGCCCCGCTTTGGAGCCTGTGGCCGGGCCTCTGGGGCCAGCCTGGCTCTCTGGGCCACCGCTGAGGCGTGTGGCCCATGGCCTGCCCCTGCTCTCATAGCAACACAAGCCCTAAGAGCGCGGTCCCTGTGCCCCCAGCCTGGGCCCAGTTCCACGCGCCGCGAGGACCGGATGGAGAATGAATGTCATCCCGCTGGTGGGCTCTGCTCGGAGCTGTGCTGTCCTGCAGCCAGCCGAGGGAGTGCAGGGACTCCCCCAGGGTCTGGCCCACTTTACTGGAGTCTCACTGTAGAGACGGGCCCTGGGGGTGCGGTGTAGCCGCTCCTGCCACCTCCCTCAACCTGCAGCGAGGGTGACTCCGCTGAGGCATTCCTCCACGGTGCCCGGGTTCAAGCAGCGGCTGCACGCTTTCTCCTGGCTGGCTCTGCTCCCTGCTCCCCCGACCCCAGCCTCCTCCTCCCGCATCCCTCTCCCTGTCATTCCGCCTTCACCTTCAAAGCAGCAGGCCTCTCCTGGCTGTGCGGGAGGGGCCGGAGACTGGAGGTCAGGCAGGCTGTGCCCGGAGCAGCGGGAGGGAAGATTTACGGTTCCTCCCTGCCCTGCTTGATGGACAATTAAAGCTGCTCACGGCTGGAGGAGAGTGGTGTCGTTAAGAGTCAGGATGGTCAGAATAAATCAGTCACCTCCACTTAGACGGCCGAGCTAGACTGCTTCCCGGGGCCTCTAAGGCAGGAGCCCCCTTGGGTGTGGGCTTCAAGGTTCCAGGATGGACTGTGCAAGGGTCTGACGTGCTCGAGCTCCATTAGAGCCGGGGCCTGAGGACCCTGGGGGTCTCCTCACTATTAGGGGAAGTTCCAGGTGACACATTTGCAGGGCGTTTTGTCCCCATGGCAGCTGGCAGCTGTGAAGGCCACAAACTTGAATGTCTGGGGTCAGGGCAGTGCACACATGTGTTTATGAGTACATGCATGTGCACACGCACAGACTGCACGCGTGTGTGCACAGGTGTGTGGAGTGCACGCATGTGTGCATCTGTGCACAAGCTCAAATGTGTGTTCCTGCACGCACATGTATGTGCATGCATGCGTGTGTGCACACATGTGTTGCGCGTGCATGTTCATGCTCGATTCTTGGACACTCGCAGGCTGCACCGTGTCTTTAGACCCACGTGCCCCTCTGCACGGCTGCCAGGAGCTGGGCTTCTGAGCGCCGGCCAAGCCCCGCGGTCGTCCTCCTTCATTTGTTCTGCGTGTTATTTCGGTACCTTGAGGACCTGGCAGTCTCCTCAAGGAAACTTTGTCTTTGTGGAAACGAGGAGCCGGCGCTCCTGGGCCCTCCCACTGGCCGATTGATGATCTGATCCCGCGTGGGAGACTTGTCATTCCTGGAAGCGCTCCCGATTTCACGCGGCCCCACCCCCGAGGTCTGATTGCAGGGCGGCGGCGCTGACCCAGCCCGAGTGCCGGGCTGCCGTGCACTTGGGTGCCACGATTCTGCGCGCTGAAAGGCCGAGAGCACCATTTGGGGTTTTCCTGCCTTTGAGAAAACGTTCCCCTTCTTCCCGCCTTTTGCCACCGCAGCTGTGACCAGGGCCTTGCACCGGCCCACGCACCCTCGGCTCTCCCGGCCCGACCTGCGACAAACACAGCGTTCTGACCGCGGACAGCCTGCGGGCGCCGGCCGCCATTGTTCCTCGGCGAGGCGCTTTGCCGGCGACCGCGGCAGCCTGCCCCGTGCGGCGGTGCGGCACTGCCTGCCACGGTGATTTAGCAGCTGGGGAACTCATGGCGGTTTCGTGTTTTTGTGCGTGTGAGTGTGAGCGCACGCACACCCCATGAACGCACGTGAGGATGTCCCTTGGCACTGGGAGCTTGCTGCTGTTGCCTGCACAGGGAAGGGCTGTCCCCGGACAGGGCTGCCGCTCACCCCCCTGAGGCCACCTGGGCCATCTGAGGGGCCTGGAATTTCCAGGTGTGGGTGGTGATGCCGTCTTGTGTGGGATGAGTCGCCCTGGTCACCTTCACCTGCACGCCTGCGTGCTGGCTGCTCGTGCGCGCACATGTGCCGGCGTATCAGCACGCTTGCAGGCGGCCTGGCCCTCTCCCCCACTCGGGGGGCGCACACGTGGGAACTCGCCCCCGGGGTGACTTGGGCTGCACGTTTGGGGCCCCGAGGGCTCTGGACTGTGCAGTAGACGGGAAGTTGTGGGTGGAGTCCTGTATACGCGAGGACTCCAGGGGAGGGTGGGTGGGAGACTGGGGAGGGGGCACTCCAACACATGTGGGGGCACGCTGGCTCAAGGTCACCCCACAGTGAACAGCCTGACTCAAGGACAGAACCGGGACTGGAGACGCTGTGGGCCTGACATGAGACACCTGCTTCTCCCGTCAAAGGTAATTAGGAGTCTGGGGGCAGCTGCTGTCTGGGACCCTGAACCAGCAAAGCCCATAAACCTTGTGCAGAGGCCTCATTATCTATCTTGGAAAGGAAGGCAGGAACCCAACCCCCCAAGCGCCAAATAACAGCCCAACAACTCACAAACTTATTTTTTTTTTTTTAAAGTTCCCGAGGTTGCCATGGTTACTCGCATGGCATGGGTGGTCCTTGGGTCTCTGTTGCTCTAAGCGGAGCCGCCAGGAGTGGGAATTAAAACCCTCTGCTGCAGGCCCCCAAGGTATGTCCCCCCTCTGGAAGGCCTGGCTGTGCTCCGGAGAGCAGGAACAGAGCTGGAGACGGCAGAGAGCTTCCCGGACCACAGGATGCGAAATTTTAACGTCGCGCTTCTGAGATGCTGGAGACAGAATTTGTCTCCCACGCTAAAATAATTATAGCCAGGAGAACAGAGAATACGCCGTTCTAAGTTAAGGTCCTTAACAACGAGGAGGGTGTGTGCGCGCGTGCACGAGGCTGTCTCTGCACTTGCAGCGGCTGCTTCTCAGAGAGCGTGTTCGTTCCTGGCCATGCGTGCACCGGCGGGACAGCCCAAGCCCCCACACCCGTGGGCTGGCCAGCAGCAGGTGGCGCTTCCAGGCCGTGCTCTGTGGTGGCGGGTTTCTGCAGAGGGGGTTCAGGAGTCTTGGTAGCGAAGGGAGGTGGGAAGAGGAGGACCAAGGAGGACTAGAGAAGCCACAGTCCCTCTGGCTGGACTCTTGCTGCCCCTCAGTGTGGGGGTGGCACTCTCCCACCCGCCGGGGCTCCATGGAGAGCTCCAGGTGTCCACAGTGTGGGCTTGGCCCCTGCAGCCAAAACAATAAGCAAAGAAAAGGAGAGACCAGTCTGAGACCAGCTTGAGCAAGGAGAGACCTCATCTCTACAAAAAAAAAAAAAGAAAAATTAGCCGGGCATGGTGGCGCATGCCTGTAGTCCCAGATACTTGCGAGGCTGAGGCAGGAGGATCGCTTGAGCCCGGGAGTTGGAGGTTGCAGTGAGTTAGGCTGATGCCACGGCACTCTAGCCAGGGTGACAGAGCAAGACCCTGTCTCCACAAAAAGACGAGAAGAGGAGGGAGCAGGCTGAGGGCCCGTTGATTGCCCTGAACGCTGCCTGTCTTGGATCTGGCTGCTCCTCCCCCGAGGAACAGATGAGTGGCTGGTTGTTTTCATGTTGGGGACCCTGAACCCCCAGTGGCTTGTGGGGGTGTCTACACCCCACTGACCACAGGGTGAAGCTTTCTTCCCATCCCTGGGGAGGCGGGAGCCAGCCCCTGCCTACATGGTGACACTCGGCAGGCGGCAGTAGATGGGGGGACAGGAATCTGCGTATGGGGTCTGGAAGGATGGGTGGGGGCCTCCTTGTCCACAGAAGTCCCACCCCTCCCCACGTTTCCCCCCTCCTGTCCGGGGCTCCCTGTCCCTCGCTGACCCTGTTGCTTGTCTTTCGTCTGGGGTGCTCATTTCTTTCCCTTGTGCTCCCCGGAGCGGGACACCCTCTGCGGTTCCGTGGGAGCACTGTGTCTCTCCCGCCTCCCCACCTTCCTGCCGCTCTTGTTCCATGCGCACAAACCCAAGTTCCCGGCGCAGCCTCGCTGGCCCCTCCTTGCAGGACCAGGTCCCCGCTCGGAGGCCAGCCTTGCTTTTCCACGGCGGGGATATTTTAGCAGAAAGGTGGGAGGTGATCTCAGGCTCTTGCGTTGCCTCTTTGGCAAACTCGTGAGCCCGCGGTACAAGGCCAGGTGCTCCCTCGAGGAGACGTTTGGGATTGAACCTGTGCAGCAGCAGCAGCCGGGGGGTCCTCGTCACGTAGCCCTTCCGTCGTGTAAGGGGGAGGGAGGCCGGGGCAGGGCTGACCCGGCATTTCTCCTGGAGAGTCCCCGGAGCTGCTTGGCCCGTTAAGTAGATGGTGAAGGCCAGTGGGAAGGTTCTGGATCCTCCCCTGCACATGGGCACAGTGAGGCCACACGCTGTCGGTGGCTGTGTCTCAGCGGAGGGCTCGTGGAGCATCCGTGCACATCTGCACAAAGGACACGAAAAGCCGTCCACAGAGCCTCCCCCAGGCCTGAGGTCGGCACCTGTTTCCCACGGCACTTTCTGGGGGCTGCGGTCAGCTCTGATGAGGGAGAGTGAAAGGTCGTGGATCCTGGTGGGTGTTGGCACCGCTGTCCCCACGTGGGGCGGTACGTGCTTTGGGGGCAGGGACCACGGCAGATCCTCGTTTCTCCCCAGAGCAGCCAGGGAGGGTCTCTGCTCTCAGTAGGTTCTCGGCGTCTATGGAAATTCCGACCAGCTGGCCGGGGCAGGAGTTGGGGGAAGAGGCCTTTGTGCCCCGTCAGCTCTCTGGCCGGGCCAGGCCCCCGGTGACTGGCCGCGTGAGCGTCTGCACCCTGACTACTTCTGTCTCCAGAGGCTGCGTTGGACCCACTGGCCCAGGAGGGTGTGTGGAGGCCCTGGCCAACTCCTGGCCGGTGCCATGTCACCCGCTGTGCCCGCTGGTTGGAGCAGGGGCCTGGGGGCAGGGCACTGTCGGAGGGACAAGGACCCCGCTGATCTGTCGGAAAGCCGCCGTGGTTTCTGGCCCAGAGAGGAAATGGGCCTCGCTTCCACCTGCGGGGTTGGCAACGGCGAGGCGGTGCCCTGCGGGTCGGGTCGGGGTCCCTGGAAGCGAACCTTGGCGTGCGCGCACCTGTTTTCCCAGGCCGGCGTCGGCTGCCAAACAGAGCAGAATGCCTCTGAAAGGGGGGGGTCTCCGGTGGATTTCGAGCCAGCCATTCCCTGGGTTTGGAGTGAGGAGGAGAGAAAGGGAGGAAAAAGTACTAGGAAGCTTCTGGATTGCTCTAGACAGCGGTCCCCGGTGGCACAGGGACCGGTTTCATGGAAGACAATTTTTCCATGGCTCCGGGGGGTGGAGGAGGGCGGGCGATGGGGAGTGGCCGCAAATACAGGTGAAGCTTCGCTCACCCACCCCTCACCCACCACTCACCTCCTGCTGTGCCGCCCGGTCCTTAACAGGCCACTGACCAGTGCCAGTCCGCAGCCTGGGGGTTGGGACCACAGCTCTAGCAGGTGCTGGGCTGTTTTGGAAGATGCCCCGAGACTGCACGAGGTGCATGCCCGTGGGGCTGGCTGCATCTTCAGAGGGTAATGCAGCCACCCCCGGGGGAGGCAGCCTGCGATTATCGATGCTAATGGAGAGCAGAAGTGAGACGGATAATTCAAGATGGCAGATGAATCGATAGTATTTATATTTAGCCCGCGAATGTGCTGCATATTTCTCCGCTGGCAGATTGGGCTTCGCAATTAGGTTTTGCAGAATCCAAGAATCTGCTGCCCACGGGCCAAGGGCTGCCACCTTGCTCCCCCTCTAGGAGAGCTTTTGGACCTCGTGACTTGGCGGCCGGCGCGGAGTGAGGCGCCAGGCCCGTCCTCCCCAGGGCGCCGTCCGCGCAGCGCTCTGCAGCGGTCCTCCCGCCCCTGCCGCACGGATGCGGCAGGGGATTGGTCGGAAGCGTTAAAGAAAGAACCGTCTATCTGTGCACGCAGCGGGCCGTATGCAGCTGCCGTGGAGGGGCGTGCAGGGAGCCCCGCGATATGCTTTAACTGAAAAGGGGGAGATTGCGGAACCGTCGTGTGTTTTAATCTTTGAACGTGTGGGGCTGGGTGCGGGTCTCGTCTTCCTCTTGTGTTCTCGGCGCCGAACGCCGTGCCCGCACCCGGTCAGTGCTCGGCACGCAGAGGCTGGGTGGGCGGGCTCGGGCTCGGGCGGCGCGAGGCTCAGGGGATGGTTCCTGGGCTGCTGGTGCCGGGCCTGCTCCGAGCGTGTGCGTGCGTATGTGAGCGTGTGCGAGCGTGCACGTGCATGTGCTGGCTTCTCTCTGGTGGATTTGACTTTGCAGCTTGTGGCTCCTGGTGCTGGCCTTGGCACCCCTGTGAGGTGAGTGCTTTCTACCTGTGCCGTGGCTCCCCAGGTGGGGGCAGAGTGTCAGCACCAGCGTCTCCGGGGGCCCGTCCTTCTTTGTGGGAGTCTCAGGACCCGCCTTGGCCGGCACTCGTGCCAACGCCGCCACGACCTGGTCTCTTCTTCGGGGCCCCAGTCCTCGCACACACGCCGGCCTTCCGTGTGGCACCCGTGGGGAATAATAACAGGGAACACGTGGACAACACGGACATTTCCAGGCGAGGGAGCGCCCGGTGGGTGCGTCCTCGCCTCGCGGCTGCCCCCTCCTCCCCTGGACGTCAGAACCTTGCTCTGGGCACCCCGTCTTTGGCATCAGCGTTTGGAACGATGGCCTTCGATTTCCAAGGTGCCTTACGTTAGACACCACATTGATTTTTTATATTTCAAAGGTTGGCGCAGCTCACAGCGCCCTGCAGGAGGAGCGCCGCCGGGTCCTGCGGGCCCAGGGACGGGGGCAAGAACCGCGGGTCTCTGGCTGCGTGCGGCTTGTGTTCTCCGGGTGCAACGGCCGGTGGCTCGTCCAGCTGGGGCTGGGGGGTCCTTGCGCTGACTCGGCACGGATGGCGCGGGCCGGGTGGGGAGGGGCTGCCTGCGGGGTGGGTGGGGGCACCCTGAGACCTCGAGCCGTTCCCTTCTCTGCCCTTCCCGGGGAGGCTGGCTGCCCACGAGGGCAGGGGCTGCGTCACCCACTTCTTGTTTGTCCTCTGTCTGTCCCTGCTGCCCGCATGGCGTCCCCTCCACAGCTCCGTACGCAGAACCTTCCAGAAGGAAGGCTTGTTTCTGGACTCACACCTTCCGTCTCGAGAGCTCCAGGGGTTTTAAGGAACTCTGTGGCACCGTCTCAGCCCTCAGCGCTGAGCTCCTTCTACGCCCAGTGGCAAGCGGTGGAGAAAGGACGGGGGACGGCTCTCGCGCCTTGGGCACACGGTGGGCACTTCATCAATGGTGCACGAGTGCAGGAGGGACTGTCCTGCTGAACTGAGGATTCGGACAGAGACAGGTGCATTTTCCTCCCTCACATCCTCCCCCCATGTCCCCTGAAGCCGAACACAGCTAGCAGGGGTGGGGGCGTGTTGGAGTGACGAGCCCCGTTGGCCCCGGCGCCAGCACGAGTGGGTTTTGGGTTCCGTCCTGGAGCCTGCTGGTGCCATCCTCTCTCAATTTCCTCTCCTGGCCCTCAGGACCGGGGCCGGCTGCGAGGAGACAGACGCTGGCCAGGGCAGAGGACCGTCTGCCCAGGGCTGGGCCTGAACCTGTGCCCAGTGTGGCCACCGGCTTCTGTCACTCTCCCCCCCACCCATCCCTTACCGTGGTCAAAATCAAGACGCAGAAAACTAACGCTTGTAGGAACCACAGTCACACCGTGGAGTCATCTGAAGCTGTCGGGCCACGCTGGTTCCCAGAAATTAGATTATTTTAGAGTTTGGTGGCACTCAGGGAGGATTCCTCTCTGGGCTTCCCGGCTCCCGCCCCCTCCCCGGCCGTCCGCTCCCCTCGCCCCCCGCCCCACCGGTGACAGATTTCCTGGCAGTGTGAAGGCAGTGTGACCTGGTTCCGTAATAAGGAGGAGGCTTATTAGAATTAAGGCCTAACAGCGTTAAAAAAAGCAATCTTTGCAAGATTGAGGCCACAGGGGAATTGTAAATTCTCGGCAAAGACCTCATTTAGGGATTGGAATAAAAACTCGACACACATGTGCAGGCGCGCACACATGAAGGGACCCTCACACAACAGAAGAGACTTATTAATAGTTTAAAAAAACCCGAGCGGAAAGGGAAGAGCCGGGAGCCACCAGGGTAGGGCAGGTGGTGTCTGTCCCCTGCCGTCGTGGGCCTCCCGTGGGCGTGGCCTGCCAAGAACGGCTGTGGACAGGTGTGCTCCTCTCTCGGGGCTTCCCCCGCACCTGCGCCCCTCCCTCCCGGAGCAGCTGCCACCCACCTCTGTCACCTGAGAGTGGCCACAGCCCAGTGGGGACTGCCTGACCCACGCCTGGGAACCGCCATTTGGACCGAGGCTTGGGGCTTGTCCTCTCCCAGCCACGGAACGGGCTGGGGTTTGGGTCTACTAAGGCAGGGGGTGGGGCAGCGGGGTGTCCCCGTCCCCCTGGGCAGGGGGTGGGGGCGAGGCAGGGCACACAGCTGTGGGACTACCCCTGAGGTGTGTTGTGGGGGAAACATTCTGGGTGTGCCCAGGCCGTGTGTGCATGTCTCTGTCATGCGTCTCTTCTCCAAGTGACCGGTCTTAAGGGAGGGACATGGCCCAGGGCTCCCTCAGTTGGGGCGGCTTGCTCAGGCTGCTGCGGAGCAGGTGGAGCGTGTGGGGCCCGGGGCCACCCCACCCAGCCTTCCGGGGACAGGGCTGCACATCAGCGTCCCCGGAAGGGCCCTGCGGGTGGAGCCCCAGTGTCCGCAGGGTGGCCAGTTCAGCAACACGATAAACAAACCCGCAAACACACACTCTACACACAGCACACAAACACACGCATCATACCACATAGACACCACATACACATGTACACACAGACATGCGCACACACTCCACATACACCACGCACACCACACATGCACACACATCATACCACACACCGCACACACTGCACACATGCCCCACCCCACTTGCACATACATCACACCACCCATACCACATACATGCACACACACATACCACACACACCACACACATGCATACATATTCCCCACATAATCATACGCACACCATGCACACATCATACACGCCACACACAGAGCACACATGCACACACACCATACACACATGCACACACACCATACAGACATGCACACACACACTCGATGAGTGGGCTCGGGAGGAAGGGACAGAGGACAGACCCCTGCCCGCAGGGGCCCCGCGGACTCCTGGAGTGCACCCTCCAGCTCATCAGGGGTGACCGGTCCCTCTGAGGGCACGGGAGCTGCCTGCAGGCCTCTTCTGTGCCCCCAGGAAGCCAGACCCCCGGTGACTTCTGGCCCACTGGCTGCGGTCTTGGGCCCCCTCCTCTTGCAAGGCCCAGTGAGGATTTCTGGGAGCTTGAGGACAGCGTCCACCCAGCTCTCCTGCCGACCTGGGCCTTGTGGCCTTGAGAACATTTTCCCCAGGGCTGAGTAGATGCCCCTGTCTCTGCCTTTGCCTTCTGGGTGAGACCCTGAACGCCAGGGAACGGACGAGGAACAGCCTAGAGGGACAGGTGGCCAGGCCTGTCCCCGCTCCACTTACAGCAGGACCCTTGACCTACGACCTTCTTCCCTGGAGGGCCGCAGCTGGGATGCTCTGTGAGGTGGGCCCCGAGAGACCCCCGGGAAAGCCATTTGCATTTCAGGCCGTTTGGAGAAAAGCAGCCCAAGGGGGCTGGGAAGGGAATAACAGTCCCAAACTTGGCAACAAATAGATCGCAATTTTTGGAAGCTGCTTTGTGTGGAGAACGTTTCCAGCTCTGCAGGAATATTCATTTGCCTCTTAAACAAAGGGCAATTGTGCGCGATCCTTCTCTGCTTCCGTGGCGGCAGAGAGCCTAGGAAGGTTCTCGAGCCTTTGCCCGGGCCCTGGCACCTACCTTCCTGAGATGGCACCGACGTGGAAGTTCTGGAACGACTGCCTGCTGTTTACCTGCTGTCCTGGCTCCGGTCTGCCCCCACCCAGCCTGGGTGCTGGGTCCCCACCGGCTTAGGAAGGGCCAGGGCAGTATAGGAGGGGCTGGCCCGTGGGGGGAGGGGAGCTAGCAGGTATGTTGGGGCCTCTCTCCCTGGACACCCCTCATGCCCCCTCCAGGAAGTGCATGGGGGGCAGGGCCCTCCCTTCTGCCTTCCTCCTCCTCTTCCTCCTCCAACATCCTTTTTAATCGGAGGGCTTCATTTTCCAGAAGCTGTCATTTTACATAAACCTCTCGCCAGGGCACTTCCCTTCTCGCTGCCAAATCTCCATATCAAACGCGGGTGTCCACCATCGAACTGACAGCCCTCCCTCCTCTGGGCCTTGCCGCGCCTGGGAGGACCCCCGCGGTGGGACCGTGGGGGACAGACCCGCCTGGGTGTCGGGTGCGTGCAGCCGTCCTCTGCAGCCTTCTAGGGGCTCCCCGGCTCCTTCCCGTGGTTTCTGGTGGGGGCCTGAAGCCCCAGCCGCCCCCGGGAAGCACCTGGGGAGGTGGGGGGAGTGGTGACTCGGGGGTCGGGAGGGGAGAGGCTGTCCCCGTTCTAGGCTGAATCGTGTCCTCCCGAACAGAGACGTTGACGTCCTCACCCCCCGGACCTCAGAATGTGACCTTATTTGGAGACGGGGTTGCTCACAGAGGTCATGAGTTAAAACAAGGTCATTAGGGTGGTTTGGGGAAGATGACATGACAAGACAAGGAGAAGACGGTCACGCAACTGGAGGGACATGGCCACTAGCCAAGGAGTGCCTGGGAGTCCCCAGCAGCACGGAGACCAGCAGCGAGGCGGGGGGCGGGTCCTCCCTCAGAGCCAGCACCCCATCCCGCCCTCCAGCCTCCAGTACCGCCCGGGACACGGACACCCCCTCCTGGAGCGGCCCCTCCTCCCATGAAGTGGGTCCCTCTGGGAATTCTGTCACCTCCTCTCCTGCAGCCTCCCCGCATCTGTGGCTGCCCGCACCCCTGGCTGCCCAGGTGTCCCCAGGTGCCTGGTACCAGGCTGGTGCTTGTGGGAGGGAAAGGCTTCTGGCCTCCTGCTGCTCTGGGCGGGGAGGGGGAGGGGACCTGGCCTGACTGGTGACTTCTGCAGCCCTGGGCCGGGGGACCCGGCTGGGTGGCTCCCCGGGGCTGTGGATGATGCTGGCGTCCCCCTGGTGGGTATCTATCACGCCTTCCCTCCCCCGAGCAGGACTAGCCTGGCCATCGCAACAGAGGATCCCTACCGTGTTTCCCCGAAAATAAGACCTACCCGTAAAATAAGCCCTGGCAGGATTTCTAAGTATTTGCGCAACATAGGCCCTACCCCGAAAATAAGCCCTAGTGCTGGGCGTGGCTCCGCAGCGCATCTGCACAACCCACGCATTTCGTCGCGGAGCGGGAAAGAAGACGAGCAGCCCTTCTCCTCTGCCCCATGAGAGCTCCATTGCTCCACATGAGAGATCGGGGCCGATGGTTCTAAAGGAAACAGAGTCTCAAGAAATTCAGGATGGAATTCGGGGTTTGGAGAGTTAGGATGATGTTCCAGAAGACGACGACTTCGCTATATTTGAATAAATGTAGATGGCTGTGCCGTACTTAAAAAATAAGCCCTAGGGTGTCTTCTTGAGGAAAAATAAATATAAGAGCCTGTCTTATTTTAGGGGAAACACAGTAGTTAGGATGGAAAAGCAGGTGCCAGGGCCCCTGCCCCGCTGGCGCCTCCTGCAGAGAACACCTGACTGCAGGTGGAGGCTTGGGATCAGGCTGTGTGGACATGCAGTGTGGACGCGCCGTGCGGGGTCGTGCTGCCCCAGCCCCCGTGCCCCGCTGTGGAACACAGGCACCGCCGTGCCCCTGCACGTCCCAAGAGAGGCTTTGGGGTCACCACAAGTGACCACACGTGGGAAGGGGCTGTCATAGACGGACTCACACCCCACCTCCCTGTTCTCAGGGGTGCGGGGGTCTTGGGGGATTGGTGCACCCAAGGTCCCCGTCTCCCACTTTCCTGCCTGGCACCTCCCAGTCACTTCAGCCACAGACATTTGGGGGACCGGCCAGTCCCTGAGTTGATTTCAGCGGCCTCGGCGGGACCAGCTTCTGTGTTCACGGCAGAGGAGGGGTTTTTCCTTTTGCCTCCGGCATGGAATTTTCCCAGTTATTTTGAATAAGTTTCGTTCACTTGCGCTTGCAATTCAGATAAGAGTCACCAGCCTTGCACAGTTGCAGATCCAGAGTGGTAAGAGGAACGCCGGCAGCAGCTGCAACCCCGTCACCGCCTCTCGCGCTGTCAAATGCCTGGCCACCGTCCGAGGGAAATGTGGCGCTTGAACAGCGGCGAGAGAGCGGGCCCCCGGCAAACAAGACAGCCTCTCCGCGCAGCCCCGCAAGGGACACTTCTGAGAGCTCTGCAGGGACGCTGTGAACAGCTTCTCATATCTCTGATTGAAAAGATATTAAAAGAAAAAAAAATCAAACTGAAGATCTGACCAAGTAGCTCAATTATGAACCCGCCCGGAATGAATTTAGCGGCGTGTCTCGTTGGGTTCCGTGCAGTCGTGAGAAGCAGGGGGGAGTTGCGGAGCGTCCTCGTGCCTTTGCGGGGGAGGGTGTATCAGTTAGCGACTGCTGCGTCACAAATAAGCCCCCGGACTCCGTAGCTAGAAGTGACTGTTGTTTGTTCTCGGTCGTGACTCTGTGGGCAGCTGGGTGGTTCTTGCCTGGGTGACCTCGGCTGGACTCCCCTGGGCGTCTGTGGTTAGCTGGGCCTGGCCGGGCTGGACGGCGCCGTGGGTTTCTGCTTCTTGGGGCTTCTCAGCCCCGGGCAGGCTCACTGAGGCTTGTCCACACACCCCTGGCTGGGTCCCAAGACGGGTGGATGTGAGCAAGGCCTGCTGAGGCCCTGGCTTGGAACTGGCACCCCTCACTTCCAGGGCGTCTTGTGGCCACGAGGCCAGCAGGATGCCAGGGTGAGGAGACCAGCCCTGCCCCTCTGTGGGAGGGGCTGTGAGGTCACATTGTGTCTCCATGGAGGTGCGCATGACTGGGGACAGCTCTGCACTCGGTCCACAGGGGCGGAGGCAGTCCAGTCTTGAGGACACGGCCTGGGAGGCGGGAAGGCTGGTCCGTGGGCCCTCGAGCTTGGCCGGGGGTCAGTGCTGCCCAGATACACGGAGACCTGTGTCAAGAAGGCCTGTGCCAAGCCCATCTCCCCGCCTCACCCCAGCTCACTGCTCGGCTCCTCCTGCCGAGCTGTCCCAGCACGGAGCTCCCTCTTGGCCCCCAGCCTGCTGGACTCGCTGTGCGCGCTGCGTGCAGACCCCCTCCCGGGCTAACCTCTGCACGGCCCGCACTGCCCGCAGGTCCTCCCGGCTGCTGCCCAGCTCTGCTCTGACCAGGCTCCCAAGCGCCCACTCAGTGGGCCCTCCTCCTGCACAGGCCTGTGCCTCCCCGGGCCTTTCCGGGTCCAAAACCAAACGGGTAGGGCCACACTGCCCCTTGCCCCCCCCCGTCCCCCCAAGTTCTCCATCTCAGAGGATGGCGCTGGCTGTCCCCTGCACCTCGGCATGAAGCTGAGGACGCTCGTTGCTGTCCTTTCCGTTTCCCGCCGTGCCGAGCTCACTCGGAGCTTCCTTCGTTCCCCTTGTCAATGGGAAAAAAAGCTAAACTCTGTAAAATAATCTTAAAGAGATTTACTCTGAACCAAATGTGAGGAGCACGACCCAGAGCCACGCCCAAGAGGCCTTGAGCACGTGGACTTGCTGTGGCTGGGTCACAGTTTGGTTTTATACATGTCAGGGGGACGGGGGTTACAGGTAAAGGCATCAATCAATATGTGGGAGGCGTACATTGGTTTGGCCTGAAAAGGTGGGCCATCTTGAAGTGGGGGCTTACAGGTTACAGGTGAGTTTAAAGATTCTTTGACTTGTAATCGGTTGAAGACATGAAGCGTTGTCTAAAGGCTTGGCGTGTTTTCAGATAAAGAGCTGTTTATCGGAGACAAGCTACTGGCCGTACATTTGCTGTGTAAATTGAGGACCTGCAGGTGTGTCTTGCATTCCCGTAGGCCTGTCAATGGGTTACAAAGGAAGTCCCCAAGGATGGAGGTGGGACATAGGGAGGCATGTCTGACCTCCCTCCTCCTGGCAGGCAATTTAGTTTTGAGATATCCCCTTGGCCAGGAGGGGGTCCATTCAGTCAGCTGGTGGGGGATGAACCTTAGAATTTTATTTTAGTCCACACCCTCCTCCAAGGATGCGGTCTTCAGCCCCAAGTGTGGCCGGCGCAGGTGTGGTGTGTGACAGGCAGGACCTCTCTCACAAGCAAATACGATCACATTGCTTCACAAAATGCTACTGTCAACAGAAAAGAACCCAGACTCTGTAAAGTAATCTGAAGGGGTTTCTTCTGAGCCAAATATATGCAACCATGGCCCAGGAAGCCACGCCCGGGGAAGCCTTCAGCATGTGGTACCGCCACGATTGGGTTGCAGTTTGGTGTTATGCCCTCGCGGGGACAAGAATTACACATAAGATCATACATGGATTCGGGGAAGGCGTACACTGGCTGGGCCCCAAAAGGTGGGACATCTCAAAAGGGGTGTGACCAACAGGTGATAGGTGGGTTTCAAGGTTCTTTGATTTGCAGTTGGTTAAAGAAATGAAGCTTTGTCTAAAGGCTTGGAAGGTTTTGAGCTAAGACAAGGATGTCTGCAATCAGAGACCGGCCCCGGGACTCACCATCCCAGACAGGAGACTCCACTGACCTCTTAAGTGAATTGGTGGCCTACGGGTGTGGCTTATGTGGCCTTAGGCTTGGTGAGGATTTTAGTACCTTACTGTTCCAAGGAGTCACTCCAGAGGGAGGGCCATGACTAGAGGCCTCTGACCTCCCTTCTCCTCAGGGCCGGCAACTCGGCTTTAGGGTATTTCTGGGGTCCCCTTGGCCAAGAGGGGGTCCATTCAGTCATCTGGGGGCTTAAGATTTTATTTCAGCTTACACTACGGGAGCCGCCTCCCTCCCGGCCTTCCGGTTCCTCACAAACGCTGCACCCCGAGGCGCCTGGGGGCTTTTACATCAGCTGCCCTGGGTGGGGCCCCTCCCTCTGCACCTTGACCTGGTCATTAACCCCAGCCCAGCCTTCAGAGCTCTGCTCCACTGTCACCTCCTTAAGGAAGCCTTCCTTGACTGCCCCCAGGGGCCCCAGTTAGCTGTTCTTGTGGCCCCTGAGCTCCGGCCCAGCTGCAGTGCAGTCACTGTGGCGCATGGTGTGACATCTGTCCGTCTTCTGCAGGGTCAGGGGCCCTCGGGACTTAGCCACGATTGGTGTCCCGGGACCCACTGCAGCTCCCGTTCCTTAAAGGCCCAACGCATGGATAAGATCAGCGAGTGGCCATGCCAGGGACTGCCGCACACCGAGGCTCACTGCAAACAGGAGTAGCCGGGGAAACGGGGGGAGGCGGCGGCATGGGGTCCTCACTTCCCCTGCAGTGCCCGGTGCTGACTTGGCGCAGCTTCCATCTCTTGCTTTTTATGTGTCTGGGTCTTTTGTCCTTGATGGGGACCCTTAGGAAGGGGCCTTGCTGTCTTCTGCAGTGTCCACAAAAGCCCACGGTGCAGCTCTGCCCTGCAAAGCCCTACCCCGGAGTTGGGCCCCGGCGGCCCATGCAGGAGCGAAAAGTGACCAGTCCCCAAGGAACGAGCATCTGACGACACCTGTGCGGCCGGCACACGGGCAGGGACTGCCCGCCGCGCCGCTCCTTCCAGGAATGGCATCTTGAGCAGTGACTGGCTGAGAAGAGAAAGGTCTCGTCTGCCCCGTCCCCAGGTCATCGGTGAAGGACAGAGGGAGGCTGGAGAGGCTGGGAGAGGAGCCAGGCTGAACGCCTGCTTTTCCAAGGCCAGACACGCACGCACACACAGGCCCACGCATAGGCACACGCAGACACACGCTGGCACACGTGTGTGTGTGTGTGTGTGTGTGTGTGTGTGTGTAGGGGGCTGTGGCAGAGGGGTGACCTTGCCTCTGGGTTAGCGCGATTCACTAAGACGAGGCCCTTCCAAGCGGCCTCGGCTCCATGGCGGCGTTTACGGAAACCATGCCAGGTCCCTCCGAGCCCAGCTTCCCAGCTCCTTGGAACGGCGAGAGGCGCTGCCCTGCCAGGTCCGGAGCAGGTGGCACCTGTCCTCCGCCGGCCCCGGGGCCGTGTGGGCACAAGAACAGCCCTTCTTCCCGCTCACGGGAAACCAAATGGAAATCCTCTCCCGTATAGCAGGCAGAGCACCCGCAGTCCTGGGGTAGGCGGGCTGGAGAGCCTCTGCAAGACCCGAGACCTTCCGCGGCGAGGTGATTTTCTCACCCTGGTGCACACGTGCGCGGGAATGGAAGGGGTGAGTGACGCGGCGACGCGGATGTTCTCTCTGGCTTGGTTTCGCTCCTCGTTTTCACCCGAGGCTCGTTACCCGAGCACCAGGGTTACAATCTGGGGGGGGCCCTCCCTCCACTAGGAGCAGGGGTGCAGATGAGCCCAAGCCCAGGGCGCCCACTGGTCAGTGTAGGTCCTCCTCGTTTCTGGAAGCTATAAGGCAGCCAGGACGTCCTAAGCACCCTGGGGTCCTGCGGTCTGTGGTGGTCTTAGGTTAGCATTGCTGAGACAGACTCAGTGCTGGTCACATGTGTTTGGTCCCTTCCGCCATGTGGGACTCTAGCATGGCCACATGGCTTCCTTTGCCTGATGACCAAGGTCCTTGCTCTGTGGCTGGAGTGAAGGTTTAGGGTGGAGCATGTGGTTCGCCTGTCCTCTTTCCTCTCTGCCGGGGCCACCAGGAATGTTCCAGATGAGAACGTCAGCCTGGCTCCTGGTGTGAGGAGCTCAGTGCATCATGGCGAAGCAAAACCTCTGTTGCAAAGAGCGGCTGCCACTGGGTGCCGCTTGTCACTGCGGCAGAACCTCCCCTCTCCTGACTGATACAGGCTCATCCCCAGAGACCCCAAACTCCGGCAGTAGTTTAACTCACCAGGCGCCCACTGAGCAGTCGCGGTCTGTAGCCAGAGTGGTGGGAACGGTTAGGACGGTGGTGGCTTAGTCTGGTCTGATGGTATTGACCGTCTGGAAGGGGGGGGATGTGCGTCGACATTTGGGCAGGGGTGCGGTGCGATGTCCCTCAGCGGTGGAATGAGGGATCAAATGTGGAGAGCAGAGGAGGAGGAGGAGGAGTGGGAGGGGGAGGGCAAATTTGAGGCTAGAGGGGTGGAGAACTTGTGGCCTTAAGGCTACATGTGGCCTTCTAGGTCCTTGAGTGTGGCCTTTTGACTGAATCCAAACTTTACAGAACAAATCCTTTTATTAAAAGGGGTGCAGCAGAGAAAGGTGAAGCTTTTCTTGCCTCCTTTGGTGCTTAAAGAACAATCCTGAAATCAGAAGGCTGCAGGTCCCCCCTCCCTCCTGGGGAGCCAGGGCTGGGATGCCCAGTTCTTAGAGACAAGATTGGGAGGGTGCAAGGCAAGGTCACCCTGGAGGGAACGCAGGTCCCGTGCACCTGTTCCCATTTAAGAGAAGAGAACAACCGAGGGTGAATGGCAGTAACCACCCTCCCCATGGCTCCGAATCTCAGCGGACAGCCGAGGGAGGCCCAGGAGCCTGTGCCCCTGACCCAGCAAGTTCCACGGCGTCTCCTTGTGGCCCGTGGCATCCCGGGGCGTCTGCAGAGAGCAGCCGGCCCTCCAGCTCCTGGCCAGCCCTGGCGCCCCAGCTCCATTCACCCCTCTCCTTCCCCTTTGCCACTCCCAGAATGGCGGGTCCTTTTCCTCCCTCAGCCTGCCTTCGCTGGCCAGGGCCCTCTGCCCAGCCCCTGCGCGGACCCCGCGGCCAGGTGCGTGGAAATGGGCCGCACACGGCACCTTCCTGCGGCTATCCGGGGAGAATGACTGTGCATACCGAGGCTGAAAAGGGGGTGCAGTCCTTGGTTTGCTGACTTGGTGCCCATCCCACGAGGGCTTTTCTGGTAGGAGTGACGGGCCAAGCCTGTGTGTGCGTCTGGCACCGTGTGCGTGGGAGCCGGGGCCGGCTGTGCCTTCCACGTGGCAGAATCGGACGAGGCCCCAGAGGGCGAGGGGAACACCTGGGCACGGGCAGGTGTGGGAAGCAGAGGCAGCAAGAAGGGCACAGAAGGACAAAGGCCCGTCCCATTCAGAGAGGAAGAGGGGAGACGACAGAGACACCTGGGGACCCTGGCCCCACCGGAGCCTCGAGACGTCTGGGGGCCGGAGGCTGCGCCCAACGCGGCTCGACTAGAGACCACCGTGTTCCAGAGAACATAAGGGCCAGTGAGTTTGCAACCGCCGCCACCGCTGCCGCCGTGCCTTGGGTCCCTGCTGCCCATGCCTGCCGTGGGGCAAGGGCCCTGTGCAGGGACAACGGTGGGATTCCGGAACAATCGACGTGGCTCCACATCCACACGCCGGGCGAACTCTACACTAGCTACCTGCACCTCTGGCTTTCAGGAAGAAGCTGCACATGGTTTTGAATTTTTATTATTTTATTTCAAAGCCAAGCCAGGGCGTTCCTCCCTGACAGACGTCGTGCGTTCGGAAGGTGCCGCACTGCGCATGTTTGCGGCCAGAGGGTTCCGGGATGACCCTTGGCCAGGCCTTTGCCTGCCCACCTGCCTGCAGGGGAGGGACCAGCCCTCTGATGGGGGAGCCGTCTGTGCCCACACCGCAGCTGCCTCCCCCTGCTGGGGCCAGGCGGAGGAGGCTTGCCTCCTGCCCTGGGGGGCTTGCCCTGGGGGCTCGGGCCGTGGGAGCTCTGCCTTGGTTGGGTTTTGCTGCGTCTGGCAACCGGCCGGTTTGCGTTCCCGACTGGCCTCGGAGCTCCCCAGGCTGGTGCCATCATAAAGCTCCCGGCTTCCCTGGACTCTGGCTGTGCCTGGTGTCGCCGAAGCCCCCCATGGGTGAGGGCAGCACCCCATTGGCCCTTCACGTTGGACAGGTTTGGGCTGTCTCCCCCTGCTCTGCCCCGCAGCCGTCCCAGGTTGGGCTCGGCCAGCGCTCAGGCCCAGGAAGCGCGGACGCTCCGGGGCCAGGTGGAGAGTCGGCAGGGCTCCGGGCGAGCGGATGCTTATTTTTAGGAGCTTGTGGGCACTGCCGCCCACGCTGGGTCTGCATGGGGGCCCCTGAGCTCTGTCTCCTGTGGCAGGTTCAGAGCCACCCTGGTGCCCGGGGGACCCAGCTGGGCCCTGCAGAGCTTTGAGACAAGGGTGCCTCAGCCTGACGGCCCCTTGGTCTGGAGAGCACGTTCCCCGGCCTCACTGGCGCCGGCCTCCCCGCCCCTCCCCGGCTCCCACCCGCTTCTCCTCGGGTTTTCCAGGGAGGAGGCGGGTTGACAACCTGCTCGGGAGCTGGAGCCAATTCTAAACAGGGCAGAAACGACAAGCCACGAGGGGTGGGTGTGTGGAAGTGGGATCCTCGTGGCAAAGCGTGCACTTGTGGAAACTGCTGCTGCTCATGCAGGGAGCTGTGGCACCAGGAACACAGGAGGTTTTGCTCCCCCCATGGGATGTCATTAAAATGGTTTTGGGGTTTGTTTCTTCAGGTGTCATGACAAATGTGTAAATAATCAAGCTCAGAGACATTTCTGGACGCCCCGCTCTTCCTTTGGTGCGTCTTCCCTGCCTAATGGAGTCCGCCCGGGTACGTGGAGACGCCATCGCCTCCTTCAGGGACATGCCGCTTCCCCGCTGAGGGCGGCGGAGTGCCCCATTTGTGCATCCCCTCCCTCGGTGACCCCACACCCCACCAGGTTCTGCAACGTGCTCCTCACTTGCTGCTTTTCTGTTCTATCCAGAATTGCTGGGAAATCTAGGTTTTGGAAAGTTAACATCTTGGTGATTGGAAGACAGACATTTTATGCACTAGCTCTCTCCCTGCCCATCAAAGCCAAGGTCACTTCTCAGGTTTTGAGTGAGAGGCTGGGATGGGGACCTGCAGAGTGAAGAGTACAGGATGAGACCTCAGTGCTTGGTGCTACCCGTGTGTACGGCTCTACAGGTTTGGATATCCCTCCATCCTAGACAGCCCTTCAGGTCTGGGTTTGGGGCTCTCAGCAACCACATTTTAAAGATTTAGAGGTGGACAGTAGGAAACATCGTGCAATGCCAGGTGGGAAGGAATTAGAAGTGCCTGGGGCCAGAGATGTGGGCATCTGTGTCAGTCAAAACCAATAGGCTATCTCTATCCATCTCCATCTCCTCCAGCTCCATCAGCTCCATAATCTCCACCTTCTCATCTCGTCTCAGCTCCACATCTAGTTTTCATCTTACTCCACCAGTGCACACTTCTCTGTCATGTTCAATATCTCCCTTCTCGATCATCTCCGGATCAGCCGGCTGCGACCATCTAGTTATTCATCTTATCCACCATTGTCACCATCTCTGTCATCTTCATCATCTCCACCTTCTCCATCATCTCCATCTTCTCTACCATCTTAACCATCTCCATCTTCTCCACCATCTTCATAATCTCCATCATCTTCATCATCTCCACCTTCTCCAACAGCTCCATCAGCTCCATCAGCTCCACCATCTAGACATTCATCTTCTCCACCATCGTCACCATCTCTGTCATCTTCATCTCCACCTTCTCCATCATCTCCATCTTCACCATTTCCATCATCTCCACCATCTTCACAATCTCCATCATCTTCATCTCCACCTTCTCCAACAGCTCCACCATCTAGATATTCATCTTCTCCACCACTGTCACCATCTCCATTATCTTTATTATCTCTATCTTCTCCACCTTCTCCATCATCTCCACCATCTCCACCATCTCCACCATCTTCATCATCTTCATCATATCCATCTTCTCCTACAGTTCCATCATCTCCATCAGCTCCACCATCTAGATATTCATCTTCTCCACCATCTTCACCTTTCCGTCATCTCCATCTTCTCCACCAGCTGTCATCTCCACTATCTCCATCATTTCCATCTTTTCCATCTTCTTCATCTCCATTTCCTTCCTCCTCCTCATCACCCATATCCATATCCCCATCTATCATTAGATTTATCGTAAAGAACTTGCTCACGTAATCACAGGAGAAGGCAAGTCTGAAATTCATAGGGCAGGCAGGCTGGCAGGCTGGAGACTCAGGCGGGATTTATGCTGCAGTCGTCAGGCAAGAATTTCTTCTCTGGGAAGCCTCAGTTTTTGCTTTTAAGGCCCTGAACCGATTGGATGGTGCCCCTCCGTCCCCCATTCTGGAGGCTCACCCTCTTTACTGAAGGCAGCCGATTGTCGATGTTCATCACAGCTACCAAATATTGCCAGAATAGCACCTAGATTCTTGTTGGATCGAACCCCTGGGGACTATGGCTGGGCCGAGTGGATGCATAACACCGACCAGCACAGTGTCACCCCAGGCTCCCAGCAGGACTGGAGACTTCTCGGGAGTTTCAGGTTTGCTCATATCGCAGGAAAACCGCAAAATAGCTTGCAGACCTCTGGGGAAGGGGTCAGACTAAAGATAGCGTGTGTCGAGCCATGGGGCTAGATTTTCTTGGCAGACCTGGCGGGCAGGGACTTAGCTCTTTCCCAGCAGTCGGAAGTGACTTGACCCTACGCCTGGTGTTAAGACAGAGGTGCCCCAGTTCTCCAGTTTTTAGCCTCATTTAGAATTGCTTTTTTTCAAAGGGTGAGTGACGGCGGCTTAAACTACTCTTGTCTGTCTGCTTGTGCGCCTCCCTCCGACCCATTCTGGGCTGAGGTTGGTAATATTTTTAAGAAGCAAATCTGATCTTGCCACTCCTGTATTCCAACCCCCCCCCCCCCGCCCCCGAAAGCTTCCTGTGGCTGCTGGAAGACATGGAGCTCCAGCCACAGCAGGGCCTGCAGCCCCCCTGCGCCTTGGACTTCTTAGGCAGTAGCTCTGCGGCCTCTCCTGGGTCCTGAGCACGCGCCTCACCTTCCCAGCCTCAGAGCTCTGTGATGAGGTCCCCCCGTCTCCCCCACTCTTCCCGCATCCCCCCGCCCATCTACTCGTTCCTGACTTAAGAGTCCCCCGTGTGCTGTTGCATGTCCTTACAGCGTTCCGTACCCGTCCTCCCTGGCAGGACGTCCACAGTGTAACTCGACAGCTAACCGTGTGGCGAGCTGTGTACCTGCCAGGGGTTCTCGGCCGGGCTGCCCATCAGAGTCACCTGGGCAGCCTTCAGTCCCCAGCGCCCAGCCTGCTCAGCGGGCGGGCCCCAGGCGGCTGCGCTGACCTCGCCCCACGGAGCTGCTTGGAGACTCAAAAGTGAGGCCCGGCCCAGGCTCGGAATCCGCCTCTCGGTGTGATCCCCACGTGGCAGGGGTCGGGGCACAAGACGGTTCGAGCAGGACTCGGGTGACGCCCAGGGGAGCCTTGCCGAGTCTCCTGTGCCAAGGGGGCGCGGTAGCTCCTTGCATCTCCCCCGGATGCACGCGTGTGCGGTGAGCGCACGGTCGCCGCTGAGCAGCCCCCAGATTCCCCTTCCAGATTCCTTGCTCGCTCCCCTCCCTGCGAGGTTGGCCTTTGCCAGCCGCAGCCCAGCCCGGGCTCGCACCCCTTCCTCACGGGGTTGGGGAGCCGGAGTTTCTGTTTTTCCCTTCCCTGCCTGGCTTCCCACCCCCGCAACCCAGTTATTCCTAGAGGATGCTGTCCTCAGCCGGGAGGAGAGGGAGACATGCCTTTCTCCAGCTGGTGAGCCCCCTGGCTCTGCCTGGGCGCCTCCCCCTCCAGGCGGATTCATAAAGAAAAGCTGGAAGTAGGGTAGAGACGGGAGGCAGGTGACAGAGTGGGGAGGGGAGGGGGAAAGAATGTTCCGGAAGAAGATGGCACGGCAGAAATCATCACTTAGACCCGACAGGGAGGTTTTGGAACGCAGCTAGGCTTGGATCGTTGCCTTGGAAAAGCCCAGATGTGGTTCTGGCGGCAGTCGTTCATGTCAAGTGGCCACGGCTGTGGGATGGAGCGGCCCCTTAAAGGGACAGGTGCCTGTTCTTCCCGCCCAGGGGGAGCTGGCGCAAAAGCCCCCCGACAGGGCCTCTCGTCTCCCCTGGGGCCCCGGCCTGCAGGGCAGCGGGAACACCTGGGCGCCCCTCCCCTCCCAGGCTGCACGAGGCCCCCTGGAGACCCAAAGCCCCCAAGTCACACCTGGGGACTGCGCCATGGCCCTCACGGCTCTGCCCAGGGCCTGGACTTGCTTGTCTACACTGCTCGGGCCCCCTTCCACGCCGCCGTTGTCTTCCTCTCCTCGCCATCTGCTGCGGCCCTCGAGGAGGGGTTTCTGGGGCCTCCAAGGCTGTGTTTTGCAGAGGGTGAGCTCTAGGGTGGCCTGGCTTGGCCATTCCCCCTCTGGGAGACTTCCAGAAAGGGGACAGAAACGAGGGGAGGATGTCAACTGTGGCAGGTGCAAGCCGGCCAGAGAGCCGGGACGCCGGTTAGACTGGGAGACCAGGCCCTCGGTGGTTGTCTAGTATACGCGCACCCCCGGGGTGGCGCGGGACGCACCTACACTGCACGTGTCCATCCGGAACGGAAGTGCAGCTGTCGAGCTGTGTTTCCATCTGCTACATCTGGGGCGGGGAGGGCCGCTGTCGTGGGGAGCCCGGAGTGCGTGCGGGCAGTCCTGTTGGTCGGCACCCTGCATTTGGCCGTCACTCCGGTCCCTTAGGGCCCCAGGCCCCTGCTGAGAGCCCGCTGAGATGGACGGGCCGTGGAGAACATGCGCGTTTGACGACTGCTGCAGGCAATAAGGTATTGGGCGTCTGACTCCTGCAGCCTGGTATTAATAAATACTTAGACAAAGCTTTGGGCACCCGCCGGGGACACCACCCAAGAAAGGGGCCCAGCCCCCACGGCCTGGGAGCTTGAGTCAGCCCCATGGACCCCAGCTCCCACCGTCCAGTGAGACGGCTGAGTGTCTCTGGCCGCCAGGGAGGCTGGTGCAGAGCTGGGGGGAGGGGCCTCCGCTGTCACCCCCGCAGCTCTGTGTGCTGGGGGCTCCCGGGCAGAGGGGCCTTGGCCAGGGAGGAGTGGCTGAGGGAGGGCTGAGCTATGTGGGGTGGAGGATGCCACCCCTGAACTCATGGCCAGGGGCAGGAGTGCATCTGGCCCAGGATGAAACTGGCAGCAGGTGTGCCTGGGGGGGGCCCTGCGGTCGGGCTGCATGGGGGGCCTGAATCCCAGCTGTGCCCCCACTGAAAGCGTTTGTGTGCCCCTGGGCAAATCATGCAGCCACTCGGGGCCTCAGTTTCCCCATGTGTAAAATGGGAATAGCACTGATAGCATGCACCTCTCAGGAGGGCCAGGAGGGTTTAGTGAGGTGACACTGGCCATGGTCAGCATTCAGCGCTGTCAGCAAGTCTTGTTCTGAGGACGGGAGTCCTGATGGTCAGGGGTCGGGAGGTGAGGGAGGACCCAGCGGGGAGGTGAGCGGGCAGGACCGGGGGTCTCTCAGGTGTGCAGGATTCCCGGTCTTGGCCAGGCCTTCCTGTTGCTCGCTCAGCTGCCTCTGGCTCCTTTTCCTGAACGAGAACCCAGCAATGCCACCGTCAGTCATCTGTTCCCCGTCCCTCCCATGGCCAGTCCCTGCAGTGTGAGACCATGGAGGCCCGTGCGGCTCCCGTTTGTGCGTCCAGCCGAGAGCTCGGGTGTGGCCAGCCCTCCGCAAGGACTCGAAGGATTGATTGACTGATTAGGTTAACTCAGGGTTTAGACGAGGGGCTGACGTGACCAAACCTGCTTCTGCAAATGAGCCCTCTCCTTAGGGGAATGGGCTGGAGTGAGGAGAGGAAGGGCCAACCTCCGGGAACCCTGGGTCCGGCTCTGCTACGAGGAGCAGGAGGAGGTATCCACGTTCACTCTCCACGGACGGTTCCTGAACATCCCTCCTTGGCCACGTTTGCTGCACCCTGATGAACCGCCCTGGCTTGACGCGGTGCAGCAAGATAAACTGAGACGCTGCGTTGGAGACTTTGAACTTAATTAAAACTGTATATCACGGGTTTAAAGACTCCAGGCTTCATACAACCTGATACAGTCATTCTGATACACTTCAAGTCTGAGTCTCCGTGACGGGAGAGAGAGAGGGAGCCCCAAAACAAGATGGAAAGCGGCTCCTGCGTGGCATTTGTGAGGGTCCAGCCGCGGGGAGGAGGCGCCGGCCTCGGGCGCGGGCAGTGGGGGGAGGGGCGCGGCCTGCCCTGCCTGGTCTCGCCAGGGACGGGGACAGGGCTCTGCTTAGGGGGCAGTTGTACGACAAGGACTGTAGCCTGCTTTTCGTTTTGAGACGAGGGCAAGCTCCCCTACTTCCCCCTTTCCAGATGTTTCTTTAGCAGCCGCAATGCCGCCTTCTTTAAAGAACCCGGAGTTGCCGGGGGACCCTGGGATTCCTTGAGAATCCTGAATGCCTGTTGCCACCAGATCCTTAGTCCAAAGGGTAAAATTCGGGTAATGAGAAACATCCTTTTCAACGAGTTAAATGACAGCTAGGCCGGGGCAGGGGACGTGGAGCCGGCATTACAATAATTACCTAATAGATTAACCTCTCCCCGGCTCTTTTGGCGCCATTCCCTCCTCCCTGCCGTCCTGTTTCATAAAACATCCCTTCCTCCCCGGGCTGCTCCGCGGCCCCCAGGCGCAGTCTCTTATCTGTGACTTACAGGTTTCTCCTCCTTCCCACGAAGAGACGTTCTAGTTTTTAAAAGCAGCCCACGGCTGTCACAAGCCACGCAGAGCGCCCCGGACCACAGGGGCACCGCTGGGAAGGCGTGAGCCCCACCGCGGGTGTTCCCCGCCACGACCCGACCCGGAAAGCTCAGGAAAGATACAGACAGCCGGCCGGGCTCCCTCCCAGCAGATGCCACCAGGGTCTCCAGCGGCCGGGCCTGCAAGTGTCCCTTTGGAAATGCTGCCCAGGTGCTTCTGAGGGAGAGGAGGGCTTGGGAGCCCGTGGCAGCCTCGCTGCTGGTGGAGTCAACACTCACATGCAGGCCAGTTCTGGGCCAGGCGAGGGCAGGCCCTTTGCTCAGAAATTTGCAAACTGCTGCTGCGCCAGCCCGTGGGGGAAGGGAGGAGTGACATGGCCGTGGCGTCTGTGTCTCTGTCTGTCCGTCCATCCTCCATCCTTCCACTCCTCTGCCCACCCATCCTCCATTCATTGTCCGTCTATCCATCCCGACACCCTCAGAGGTCGCAGAACGCCTTGCATCTCGAGCAAGCTTTGCAGGACGCGCCCCCAGGCAGCAGCGCGTGAAATCAATGCAGGGTGGTGGACTAAAGGAAGAAATCTACTGGCACAGACCCAAGAGGATTGAAAACTCGAACTCAGTTACTGGCACGCCAGCGTTCATTGCGTGATCGTTCACGACAGCTGCAAGGTGGAAACAACCCAAATGCCCATCAACAGATGAGCGGGTGCACAGATGGGGTCCCTCCGTACAGCGGGGTATTGCTCAGCCGCAGAGCAGGACGAGGTACCCACACGTGCCACGGCGTGGCTGAGCCTCGAGAATATTGCAAGTGATGGAAGCCAGACACAAAAGGCCACACGTTGCAGGACCCCGTTTACACGAAGTAACCGGAAGAGGCAAATCCGCAGAGATAGAACGCAGATCGGCGGTTGCAGGGGTTGTGGGGGGAGGGGGCGCGTGGGCAGTTATTGTTTACAACGGGTGTGGAGTTTTTGTCCGGGGTGATAGAAAAGTTCTGGAAACAAGAAATAGTGGTGGTTGCGCAAGACTATCTATGTGATTAATGCCCCTGAATTGTACACTAAGAAATGGTTGAAATGGCGAGTTTTGTGCTATATGTATTGTTCCATAATAAAAAAAAAAATTACCCCAAAAGAAGAAAAAAAGAAAAGAAACCCACCTGTGAGGCTAGTGAGGGATTTCCTGGCCCCGTGAGAAGCTGGCGTGTGGCTTGGGGGCATGGCTGGGCAGAGACCCAGGGGTCTACGGGGAGGAAGCTCCCCTACCCGGTGGCTCGACCCCACCCTGTGGCTTGGCCCTGGGAGGTGGGGGCGGCAGGGGTCTCACCGGCCCATGGAGTGGGCTGGTGGGGGGCTCTGGCCAGTTTGTCCTCGTTGGTGGCTCACAAAGGGGACACAGATTCCCGGATATGGGCCAATCACGCGCCTTCAGAACCAGGGTGTGTTGAATGGGGCAAAGTTGGGAAATTAGCCTGCTGTTCGCTCTGCAGGGATGGGGGTCCCTGGAGTCTGCCTGGGCGTTGACGAGGAGGAATCCCCTCTTCGGATTACATGGAGAGTGGCAGGGGCCGGGGGCACCAGCCCGAGCAGAGACGTTGAAGGAAAGAGCAGCGGACCCCAGCACGGATCCCAGCTCCCGCTGCGGTGGGCGGCAGGAAGGCCGGCAAAAGTTCGCCCTTTGCAGCCTGCGGGTGGGTCGAGTGGCTCTCATCCAAAGTGCCTGGGCCCAGCAGTGTTTCAGATTCTGGAGTATTTGCATTGTGCGTACCGGTTGAGCAGCCCGAATCTGAAAACCGAAATGCCCTGAGCGTTTCCTTTGAGCGTCACATCAGGGCTCAAAGCGTCTTAGATCTTGGAGCGTTTTGGATTTGCTGATTGGAGGAGCATGCCCCTGCGTTATACGAGGGGCAAGCACGGGCGCTTGTGGCAGCAGAGCTGGTTCATGGTGGTGCTGCTTGGGGGGCCTCAGCTGGCCGTTTGCAAGGCCAGATAAAGGCCCTGTGCTCTTGGGGTGTGTGTTGCCCCATGTTGGGGGCTGGCAAGGTTGGGGAGGAGGGTGGGCCTCCCTCTCCTCCCGCACCTGGAATCTTGCCCTGGAAGGAAAAACGTGGCCCAGCAGAAGGACATGCAGCGTGGCCGTCATCGGGGAGCGGGAGCCCACACTGTCCTGGGAGCATCCCAGAAGCCTTCCAGGGGCTTGTGCGTGGCAGATTTGGTGGCAAACCGTCCCTAGTAGAGAGGGCAGAGGTGAAGGTCAGGCACATTCCTGTACGTGAATTTCGGAGTGATTCCCAAATTCTGAATTTGCTGCATTGGAGGCAAAGAGGGTTTTCCTTCCTGACTCGACTCGGGCAGCCCTGCCTCGGACTGGGCCCCGGGTGGAGTCCCCGGGGGAGGACACTGCGGTGATGTCCTCCCTGCCAGAGGTTTGGCACGTGGCATCTCAGTGGATCCCCCCGAGGCAGGGACAGAGAGTGACTTTGTTTATTTTCCCCCTTTGCTTTCAGTGGACGTGTAATGGCTGTACAGATTTATGGGACACCAGGTGATGTTTCGACACGCGTGTAACGTGTAATGACCGAGTCAGGGTGACCTGTTGCTCGTGGCGGGGTGGAGGAGCCTGGAGGACATCGTGCTAAGTGGAACGAGCCAGGCGCGGAGAGATAAATACCGCATGTTCTCCCTCATGTGTGGGAGCTAAAAAAAAAAAAAAAAAAAAAAAGGCTGAGCTCATAGCAGTGCAAAGAATTCTAGCAGAGCGGTTATTTGAGGCTGGCGAGGGTGGGGGAGGGGCGGACGGGGAGAGGGTGGTTGATGGAAACCAAGTCACAGCTAGACGGGAGCAGTGAGTCCTGGTGTTCTGCGGCACTGTGGGGTGACTATTGCCGACAGTAACTCGTTGTGACCTCGTTTTATGAAGAAGGGAACCGAGGTGCAGAGAAGCCGGGTAATTTGCCCAGGAGCAGGTGAAGAAAGCCGCTGGTAGCTCTTTTCCTTGCAGGACGGGGCTTGGACCCGTCCCGCCAGGTGCCAGGGCACACAGGTGTTGCAGCCGCCACAGCCCGGCCGGAGCCGCTCGAGGCTGCAGGTGCCGGGTGCTCCGCGGCACGGATGAGCCGGGTAGGGAGAGTGGGTGGCCGGCGCAGGCTCCTGCCTCTGGGCTTGGGGGTGGCCACGGGTCTGGCCACGGGCAAGGCAGCATCTTGGGTTCCCTGGGCCACCTGCACGGGCTGAGGCTGTCTCCCGCAGCATGAAGTCGGCCGACAGCGTGCAATGGAAGGTCTGAGCTCCGGGGTTTGTCTTCTCCGCTGTGAGCCCCGGGCTCCCCCACACCCAGTCCCTGTCCCAGACGCAAGGCACGAGGACGGAGGGTCCTTCCCGGTTTTCCCGCACAGGTCTGAGGGTCCCACTGGAACCGCAGGGCGTGGCGGGTGGGGGTGGGTGGGGGAGCAGGCCACCGAGGAACGCTTGGGCTCTGGACGCTTCTCTCGGTGGCCGAGCGGAGATCTCAGTTGCAGCAAGGCGAGGCTTCAACGGGGACAGTGACAGCCCTTCAAAAACACCCTTCTGCGGCACGCGGGCTGGCTCATCAGTCATAATTGGTCGAGCCACAAATGGAAGCTGATTAGCAAGTGGAGGAAACACAGAGGGAGGTTTCTAGAGATGTACCACCGGGGCTCTATCAGCACCCGCTTCCTGCTCATTGTGGCTGCTGATGGCTGGGACGGGCACAGGTGGCAGAGTCATTAAATCTGAGGATGACACAGAGCTGGGAGGAGTGGAGAGTGTGCTTCATAGACCGAGCATCTAAATATATCTCAGCAGTCAGAATGATAGGGCACATCTAGCAAAACAAAATCAGAGTAGGATTTCTGGTCCCAATAGCCCCAAGCTTTCCAAGCCTGTGATGGGTGGGGCAGGGCTAGGTGGAGGCACAGTGTGAGCCAACAGTGTGTTCGAGCTGCATTGAGAATCTAGAGCGGTCTTAGGTTGCATTAATGGAAGTATTGTTTGCAGAAGAAAGGAGGACACTCTGCTCTAACCATTCTCACTGCTAGGGTCCTGTGTTAAGATCTTTATGCCCCACTTTAAGGACTTTGATTTGCAAGTAAGGCTCCAACGTGAAGTCCATGGCCAAAAAAAATAGATGTGCTAAACTTATTCTTTGCTACTTAAGACATATTTTTTATGATTATAGTAAATAGATTTTCCTTTGTAAAAAGTAGAGAAAGCGCAGAAGCATGGGAACAAAATTCAGCCATAACCTTAACTCTCCAACCCAGAGGTAACTGCGTTAACATTTCGGTATATTTTCTACTAGTCTTTTAAAAAAATAACATGTATTTGAAAACAAAATTACAATGATGTTTCTATACAGTCCCTATCCTGTTTTTATTTGACATCACCTGGTGAATATCACTCCTTGTTTTTAAGCGTCCACGGAAACCATGGTTTTCAGTGATGCTGGCAAGTCTTGTTCTATGGATGTCCCCAGAATTCATAATTTGTGTCCTCCTCCTCCTCGTACCCTCGGCTGTTTGCGTGTGTCCGGTTTTCTCTGTGTCATGGATAATCCCGTGATTGACTTCCTGGTCCATAAATCTTGGCCTGTGTCTCTGGTTATTTCTGTAGGATCCGTTCCTGGAAGTAGAGTCCGGGGTCAAGGCACGCAAACGTTCGCGAAGCTCCCGAGGCGCCTTGCTCGGGCGTCCACCGCGCAGGTTCCTCCCTCATCAAGGGGAGCCGTCGGCCGCACGAGCCACTGGCGGCCGGCACGGCCTGTTATCCTCAGAAGCCATCTCCGCCGCCGGTTTAATAGGTGCAGTGTTATCGAGCCTTGTTTTCATTTGCATTTCCTTGATTGCTGCGGAGGGCTCAATTACCCTCTGGTTGTCCCTCCCGCTTTGTTGACACCAGGCCAACTGCCGGCTCCCGCCGCTGCACGGGCACGCTTTCCTCCCGGCGCCATCAATGCATTTCTGGGGTTTTCTGATGGTGGGAACTGTGCCCCCTTCATCTGGCCCAAGGAGCGCGGGGAGGAGGGTTCAGTGAGCGAGAGAAGGTCAGCTGGGAGCTGCCTAGCGGGGGAGGTGGCGGGTCAGGGGGCAGCCAGAGCCCGCGAGCCTGGCTGCAGTGCTGGTCCTCCGCCTTCAGCCGCGGGGCCTTGGGCAAGGCGCTGACCTGCTCCAGGAAGCGTCGGTCCCCGTCTGCTCTGGGGCTGAGCGTCCTGGCCGGGAGGCGGAGTGGCGCACTCACGCGCGGGCACACCGCTGGTGCTCATTTAATGGTCGATGTCCGTCTTGGCGCCGTCATTCTGGTGTCCGTCGTCTGCCGGAAGAGCACTTCCGTGAAGGCGGAGAACGCACGCACGTCCTCAGTCCTGTCCTCCGCTTTGCCCGGTGAAGAGTCACCGAATGCCAGCTCCGCGGGGAGGACACGCCCCGGACAAGCAAACGGGGAAGGGACGCCATCTCGGACCCACGTGCCAGGCCGGCGGGGGCGGTTCTGGCGAGCGTGGCGCAGAACGCGGCGGTGCTGGTTCGACGCCAAGGGGAAGGAGGTGCCAAGGAAGAAGAGCAGAAGAAGACGTATTCCGTCTCTCCTGTGTATGGAAAGAAAGCCCATCTTGCTAGTAATCGAATCCACACCAGCCTAAACACCGTGCCGCCCCTTTTTCCGCATCGTTAGCAAAGACTTCAGAGAACGCTGGCCTGCGACGCTGGCAGGGCTGCGCGGAACAGGTGCTGCTTTAAGTGGAGCCGTGGATGCGGACGCCCCGTGGGCAGAGAGATCCCGCTGCTGCGAAGTGGCCGCGTTGTTTCCGGCCGGGCCGGGCTGCTGGGTGCGGGGGTTGGTGGGGCGCCGGGTCCTGCCCTGTCCTGGCGGACGGATGGGAGCCCCCCGGCGCTTCACTCCTGGGGGGGACAGTCTCCACGCAGCAGATGAGTCAGCCACTGGCCCGTTCCTCCCGTCCCTCCTCACTGAACATTCCTTGGAGGTCTTTCATTTTTTCCAAGGACCCATTGACTACCGGTCTGCCCGCATTTTGAAACACCTTTCTGGTGTGGCGGTTTCTGCGGGCCGTCCATCCTGCCGGGCTGTTTTCCGAGACGCGCCGCGTTTCGCATGTTCCCAAAGGGGACTTCGGGACACGCCAGGCCTTCTCGCTCTGCCCCGCCCCCACCCCTGTGGCGGGGCCGGCCAGCCGGCCAGCCAGGCGGAGGCCGTGGGCGAGGAGCTCTGGTTGGCACCGGGCCCGGTCTTCAGGTTTCCATCCGAGCTGCGATTTCCCCAGGCCTGTGGGAGGCCGGGTCCCGCACAGCCGTGCTCTGCGGAGGGGACACAGCCCGGCTCCGTGGGTCTTCCCTGCCAGATCCCTGGGCCAGGCTGAGCCCCTCACCTGGGCCCCACTCACTGTGGAGCTCACACCGTTCGGGCCCCTGTACCTCGTACCCAGTGTCCAGGAACAGCCGGCCGTGAGCGGAAAGGAAATCAGCGGGGTGCTCTGGCCTCCACCCCAGTTTCCTTCCCTCCGCCGGGGCCCCGGGTCCACCCTCCCCGGACTTTCCCGGGTGCCCCCTAGACGCAGCGGCAGCAGCCACGGTGGTGCGTCGTGCCGTGTGTGTATTTTCAGAAGCTGCGGGGGACGTCGTGTGTATAAAATTAGCATTGCCTTGTTGGCCCCTTTCAGACTAATTCGGAGTGAAATGTTTTAGCAATGGTGGGCTGATTCTATCAGGAGAACAAGAACTAATTAAATTCCCTCTGACCATCAAGCAGTAAATTATTTATATCAGACAGATGCAATCTAATCTCTAGCATCCAGCTCAACCCAACGTGCATCCTACTTGATTTTTCAAGGGGAGAGGGAGGAAGGAGAACGGAGCCAAGCACTCGAGAGGGGAGAGCAGGCAGGGCGAGCGGAGGGACGCTGGCCCTCCAGGTGCTTGCTCCCTGTGTGCGCGGGAGCCCGAGGGCCCGGGGAGGGTGCAGGACTGCCCGTGCCTGGTGCCCAGTTGCCGCCGAGGCCTGCGCCCTTCCTTGTAGGCGGGAACGGAAAAAAGGAGGCAACCAGCCATTTGACAAGTCTTTGTTTAGCGCCATCTCAGCTGTTTAGGGGGAGAACTAATTTCACTAATGAATTTGCTAATGCACGGCACAGACTTACTGGTCTGCTCCTCGGTGGCCCTTGGTGACTGCCAGCTTGCATTTGGGGACGGGGTGATTTTCTTGACCCTGCGTGGTGAGCTGCCCATCTCTTCTGCTGCTCCCCTGGCAATGGGATCCATAGCTCCGTGCGTGGCAAAGCCAAGGCCCCTCCCCCCACAGTACCAGGGACAGCACCTTGCTGAGTGCCCCTGCCCGTCCCCCTGCCAGGCAGAGGTGCGGAGGGGAGACTGGACCTGCCTTGGGTCTGATTCCCCACCCTCCTGCACCCCTGCCGTGGGAAGAGGTGAGGGCTGCCCCCAGGGTGCCGGTCGCTTCTCTGCGACTCGGGGCAGGATGGAGGGAGGACTCCCGGGTGTGAGAACATCTGCTTCACGGGGCAGCTAGGCTGTGCTTGCCTCGAGGGGTCCGTGTGCCCTGGGGCACTCATGGCTGTTAAAGACACGTGCAGCTCCATGACACCATCTGGGGGAAGGTGCTGGCCCAGTGGCCTCAGGGGGCTGGGGTCTGAGGTCAGCCTCTTTGGCATGTCTCTGGGGCATGCTTAGTTTGGGAACCCTCCCTGTCCCTTATCATCTGGATCTGCAGTGGCAGTCTCTGTTCACCCTCACCCTGGAGGTGTCTGGAGCATAGGGGGGTTTGTGAGCCGCGGGGAGGGGAAGTGCTTCTTCCCTGGAAGGTGGACTCACCAGCCACTCAGCCCTGGCTCCTTCCCCTGCACCCCGGGCCCCAGAGCACGGTTGTGGACTCGAGACCCAAGGTGGGACTTGGACGTGATTATTTTCAAATGGCAAAAAGACCCTCATCAAAGTAGTCCCTTTAGCAAATTGTAAGCATATGTCTGAGTCTCTAAAGACCCCGGAAGTCCTCTTTTGGGATTCCCGTGGCCCAGGTATATTTGTCTGCATTGCTGAAGCATCCTCTTTTGAGGATGGAGATGATGTGGGGAACAGCCAAGAGCCACGTGGCTCTGTCTGGGGCTTCCGGCCCACGGAGCTGCCTGGGTCCACATCCTGGCTCACCTCTCATCAGATGCATGGTCTTGGGCGAGTTATCCAATCCCTGTGAGCTTCAGTGTCCCCAACAGTGAGATGGGATCGGTCATACTTCCTACCTCATAGGCCTGTTGACAGGCGTCCAGGCCCAGGCCCAAGGTCAGCAGCACCCGCAGCTGTGGTTCTCGGGCCGGTGGAGCGGGTTTGGCTGGGGGAGGGGAGGGGAACCTACTGAAGATGGAACTGTGTGCTGGCCAGGAGTGTTCTGGCCGTGGTGGAGCAGTGGTGCCGTGACAATGCTGGCTGGCATGTTAGATCTGGGGCTAGCGCTAGGACACAAGCCGTCATGCCTCACGGTCCCTGGAGCGCCCATTCCTTGATGTTCCTGGGCGCAGCAGGGCCAGGTGGGCAGTGGCTGCTCGTTAGCTGCCTGCTCTTCCTGCAGTCACAAGAATGGAACTGCTGTTTCTCGAGTGCTCTTCTGGCCAATCCTGGGGCTGCGGTCAGAGCAAAGCAAAGTGGCTGCCCTCAGAAGCCTTCCACCAGTAGGAGAGGGAGGGTGCCTCATTTTCAGTGGGATAGAGAATGAAGCATGAATACCCTCGTGAGTTCACTGCTCTGCAGTTTACAAAGGACCACTGTGCGTAAGACTGCATTTGCCCCAGAGGAGCTGGGCTAGGCGTTCTCAACCTTTGGGATCCCCTTTGGCATCTCCCTGTGCTTGGCTCCAGCTCAGAGACTGTCCAGCACTTCCAGCCCTGTCACTTCTTCACTGGGTCTCTTGGGGCTGGGATGGAGAGTGACAGTGGGCTGGGTTGTAGGGGAAGCTGTCACTTGGGATCTGATGTTCAAGGAGTTGCTGAAGATGCAGTAAGGGGGGGCCACAAGATCCATCTATCCTTTCATCCACCTTTCTATGGACCCATCCATCCATCCATGGACCACCCACCATTCTCCATCCATCCATCCATCCATCCATCCATCCATCCATCCATCCACCGTCCCATCTACCTGTCCATTCATTCATCCATCTTTCCATGGACCCATCCATCCATCCATCCATGGACCCACCCACCATTCACCATGCATCCATCCACCCACCCACCATTCACCATCCATCCATCCATCCATCCATCCATCCATCCACTGTCCCATCTACCTGTCCATTCATCCATCCACCTTTCCATGGACCTATCCATCCATCCATTCATGGACCCACCTGCCATTCTCCATCCATCCATCCATCCATCCATCCACCCACCCACCATTCACCATCCATCCATCCATCCATCCACCGTCCCATCTACCTATCCATTCATCCATCCACCTTTCCATGGACCCATCCATCCATCCATCCATGGATCCACTCACCATCCGCCACCCATCCATCCATCCATCCATCCACTCACCCACCATCCCATCTACCTGTCCATTCATCTATTCACCTTTCTTTCCATGGACCCATCCATCCATCCATGGACCCATTCACCATTCATCGTCCAGCTGTCCATCCATCCATCTATCCACTGTCCCATCTACCCATCCATCCATCCATCCATTCATCCACCCATCCACCCACCTTCCCATGTGTCCATCCATCCATGGACTCACCCACCCACCATTCACCATTCATTCATCCATCCATCTATTCATTCACTATCCCATCTACCTGTCCATCCCCGTATTCACTCATCCACCCATCCCCATATCCACTTATCTACCCATCCACCCATCCATACATCCACCCATCCACCCATCCATATATCCACCCATCCATCCACTGTCCCATCTACCTGTCCATCCATCCATCAATCCACTTATCCACCCATCCACTCACCTACTATTCCACACCCATCTATCCTACAAATAATCACTAAGCACCTAACACATGCTGGGTATTGCTTCAGGCAGCAGAGAGACAGCAGTGGGGGAAAGACAGACAACCCCCCTGTCCTCAGGAGCTCCTTTCCAGTGAGAACAGTTGACCTGTGCAGAGCCAGGTCATCTGAATGCTGCTGCCCATTCGAGGCTGGGGCTCCCAGGCCCAGCACCAGCCTTGCGGTTTTCCCTGGGGAAAGCCTCTTGGTGAGAGGCTCCCAGGAGTCCAGCTGCTCCCCTGCACCTACCCTAGCTGAGTACCTGGAGTGGGCTATGCCTCGTAAAAGCCCCACCGCGTGAGAGCGGATGCATTCAGGTTTACTGCCCATGTTGAACCAACTCGGGCTCCTGCCTCAGTGGCCCTGCTCCAAGGAAGCTGCTTCTCTGTGGCCTCCACGCGGGCTCTGCATCCCCCCATCAATGTCCTTCCTGTGTGGCCAGCCTCAGCCCTCCCGCCCCCGCCCACGTGTCCCCTCCCCTGCTCCCAGCAGGCCCGTGCAGCCTCCGTGTGCCGTGGGCGGTGAGAATGTGTGGTTAATGGGTTGACTAACCCAGTCCCCACAGGCAGCGGAATGGCTGCTCCGGTGAATTTCCAAATGTGTCTGGGGCTGACGAGTCCGTCTCCTCTCGAGCAGCGAGCGCACTGAGCCGGGGGGAAGTCTCTGCACTCGTGTTCCAGGGGCCGGAAGTCCCAGTTGCGATGTGTCACCTCCCTGGCGAGTTGCCGGGGGGCTGGGTGGGCCCCGGTGTTTCCGCAGCCCCTCAGACCCCGGCCCGTGTCTGCCTCCAGGCCTTCCAGACTGTTCCTGCGGTGTCAGTCCCAGGGTGCTGAGCGCCAGGTGCAGAGGCGGGTCCTAGGCAAACATGACGGGGGTTTCAGGCTCCCCACTCCCGGATGCGATCCCTCTCTGAACTCGGTCCAGCGTGTGCACCTGAGCCTGCTCCCAGGGCCCTCAGGGCGAAGGCATCGCTTAGGTAGGCGCCTGTGCAGGCCACGTGGCGCTCTCAGCTCCTGGGAGGGGATTCTTTCCTGCCCCCGACCCGGGAACAGAACGCAAATGGCCCACCCTGCGTGGCGTCCCGGGCTGGGCCGCGGCGGCTCCCGTGGCTGGCTGGGGGGGAGGGGGCGCCCTCCCTCCCTCCTGGGCTTCCTCGGCTCAGAAAACAGCCGTTTCAGGCTGGGTTTTTCCTCCTCTTAGATGTGAGCATTTGTAATTCTTCTTCAAGCTGAAGCTCAGTTTACTTGGGGAGCTACTTACCTCCCCCTGGGTCACTCCCGTCCCCCACTCTGCCGTGCCCACGCCCCAGCAGGCAGCTGCAGCGCCCACCCGCGTCCTTGGCGGCTTCTGCCTGTGACCTATTTGCTGTCTTCCAGACCATTGGCTCAGATGGTGAACAAAATTGGAGCCTCATAGCGCCCTGGGAGACCTAGCGTGGGACGCCCCTTCCCGCCCGACACACGGGCACCTGCCGCCAGCCCCCCCTGTTACGGCCCGGACACAGCCCGGACTGTGTCGTCCCAGGGCCAATCTGGTCCCATTTCACAAAGATGATTTCTGCGGACTCATTCTCAAATGCTTCACTAGTGGCCACGGATTTGGCGGCTGCATGAAAACGTGCCCGTGGTCAGCTGCCATTTGTGCCTCGCTGCTCCCTCCCCCTGGGGCTCCAATGGCCCTTCCTACCGTGTCTCTTCCAGAACGTTCCATCACCCCATGGCTGTGAGTGTGGGGTGGAGGCACGCCGTCCACAGCCTCCAGTTGACTCGTGTTCGGGGCGCCTGCCCTGCTTGGCTTTTCTCCTCTCTGTGTAGGGCAGAGGTTGGACAGAGGCTAAGAGTTCAGCGGCCGGGGCCACACTGCCCGGGTTCAAATCCAGCTTCTCTGCTCGTTCTCTGGTCTGTTCCAGCAGGGCTCCGTGGGGGCGGCGGAGGTGGGCGGGGAACCCTTGGCTGCAGGGCTGGCACGGCACAGGCCCTCAGGGACAGCACGGCTCCCTCGTGGAGGAAGAGGCCACGATCCCACCGTCCTGTCCTGCCCTTGGCTGACGCTGCCTGCAGAAAGAGCCTCCCTTCCTGGGAAGGTGCCTTCGCAAGGCGTTCGTGTATGTGCCGTCTTCTTGTCAAATATTTCCTTATTTGGCCTTTCGTCAGTAAATATTTGGTCAGTCTTTGCTCCCAGGTCACATTTCTCATTACTTACAAAGGTGTCAAATTAGCACGTCTTCTAAGTACCTGTTAATCTCACATCACCCTGACTTGAGCCCTGGGTCTCCGCTCCCCACTGCCTTGATGGCATGGTTTCACGTGTGTTCCCCGGCACTCACCTTGCCCCTGTGCCGCCCCACCTCCTCCCTGCAGGCCTTCCCTTGGCGGTAGTTCTGACCTCACCCACCTTCAACGGCCCTGACGTGGTCCCCTCCCTGCGCCCATGGAGGGGGTTGGCGTTTTTTGTGGTTCCCGTTCCCTCCGCGTGCCCGGATCTCTTTGGGGTTCCAGGCAGTCCACTGCACAGGGTGGTGCTTGACAGTTTGATCCAAGACCGTCAGCTGTGGCGGGAAGGATTGGTCAGGCTGCGCCTGGCTGGTGGCAGGTGCGAGGCCTTGGCAAACTGCTCTCTGTGCCCTGGTCTTTGCGTCCCCCTCTGTAAATGCCGTGATCACGTACGGAGGACGGTGGGCCCATCCCTCTTCGCTGGCCGCTGGATGTCTGCATTTCATTCCTTCACCTCAGCGGCATTGTTTGTCTTAACGGGGCCTGTTTTTGCTGTTATGATGTTGGGTTTCGGTGACATTGGCGTGGTTGGAGTTTGGGATGATGTAGTTGTTGTCTTTCTTGTCATCACCGTCATCAACACCATTGCTGCTGCCGTGGCTTCTCGCAAGCAGCAGCACCAGACACCATCACCGCCACCCCATCATCATATCACCACCATCACATCACCACCACCACCACCTCCACCCAACCACACTCACCTCAACCACCATTATCATTCACCACCACCACCTCCACCACCACCCCACCACACCCACATCACCCACCCCACCACCACACCACCAACATCATTCCTCCACCATCACCACCACCACCATCACCTCCACACCATCACTACCAACCACCAACCATCACTCTCCACCACTACACTACCACACACCAATCACCACACACACACCACCCACCAACCATCACCTCCATCCACCATCACCACACCACCACCATCACCTCCACCACACCACCACCACTCACCTCCACACCATCACTACCACCACACACACCATCACCTCACCACCATCACTACCACCACCACCATCACACCACCACCACCCACACCACCACCATCACCACACCACCACCTCACCACACCACACACTTCACCCACCCATCAACCTCCACCCACATCACCGCCACCACCATCAGTCATATTCACACCATCAACACCACCACACCTCCACCACCAATCACCACCTCCACACCATATACCCGCACCACATATCACTATCAACCACCATCACCACACACACCACCATCACTGCCACCACCATCATCACTATCACCACCAACACCGCCATCACCTCCACCACCTCCACCACCATCACCGCCACCGCCATCATCACTATTACCACCAACACCGCCATCACCTCCACCACCTCCACCACCATCACTGCCACCACCATCATCACTATCACCACCAACACCGCCATCACCTCCACCACCTCCACCACCATCACTGCCACCACTATCATCACCACCACCACCACCACCACCATCACCACCACCACCACCACCAAGACAAGCAGCTGGTGAGTGGGTTTGTCTTCCCTTCATGGTGTGGAAATCCGAGGCCTTAGGGCAAAGCTAAAAGGAAAACCCCAAACCATAGAACAATGACTGGCAGCACTCAGCCTCATGAACCCAAAGCTAGACGCTGATGCGCTGAAAGGTGTGGTCACAAAAAGCAAGGGAAACCAGCTGAGGGAGAAGCAGAAGAAGGTAAGCTCTACGGGGCACGAAAGTTAGAGCATGGCCTTTGGTGGCAGGCAGGCTGCGAGTTTGAATCAGATCTGCCACCACCAGCTGAGGACTCAAGGCAGTAAATTCAGTAGTTCTCTGTACCCTCGAATTGTGTCATCTGTAACAGTCCGAGAACATATTCCATGCCCCCCCCCAAGACTCTGTTGCTATCGAAATAACATTAGGATCGAAAGATATACAAGTAGTCAGCAGCAATGCTCAAGGCTGTTGTAAGCACTCAGGAGCTTGGTGTAGGGGTGTAGGCATGATGGTTGGTGTCATGATGGTCGGTCGGTAAACGGCAATGATGGCCATGATGGTGGTGTCCGTGATGGTTGGGTGGTGGGGTGGGTGTTGATGGTGCGTGCCGGGATGTAGTCGATGAGGGTGTGTGTGGCGGTGCATGATCGGTCGGCGAGTTCGATGATGTCATGGTGAAGTGGTGATGGGATGGTAATTGGTCGGTCTTGAGTGGTGCTGGTGAAGGTGTGACTGGTGATGATGGTGGTGGTCACTGATCGTGATGGGTGCATGATCGGTCATGATGGTGGTGGTGGTGGTCATGAGTGATGGTGGTTGATGATGCGGTGGTGGTGAAGTGGTGGTGGTGGTCGATGGTGAATGGTACATGGTTCCATGAGGTGCGTGGTGGTGGATGGTGGTCATGAGGTCGG
>NC_033675.1:2901618-2949468 GCF_000165445.2 Microcebus murinus | reverse complement strand
GTTATGCTCATCAAGGAGTAGCACAGTGCCTGGTACAGAATTAATGCTCAAATATCAGTTTTATAATGATAATGATTGTACATCACAACAAAATCATCGTCCACTCTGTAATGTTTCCCACAAACATCTATTGACAACCTACGTGTTGGACTCTGTGTTAGTTGCCAGACGTCCAGAGCTGAGCGAGACGTGGTCCCTAACCCTGAGGGACCCAGTCTACTAGAAGGGACACAATGTAAACAAACAACACAGTAGGTCAGTCCCACAGATGGGCATGGAGCGCCCACGCACAGGGACCAGCTGGGTCTGGTTGGGGGGAGGGTGAGCGTGGGTGGAGGAAAGCCATAGTCTTAAACACATAGCCGATAAAAAAGAGAAAATACAAATGACTGAATTAAGCTTATGATCCCCAAAGTTAGAGAAAGGACAAAAATAACACACTGAAGGCATGCAAAAGGAGGCCATTAATGAAGTGAATAGAACAATGAATAGGCCACAAAATAGCAGGATAGGACTAGTAAATAAAAAATGTTTTTTTTGGAAAGTCAGTAGATGCAATGCTGGCTAGCACAATCCAGGTCGGAAAGAGAGAGAGCTCAGCAGACACAACTCATTTGTTGTGTCTCCCTTGAAGCATCAAGGGAGAAACATAATTCACCAAAGCCGACCAATTTCCATGGATGCTTAGAAAGTTTTTAAGCTACTCCCACACAAAGCGTGAGGTCTGGGTGGTTCCACAAGGGAATTTAAACAAAATCTTTAAAGAACAAGGACTTCCAATGCTAATTAAACTGTTCAATAGCAAAGAAAAGGAAGAAAAAGTCGAAGTAATTTTCCTAGAGTGAGAATAAAAGTCTTTTTTTTGTCTGACAAAGATTGTACAAAAATAAAACTATAGACATCTCACATACATATATTAATATAATGTTTCAATAAAATATTAACAAATAGGATCCAGCATTATCTTAAAACAATAATACCCTATGTCCACTTGGAGTTTATTCTAGCAGTGTAACAATGGCTTAATGTTAATAAATCTACTTACATAATATATCATATTCATACAAATGAAGAGAATTATCACATGATTATCTCTTTTGATACTGAAAAAGCATATATTATTGATATGTCCTCAGTAAAACAGGAATTGATGGATACTTCCTTAGCATGACTGTAATCATATCCAAAATCCATTCTTTTTCTTAATGTGGAAACACTAAAGTTAAGAACAAAGCAAGGATGCCTGCTATGGCTACTGCTATTTCATGTCGTAGCCGAAGCAGTAGCCAATGCAATCAGACAAGAAAAGAAATTAGAAGAATTAATATTGGAGAGGAGGGAGTGAAAGTACTCTACCCTCTTTTAGATGATGTAATTGTGTATTTGGAAAACCCAGGAGAATCAATGGAAAAGTACTGCAATCAACAAGATAATCCTATGTGTAATCTATCTACCCATCTCACAACAGTAATATAATGATAAAAGGCTTCTGTTTATAACAACAAAATAAAATACCTAGGAATAAACTTAAGAAATGTGCAAAATGCATGTACAGAAAACTTATAATACTCCTGAAGAACATTTTTCGACACCTGAATAAACTCCAAATGGAGCCAAAGATTTAAAGTCATTCATTCAGGAAGTATTTCTTGAATGTTTTCTACGCACCAGGCCCTGTTCTGGCTCTGGAGACACAGCAGTGAGCAAAGCAGATAGGAATCCCTACCCACATGGAGCTCGAGTTCTAGGTGCTACAAAGAAAACAAGAAAATCGTATCGGACCTTGCATACGACAATCTTTATGGCCAAGTGTGCAGCTGGGGGAGTGGAAGGGGTGGCGGGGGTCATGGGAGATTTCGCTGAGGTGTGACGTTGGAGCTACTAAAGCCTCTTATGGTTTAACGTTCCACGTGTTTGTTTTGCATCCTAAACTAGCTCGTCGCGAGCCCCTTGCATTCCCCCGGCACACAGTCCTGTAGTGAGAACTCCATACGGTAATTTGCGTAAATTTTCAAATTTTGAAGATTTGGACCTTTCTTTTAATACGCCAAGCTGTCCATATTAAACACTGGCCTTCCATGGCCTTTCGATTCCGCTACCCACAGATTCTTGTTTTCCTAGAATGGAAAGACTCCCGAACTCTGATTATTCAAATGTGGTTCCTAGACCAGCCTCCTCCTCGCCGCCCGGGGGCTCGTTAGAAGCACAAGCGTTTGATTCCAGACTCTGCATTTCTAACGAAGCACAAGCGTTTGATTCCAGACTCTGCATTTCTAACGAGGTTTTTGGGTGCTTTGTATGCACGTTAAAGTTGAAAAGCGTTTCCCTGCAGGCCCTGGCTTTGCAAGTTCCCTTCTTGTTCGGCAGAAATCGGGGACCGGGGAACCCCTTTGCTCTGTGGTGCCCGCCTGGCTCAGAGCCATCTTCCCCAGCTGCCTTCCAAGCGGCCGCCCAGGGAGGGCCAGCGTCTGCGAAGGTGTGTTAAGAAAAAGCCTAGAACTGTGTGTCTAACACGGCAGCAACCAGCCACGTGTGACAATTTAACTAGTACACTCAGTCGTTCAGTGGAACCAGCCACGTTTCAAGGGCCGGTAGCCACGCGTGGCCAGCGCCTATCAGATTGGATGGCGCAGACGGAGCGCTCCCATCCCCCGCAAAGCCCTGGTCTAGAGCACGCCCGGCACCTGATTTCAAGAACTTCCGAGCTGCAAAGTTGAATCCTCTGTGCTCTCTGTTCTCGGCTCCATTTGCTTCCTTTCATGTCAACAGAGCATCATCCATCTGTCCAGCCGCCCACCCACCCGTCCCTCCGCTCAGTCCTTCCACCATGCCACAAACGCGCACGGCACGCAGTGGCTCCGACGGCTATGTATTAAGTAAACCGGGCAAGGACGGGTCTACCTGTCCTGGTCTGGAGCTCGGGCACTGGGCCTGTATGTGCCACCCCTCCGTGCCACGAGCACGAGGTCTCGCATTTGGACTCGCCACCCCCCAGTTTAGCCTTCCTTGCAGCGTGTCTCTGGATCCCGTCATTCCTCCCGTCTGAGCTGGTTGACAAACTGGCTCCCGTGGAAGAGGTCTGGCTCCATGGAGCTGCCCTGCTGTTCAAGCCCCGAGGGGGACACCCTGGGGGTGGAGGGGCGCCCTGACCCTCTCATTTCCCAGGTTCCACTGCTCTTCAGCCCCACGCCCCCGCGTTCCTGCCCGGTGGCCTCTGCTGTGTGGCTGTGTCCAGGTTCACAGACCCGACCGGGCCCTGGCTGGGGGCGTTTTCCTGGTTAGACCCCACAAAACAGAGTTGCAGAAAGCAGGTCCCACGGAGAACAAGTCGAGCGGGACCCGCGAGAGCCCTCGGTGGGCGGTGTGGCGTGCCCGTGTTCTGCCCCGCAAGTTGGTTTTTCCACATCGTTTTTGGTGGTCTTCCTAGAACCCCGGGGCTTTAGAGATGAACCACTCCATCTGCCGGGTCAGTGAGGCCTGGCGGTGTCTTGCTATTTATGGCAATTCAAGTCTTCCTGCTCTAACGTTAGCTCTGAAGGCCAAGGCTCCCCGGCGTTGCCATGCCTTCTCTGCCGTGACGTGCGGCCACACGGGATGGTCCTCGTGCTGCGTCCGCCTTCTCTCCCCTCCCCCACCCCGACGGACAGGGCAAGGGAACTCGCAAAGCCAGGGCCTGCAGGGAAACGCTTTTCAACTTGAACGTGCACACGAGGCACCTTCGCGGTGGGGTGCCTACTCCTCCTCCTGTGTCCTCACCCTCGGGGCAAGCCTCAGCCCTGCTCCTCCGGGACCCCAGGCATCCTGGGGACGTCCCTTTGGGCTGGAGGCTGGAATCACTGCCCCGGCTCGATGCAGACACAAGCCGTTGTTCGGGCCCTTAAAGATTTTTTCGGCTCTCTAACCCTGGTGTCACGGACTGGCTCGCTCTGGAGTCTGCAGAACCGGGAGCTCGGCCGTCTCCCGGCTGCAGTTGGCGCTAACTAATTGCCGTGGAGCCTTGTCCCTCTCCTGTCACCACTGGGAAAGGGGAGAGCCACCTGCTCGTTCCTGGGGTTTTTCCAGACTCTCGCTGCGGAGGGTGGGCCGGGACCAGCCGGAGAGCTGGGCTTCCCTGGGGCGGCCCCCCGCTTGCCGCCCGGCCCCGCCCACCCCCGAGGTCCTGGCGTTCTAGGCCCCCCAGGTCTTGAAAGTGAGACAGGCTGGTGCCTGCAGAACCGGGGGTGCTCCTGCCTGGTGCTCGGCTCGCCCCAGGCCTTTCCTGGCATTCCTGGAAGGGCAGGCAAAGGCCGGCCTGGTGTAACTGGCGTTTGCTCAGGGACAAGGGACCCTGCGGCACATCTTCCCGTCCTGAGCCTCGGTTTCCCCATTGCAAGATGGTGGCAATGATCCCACCGCCCCACGGCCTGGACGGAGGGAAAGAACCAGATCACGTGATCACGGTGCCTGTGTGGTCAGCGTGTGGCCGTCACTACAACCGTCGTGGCCGTCTCAGCAGGCTGGTGACGGTGCCTGCCGGCTTGCAGCACTCCAGCGAGGATAGAGGAGGCTCTCCCGGAGTCCCCACCTGGCTGGGGACCCGCGTGAGGCTGCTCTCGGCCTCTGGATCCCAAACACCCTTCACTGCCCCTCCTCCCTTCCCGCAGGGGCTGCCGGGGAGGGCGAGGGAAGCGGGGACCCCCGACACCCTTCCCGGGGCCGAATTCGGATCCCCCCGTCTTCCCAGGAGCCCTGGCGCAGGATCTGCCTGGGCTTCGGTCTTCCTCTCTTTCTTTTTCGAAAATAAGAAATATCAAAGATGCTTTCAGCCACGGAGATGAAAAGGTACAGCAGCCTTCGTCTCTGCCTTCGTGTGTTCCTGCCCCCCTAGGATTCATTATTGTTTTTCTAGAACAAGAAGGAAAGAGTTTTATTTGTAGGAGCTTTTTTTTTTTTTTTTTCCCCTGCCCTTAATGATGTGGTGGGTGGCGGTGGTAACTTGTTTTTATTTCGTGTCATTTTTTTCATCCCTTGCTGCTTGGAGGGAGGGTGACGGTGTCTGAGATCGGGTGGGGTGTGTGGGGGAAGGAGTTTCCTTGGAGAGAGCGGCGGGAGCAGATGTTACACCCCCATGTCTAGAAGGTGGGGGAGGCGGCGCCGCTGGGGGTGAGGAAGGACCTGAGTTATGTAAGCCTGCGAGGGGGCGGCTCGGGGAGGCAGATGGGGTCCCAGGACGCGGTGCACACCCAGCTCCGAGCCCTCGGGAAGGTGTCCGGGCCTGGCCTGCAGGGAGCCTGGTGGCAGGTGCATGGCAGGTGTCAGGGTCGCCAGGGCAGGTGGGAGGCATGGAGGAGCAAAGTTCTGGAAGACTCGAAGGGGGACCCGTCTCCCTGCTCCCTCTTCCCTTCCCTCCTCTCCATTTCCTGCTCTTCTGTGGCCTCTTTCCCCAAAGCGATCCCCGAAGCTGGGGAGACAGATCCCCCATCCTTCCTGCAACATCCTTCTTGCAACAGCCGGTGACGACAGAGCCAGCCCTCGGCGCGCCGACGCTCCGGCCATGCCGAGCCTCGCAGGGTTCCCAGGGGCTGGTCGGGGCGCTTTTCTGTTGTGCAGATCTTGGGGTTCCTTCCTTGAGGTGGGATGAGAACCTGAGCAGGTGAAGCTGACACGTGACGTTGACACAGCGACCGGGCAGCCTCGGCCCAGCTGCCCACCGACCAGCCCTGGGGTGCTCCGCTTCTTCCCCTGCGAAAGGAGGTGCCCGACTCGTGGGGTCACTGCGGGGAGGACAGCGAGGACCCGTGGCCCCCTCCCCCCAGCACGCAGGAAGGAGCCATGAGTGTTCCGGGTGGGGCGAGGGCTGCTCCGGCCCCCGTGCCACGGTGTCCTCCTTCCCCTGGCGTCCGGCTACTCCGACCACCCCTCTCTCAGGCTGCGTGGGGCACCCCGGCTCTGCAGGCTCCCCCCGCTTCCCCGCCCCTCCCACGCCGGCCGAGTGGCTCCCGGCTGACCAGGAGCTCTGCGTCGGTGCCTGGAGCTCAGACTCCGCCTGCACGGATGAGCCGACGGGCTTCGCGCCCGAGACCCCGCCGTGGCTGCGTGCTCAGCGCGCTCCGCCTGCTCGGCACCTTTCGTCCGCAGTGGTGTGTGTTCACGTATCAGCGTGTGTGTTTGCTTCTTTTCCTCGGAGGCCCTGGGAAAGGAGGGACGGGGAGCTGGCAGGAGGGTCGTGGTTCTGCTCCGGGCTGAGCAGCTGAAGGCCGCCCGGCGCGAGGCAGGGCAGGGAGGGGCGCCCCTCGGTTCCCAGGGGGTTCCCGTTGTCGGGAGGGGACTCTGCCCACGGTGGCGGAGGGCGATAGACACCGATATGTCAGTCCGTTCCTTCTCTGTGGGCTCACTCGTGAGACCTGGCGCAGCCCCAGGCCTGCCTCGGTTTACCAGGGTGGCGACAACATTGGCCCCGTGGAGCTGCTCCGAGCATGCGGGAAAACAGCACCTGTGACGTCCTTTGTTCCCGACGCCGAGAAAATGCTGGGTGGGGCTTGGAGGGGGCGGGTTTTGTGCCGGTCGCGGCTGGTTTTGGACAACCGGTAACCACGAAAGCCGCAAAGACACGTTTCTGAGTGCCGGGCCCGTTTCCCTCTGCGGTTCGGCTGCCACGTGCCAGTTCCATGCTGTGACACGAAGGCGTCTGCGCTGCCTTGGCCGGGATGGTGGCCACCAGCCACGCCATACCACGCTACGCCACGCCATGCCACGCCATGCCACTGGTCCGTGTGCAAAGCGACTCCAACCCCAAGACTCGACACACAGACAAGGTGTGTAGGTACCACGTCAGTAGCTTCTTACGCTGGTTGTATATTGACCCCAAGATATTTTGGATATATTGGGTCAAGTAAAATATACTATCACAATTAATCTCACCTTGATAGAAAACACTTTAAAGCACGGCAGGTAAGAAATTTAAGTTACCCCCACCACCGGCCCGGTGTTTCCGTGAGACAGCCGGTCTAAGCCCAGCGCCCGGCCGGCCGGGACCCGTCCCAAGGCCTCAACTTCCTCATCCGTGAACGTGGCGGGTGCCCCGGACTGACGCCCCGCGATCGGGTGCCGCGTCCCTGCGCCCTGTTGGCAGCACCAGGGAGCCCCCGGGCGAGTCCAGACAGGGCAGCTCAGCAAGGCGACCCCCTGCCTCCGAGACGGCCCCCGCCTGAGCCGTCTGCGTCACCCGCATTCGTCCCGGGTAAGACACCACTGGCGTTTTCGGGAAACACCCTCCAGCTTTGTAAATATCCATTAAAAAAATAAAAATAAGTCCGTTATTATTTTGTCAACCTTCACAACAGCCTGCGCTCGCAAAACACCTCTCACGGAGCGGCCTCGGAGCACCACGCGGCAAACAATGCCCTGGGAAGAAACGCGGAGGCTCAGGGAGAGTTTGAAGGCAGCAGAGGAGGAGTTTTGTCTCTGCAGAAAGGAATGAGCGAAGGTCCCGGCAGCTGGTGCGGAGGGGGCAGCCCCTCTCAAGGGGGACCCGGCAGGAGGTGCCACTCTGCCCTCGAAGCTGGTGCCGTGGACGGCCTGCAACGGAAGCAAAAGGGAGGACCGAGCGGACTCCCGGAGCGAGACGGGAGGGAGAGTCCCTCCCGCCGATCGGCCGCGTGAGCACGGCCCCTTCGCAAGGGGCCGGTGGGCTTCGAGCACTGGCTCGGGCCTGGGGGTCTCGTTTCAGGCAGACCCAGCTGCAGAGAGAGGACAGGTGGCCTGGCCATCACGTGGGCTCGCGTGTCCCCTCTGCCGTCCTGGGTGTCAGGTGCCCCGCGGGTGGAGCGGCAGCCTCCCAGAGCGCGGGCAGACCCCGGGCCGCGGGCGTTTTGCACGCTGGCCGGGGGGGCGGGCGTTGTGAGCCTCTCTTCTTCTCATTTTCCCGTTTTTGACATTGTCCTTCAGCTCCTCTTCCACGCTCCCCGTTAAGCTGTTAAATCACTCCATTTATTTAGTGCGAGTGTTTCTGAGAGCTCATTTTTATCTTGGTGAAAACCAGGCTTGCTCATGGGCACATAATGAAATTGCATAAATATACCCTTAGCCTGGAATCTAATTTATTTTTCCTGTTCATTATGGGGTAGAAGGCCATTATGAAATGTATAACTTTTTTTTTTTTTTTTTCCCCAGTGCTGGAATTGAAAGGCTGTGGCTTGGGCTCTTTTTATTCTGATGATTTCGCCCTGATTCAATTTAAAGCTGGTTAGAGCTCAAATACTGGAGCGTAACTGACAAAGATCAGTGCGGGCCGCAGCGCGAGCGTCTCGTCCCCGGCCGCCGCGGCTCCCCGGGCGCACGGGTTAAGCAGCGGTTCCCCCGGGGGCCTGCCGAGCCGCTCCCCCCCCCCGGGGACTGGAGGAGAGGGCGAGGGAAACTTTCCCGTGGCCCATGGCCACGTGTCTCCAGCTGCAGCCACGTATGGACACTCTGACGTGAGGTCCCAGCGGCACAGGCTGGACGAGCAGGGCCGGGGCCGCCACTGACCCTAAATGCTCAGAGATGCGTAGAAATCCCTTCGAGAAAGACTCACCTGGCCTCTGGTTTTGCAGGTGGGGACACTGAGGCTCAGAGAGGCCGCACTGAGGCTCAGAGAGGCCGCACGGGCTCCAGGCCAGAGTCTGACTCCCCACTCCCAGCCCCTTGACCACGCACCCCGCAGTGAATGAACAACACGGCGATGAGAGCGCACACAGCCCACCCGTGGAAACGGTGGTAGAGGCTCGGGCCACCCTGCGCGAGGCGTGGTGCCTCGTGTGGGCGGGAAGGACAGAAGGAGCCCGGGTAGCACGAGAAGCTGCAAGATGCCGTCTCCGCTGAGAAGTGGGGTGACGCTGCCCGCACCCTGGGGAGGAGCCCAGGGCGGCAGATGGGTGCAGGCCCCCTTCCCTGCGCCTGCTTCCACGCGCCGGGCACCGCCGGGCTGGGGCGCAGCGTGGGAAGGTCCCTGAGCCCTGCCCTGGACGCCCACGGTTCAGCGGGGCGGGCTGGGGGCTGGATGTCACGCGGGAGCCACGCTGAGCACCGGCGTCCACAGGAGGGCCGGGTGCAAGTCCAAGAACGTCCTCTCAGAGGGTGACGGGTGGTCAGACCTGTGAGGGTGTGAGTGCAGGTGTGATTCCTGGGAGAAAGGGATGTCGCCACGGACGCGACGGGGCTTTGGCGAGGAAGGAGGGGAAACAGACCTGCGTTGGAATCGCAGAGATGCGTGAAGTTTCTTCCTTTTTGTTCTCTAGCTTGCCCACCCAGGGAAATCTGGGTTTCATATGAGCGACAAAAAGTGTTCTGTGTGAGTGTGTGTGTGCACCAGATTTCTGCACGGGACCTACACTGAAAAAACAAAACCTTGTTGTCGATGTGAAATTCAAATTTAACTGGGCGCCCCATGTTTTTGGGGGCTAAATCTTGCAGTCTCACCTGGTAACAGCACAGGGAGTAGAAAGGCTTTACTTTGCAATCGTTCTCTTAGTCATTTAAAAAATTCAGTTGCATGAATTATAAAAGTAATGACTTATTCATTGTGTTGGTTCTTATGACACAGACGTATGTAAAGTGAAACGAATGGTCTCTCTCCCCCGCCCCAAGTCCAGTTCTCCTGGGGCGACCTCTGACCTCTGTTAACAATCGCGACTGTCCCCTTCCAAGCCAATGCGCGTACATTGCCACGCAGTACGGATTTTCCTGGCACTCTTACCTTTCTTGGGGAAAATCTGAACAGTAGAGTTACTGGGGCAAGGGGTCTGTATATCTTAAATTTTAATTTGAAACCACGCCTGGATTACTTTGTAAAAAGTTGAAAGTATTTACAGTTCTCTTCACGCTATGTGGGGGGGTCCTTCATCTTATATCCATACCAACATCACTTATTATTTCTTATAATATTTTTCAGTCTAAGCACACAAAACCTCTCATTTTAACTTGCATTTCCCCAGCTCTGGGAATCTTGAGTATCTCTCCTGTGTTTATTGGTCGTTTGCATGTGTACTTCTGCGAACTGCCTATTCACACATTTGTCCGTGTTTCCGTGGAGATATTTCCTTATTAGTTTCAGGACACTCTTTACATGTGGGCCACACTCACGCTCTGACTATTACATGCAGTGTTGGGGTTGCTTCCGGGCCAGTGGGATCAGACCATCGCCTGGTCCCTGGGGTTCAGACCTGAGCGCCTTCTGGGTGTCACGGGAATGACAGACATCCGACCCCCACACGGGCACCTGTCACCGGCCGGTCTCATCCTGAAAGTCTTGGGTTTGAAGGAGCCCCGTGTGGCTCAAAAGCCCGTGCTTCGCTGCCATGGTGCTGCCCTGAAGGCAGAGAGCTGGCCCGGGCGCGTCTCAGAACCTGCCCTCCCTTATGGTCCTGCTTTCACTGTGTCCTGGGAGCTCAGCGCCGGAGCAGGGGGCCGGCCAGGGAGGGAGGTGGCACCGTCCTGCTCTGACCGCGGTCGTCTCCCTGTCCCCCAAGGCCCAATTCACCCTGTAGCTCCACAGGACCTGCCCCGGGGGCTGCAAGGTGGAAGGCTCCAGTGCCCCCACTGCACTGCAGCCAGATCATTTGTGCATTCATTCATTCATTCATTCAACAAGGCTCTGTTAAGTAAGTTCCTACTACGTGCTGGGTGCGCGCGCACACACACACACACACATACACACACACGTATGCAGCTGCCGATGCCAGGGAGCTAGCAGTCTCCTGGGGAAAAGAGTCGTCATGCGATTACACATTTCAGCGCAGACCGGGGTGGGGCAGCCCCTCTTCCGCAGTGTTACGTGCTGGCGGGACAGACCAATGGCAGGGTGTGGCCTGGCTCGGGCGGAGGAGCTGCCCGAGGCTCTGCCCTGCCCCTCAGCCGGGCCCCAGAATCCTGAGCACGGAGGCCCTGACGCCCCCCCTCAGCACCCCGCAAGCCTTGTGCCCGTGCGCCCATGTGTGTTTGGGGAGAAGCGGCTCACCCACCCCTCCCCCGCCGGCCTGTCCTCTTGGGGCACTTGTGGTCTGTTCTGTGCCTTGCTTTAGGAGGGACAGTGACCAGTGTGGGGCTGGCCTGGCCCATGAGAACAGCACAAAGGGACTCAAATCCACTGTAGGGTGCAGGGTGGTAGGTGCTTGAGCCACCAGGGGGTTGTCACTGGAGCTGGGGGCCTTGGAGGGCCAGGGTGGGGGGCTGCCGAGACCCTCCACATTTTCAAAGGTCTGTCGTGTGCAGGAAGCAGGAGATTTGTCCTTTTCTGTTCAAAGGCAGAACCGGGAGGTTCTAGGGAGACAGAATTTGGTTTGGTCTAAGGGAGTCCAGTGTCCAGCGTGGCTCAGGAATGGGGGCCGTCCCCCCTGACGTTCCAGGAGGGACCACGTGTGGGCCGTGTGGACCGGCCACGTGCCTCCTCTGTCGAACCCTCACCTCCCAGCCCCGTCACTTCCTATTTGGAAATAGGCTCTTTGCAGATGGCACCACGTTAAGATGGAGTCGCACTGGATTAGGGGCCCTAAATCCAATGACTGTGGCCCTTGCAAGAAGGGCAGAGGACACACAGACACATGCGAGAGCCACGTGGCCACGGGGGCAGAAACGGGAGCAATGCAGACACGAGCCAAGTCCGGAAGCTGCAGGGCGGAAGGGTCCTCCCCAGAGCCTATGGAGGGAGGGGGTTGAGCCGACTCCGCGATTTGAGGCTCCGGCCTCGGCCTGCCAGGGGATAAATCTGTGCTGCTTTAAAAGCCCCGGACTTTTTGGCAGTTTGTGACAAGCAGCCCAGGAAACAAACACACCTGCCACGCAGGTCAGCGTCCCACCCCTGGCCCCTTGGAGGGCGATGCTACATCTTGGACTCTGTGCACAGCGCCAAGCCAGGTGGGAGTCCCGACACCTGTGGCTGGACCCTCTTAGAGGTTTGGGTGCCTCACTCAGCAGAAAAGAGCCCATGGCTGGGGAGGCCGGAGCGCAGCAGGGGTGGCCCGTGGGTCTGGGAGTCGGCGGGTCTGTCTGTCCACCAGGGCGGCGGACCACCTTCCACAGGGCTGATGTGGCACCAAGGGGGTGTTTCCGAGCTATAGTTAAGCAGGACTGTTTGGCGGGCAGGTTTGTAGGATGCAGACACCTGTAGCGTGTATTTTACTGGCTGCACGTAGCCAGGCCTATGCAAAGCAGGACCAGGGAACGATTGACAGTGCAATGCAGGTGCCTGCGGCCGAGTGCTGGGCCTTGGCGGTTTTCCCTCCTGAGCTCCTGCTGGACCAGCTTCATTCCAGCCAGGGACGGAATCGGGGAGAGCGAGGACACAGAGGGTCCCCCAGTCCCCGGGAAGCTGCAAGAGACGGCCCCGTGGAGATGAATCTGCAGCGGCTCCTGGTCCTGGGCAGGGGTGGGTGTGGCGGGCGGCCCGTGTAGGGGAAACCAGCCCCTTCCCCAGGAGCAGGCTGGGATGGAGGGGGACAGGGGCCGGGCCCCTCCCTCTCTCCCACTCGCCATGTGCACTCTTCCTACTCTGTTCCCGGGAGTAAGTTAGCGGCAGCCAGGGGCCCCAGCTCGTGTGGACGGCTTAGCGCTGCAGGCTTTCTGGGTCCACAGTGCAGGCCACGCCTGTGTCGGAACAATTGTCCCCTACACAGGCAGCCCCACCTGGCTGGGGCGGGCTCTCTGCCTCTGGGGTCTGGCCATCCTGCTGTGCCCTCCATCTGTGCAGCTGACCTGCAGGCCCAGGAAACCTGAAGGGGCAGCTGGGCCACTTTCCACCCTCTGGCTCGCGTTTGGGGTGACTTGGTGTGGGTCGACGGGAGAGAGCAAAAGGGTAGTGAGGTTGCAGGCGGCAGACAGGTGGGATCAGGCTTAGCTGGAGACAGGCCCGAAGGGTGGACCAACCCCTGGGAGCATCTGCCACCCCATCCTCCTCTGGCCTATCCGGTGATGCGGAGCTCTATGCAGTGGCCGATTCTGCCACTAAGATGAAAAGACTCTCTTCTGGGCCAGGGAGGATGGGGCCGGCTTCCCTGAAAGGTCCTTGGCTTCTGAGACGGCCCCGGCACGTTGCTGTGGGTCTACTGTGGGTCTGCTGCTTCCAGCCCGAGGCGAGGCCAACACTGGGAGTGCGGAGCAGGCAGGGGACAGACCCCTGTCCCTGTGCCGGGAGAGGCAGCCCTGGCCTGGCCTTCCGGCACGTGGCAGGCGGCTTCCGTGGAGCCCCAGCCGGTTTGCGCCGGGTGTCCGTTGGCTGCAGCTGCATCTTACACGTTCAGGTGGGGTCGCTCGAAGCACACGGATGCCCACGCCAGTCCCCTAAAGCCCAGTCTCCTAGAGCCCCCTGTCCCGGGGTCCCTGAATCTTCTCTGCGGGTGGGGACAGAGATCTCCGTCTTTACCGTGTACGTGCCAGGTCGGCTCCTCCTGAAGGCGCTTCTGTGATGCACATGGAGAAAGTAGTGGAACAAACGGGGCAGACGCAGAGGCTTGGCCACAGTGGCGTTTCACGGGCGTGATTTCTTTTCCTGAGGACACTGCCGTCTGGTCACAGCGGGTCTGGGGGCCGGAGCAGCCCTGGCCATTTGTCCTCGGCTCTGCTCGGGTTTCCAACCCAGCTTCAGGACCAGCGACCGGGACCGGCCTCTGGCTGGACTCGGAAGGATTCTCAGCCCTCCAGGCCCTGGGCTCACCGGGCAGACCCTGCCAGCTCCCGATTCATGCTTGAGGGACACGCCTCGTCCTTGGCAGAGCTGATGTGTGTCCTGCGGGACCCTCCTTGGATTCAGCCACCTCCCCCCAATCCCCGGTGCCACCGTGAGCACCTCCCTGGGGATGGCTTGACGGAGTCCAGACGCCTGCAGCCTCACAGTCTCAAATCCCTGGACAGGTTCTCCCCTGCGCGAGGGGGGCCTGGCCCTTCTGGGGACCGTCACCTGCCAAGGGCAGCCGGCTCGCTTCTCCATGTCAGGTGCTCAAGTCAGATGACACTTCAGTTTTTTCACGTTGTAGAGCGTGGACCCAAGAGGGAAAGAAGTTTGTTTACAATGGGCATTTTCATATTTAATGCTTAATGGCGAGTTTCTGTGTTGCAGAATTTTCTCTCCTGTCCTCAACTCTCCCTTTAGTATTTTTTCTTTCTTTCTTTCTTTTTTTTTTTTTGGTAAATTCAGCCATTAAAGGACTCTGTTGTAGAAGAAGAATACTTAATGATTTGGTAGGATACATAGTTAAATGGGAAAAAGTTAGAAAATGGAATGTACAGTATGATCCCACTTGGTTACCAAAAATACATATTCTATGCATAGGAAAGTCTGGGAGTGTATATATGCTCAAAATGTTAACAGGAGTTATTTCGGGTTAGTGGGATTATGGGTTATTTTTATTTTCTTCTTTTTGCATATGTGTAGTTTCTAAATTTTCTGCAGTGAATATGTATAACTTTTATAATAAGGAAAAGATGATAACCACGGATCTTGCCAAGGCTGCTCGGACTCCCTGACCAGAGCTGACCCGGGCCCGCTTCTGTGCTGTAAAGCTCCCACTCCCAGCCCCGGGGGTCCCGGGGGGCCACACACTGAGAACTTCCCCTTCCCCACCCCTGGGCACCCGCACCTGCTGCCTGGGGTGGCCCTGCGCTGGCTCCGTGAGGCTGGAGTGATGGGAGCGCCCGTCAGAATCCCCCCTGCTCAGCCGGGCGAGAAGGAAAAGCCACTTGGGAACCTGGAGGCCCCGCCCTGGCAGGTGCAGACCGTTCTGGGCAGGACAGGTGGGTTTTTCGTCACCTTGGGTGACAATGCTGCTCTTCCTCCATTCTCAGCCACCAGCCAAAGGGCGTGGCCGGGGCATGGCTGTGGTAGTGTTTGGAGGCCTGGATGGGGCTCCACCTCAGAGGAGCAGAGCCCGTGGCTCCCGGGGGGGCGGGCCACCAGGGGAGTGAAGGGCAGAGGCTGTGTGGCAGAGTGGGAATGGCTCAGCTGGGTTCAAATCCCGGCTCCCCGCCCCTGGTTCTCAGCGACCTCTCTGAGCCTCCGCTCCCTTTACCTGGACCACGGGCAATGCCAGTCTCGGTGCCGTGGAGCGCGGACAGAGCAGAGTCCAGCCCTGCGCCAGGGGCCTCAGACAGGGTGGGCGTCGAGTGACCGTCCAACGCCTTCCTCTCCTTTGAGGAATGTTGGGGAGACCTCCCCACCTTGTGCACACCAGGACGGTCCCCGGCAGGGCTTTGCGTACCAGCTGACACTGGACGCCACACTGCTCAGGGCCATTTCAATGGTGCAATCCTGGTGCTGCCCCCCTAAAAGGAAGTTAGCAGAGGTCTAAAAGAAACCCCAGACTCGGCACGGTGCCGCCTGCACTCAGGCCTGCCCCGCCGCCTGGGACCCCCAGCCCCACCTCCACCTGCAAAGTCCAGGCAAGAGTACTCAGATGCCACCAGGCCCCCCTCCGGGGGCAGCCGGTGCCCGTGGGGTGCCTGTGGGCCTGGAGCGTCAGCTCCAGCCGGGCCCTGTGCAGCCGCAGTGTGTGCGGTAGCCGGGCAGCCACCTGGCGGCCGGCCGTGGGGGACGCTGCTCGCCATGAAGGTGAATCACCGAGAACGTGATTGATTTACAAAAACTGGTTGGACACGAATTTTCAGGAATCCATCTGGGCTGGATGAGAGGTAGAGCTATTCCCTTTTCTGCATTCCCAGGGAGCTTATGTTCTGGGGAAACTGGGTGTATTTTCTGCCAAAAGGGCTTTATTTTTAGCCAAATGTGAGAAGGGGAGGAGGGTCCCCTCGGGAGGCGGCCCAGCTGGTGTTGGGACTGGCCTCGGAGGGGCCCCTCGCCTTTCACTTTGGGGGACGGTGTACCCCCCGCACGCACCTCTGTGGGCCGGGCTGCAGGGGTGTGGCTGAGGGGGGACCGTTCTGTCCCCCTGTGCGCCGAGATGCATCCCGAAGCAGCAGCCATCGCGCGCCCTACATTTACGGGGTGCTTGTCCCTCCCTGGCTGCCGGGAGCGAAGCTGCCTGAGAAGCCAAGAACGCGGCGGCGCTGCCTGCGCCTCCCGCCCCCGTGCGCGCTGGCAGCCTCCTTGTGCCCACCTGGGGCCTCCGGGCAGGCAGGAGCCGGCGGGGCCAGGCGGGCGCCTGTGCTGCAGACCATCCTGAGGTGGCCTGAGCCCCCCACCCATGCGGGCAAGCACAGTCCCTGTGGGGACGGAGGAATGGAGTCTGGGGGCTGGGAAATGACCGCAGGGCCTCTCTGCGGGGTCTGGAAGGAGGCTGCTGGTCCTTTTCCCCAGGAGAGAGTGGGCAGGCTCACGGCAAGTGATCTCGGGGTCCTCGGCCAGGGGGAGCCCCTGGGCTGGGGGCAGTAACACCCACCCACATGCAACTCTCAACCCCACCGCCTACCACCGTGCCGCTTGGAACCCGTGGCTGCAGGTGCCCCTTGCCCGGCGTGGACGGCCCTGGGGCAGCCGCTCCCAAAGCTCCCAGAGGCTCCATGGTCTGGGCTGCCCCAGCACTCCACACACGCCTCCCCAGAATGTCGCACTGTCCCGTGATAATCGTTCGTCTGGGCTTTGTCATGGTGCCCCCGCCCTGCCGTGGGCACCCGAGGGCTGGGGCAGAATCTCGTTCGTCTTTGAGGCTGGCACGGAAGGGATGGATCCCAGGCACGGGCCCCGCTGCACTCGGTTTACCCCGCGTCTGGCCTGCAGGGCAGGGTTGGCGCTTGGTGCTGAACTCCACTGACAGGTTCTGTCACAACCTCAGAATAGAGCAATCAGCCCCAGGTGAGCCGGGCCCGGGGCGGCGGCAGGACAAAGGAAGGGGAAGGCGCGTTCTGGCCCGTGCACACCGCGCCTCGTGCTCTTGAGTAGGCCCAGAGACATCTGCCGTCACGGGTGAGCGTCGGGGCCGGGCACGTGTTCCCAGAGAGCTGAGGCCTGGGCGGGGAGAGAGAGGAGGGGACATGGCCTCGGGAAAGTGGCATTTTGACTTAAGTCACCACCCTCCCAAAACACACACAGAGCTGTGGCTCCTCTCACCCCGCTCCACCCCAGGGAGGGCGGCTGTCCTTCTAGATGGGGAAGACCAGAGGCCGGCGGGCTGGAGGCCAGGGCTGGGGACCCTGGCAGAAGTGAGGACGTGGTGTGACCATGGCGTGGGATTCCAGGGATGGATCTACACGGCTCAGTGATGGGGCCGGGGCCCTGGGTGCACCGGGTGGGTACCTGGCCACCATGCCAGCCAGCTGGACAATCCACTGCACGTTGAAGCTTCTCCCTAAGTCGGATTTTGTCTTAAAATTTTCTTGCCTGGCTGCATTTTTGTCTTTACTTGGAATTTTCTTAGCGTGGGTTTCCTGTCCCGAATCCCATCAGGAAAATTCTACCAGTCCATGGCACTAGCCGTGCTTTGAAAACACAACTTCGAGTGGAGCGATCGGTGCAGGCGACTCACCCTGGCCTGGTTGCCCCCCACCCAGTGTCCTCCAGGCCTGCTTGGCCGGTCGCTGATGTTTTTATCCAGCGCGAAGCTCAGAGCACCCGGCTGGCCTGACTTCTGCTCGCGGCCGTGCGCAACGCCTTCCCATCTCGCTAGAAAGCCCCTCTCTGCAGGCCCGGTCCAAGTTCAGGCTAGCTCCCGCAGGGCAGGCACGTTCCGGAGCAGGAGTCCGTGAACTTCCAATGTAAAGGGCCAGAGAGCAGCTATTTTAAGGCCTTGCAGGTCAGAGGGTCTCTGTCCCAGCCACGTGGCTCTGCCCTGCAGCGCTGGAAGCAGCGGTGGGCGATGGGCAGTGAGCAAGCGTGGCCTGTTCCAACCCCACCCTGTCCTCGGGCATAGGCGGTGAGCCGGGTTCAGGCCCCGCTGCAGTGGGCCGCCCCCCGTGCTAGAGCCTCCAGGGCAGCGCCGTGGGCACTCTCCCTCACTTGCCCTCCCCCTTCCACCTGCTCAGCCCCGGCCCCTCGCTGGGAGGCCCCACACTCCAGGGCCACCTCCTTGGTGTCTCAGGCCTAGCTCCGAGTTCTCCTTCAGTGGCTTCCTCCTCCGACACAGACTGTGTCCTCTCCTATCTCCCAGGCTCTGTGGAGGTCACTGTCCCTCCTCACTTTGGGGTTGGCCACCCCGTTCTCCCCCACCACTGGGCACCATGCCGTGGGCCAGCTGCCCTTCCCCCTCTAGCCCCGCCCCCACCCCACCCCTCCTTTGTCCACTGTGCACCCCTGCACCTAATACCCTCTCGGAGGGTGCATAGATCGGTTCATGGATATTTGCAAAAAAAAAAAAGTAGGATGCGAAGTGACAATTCTCTTCCCTGATGCCTTGCTTCACTTCCTTCCCGGGAGGTCAGAGCTTCTGGACTCTCAGGCCTCAAGTAACCTGAGGAGCAGGTAATTGATGCACCTGGGGGAACCTTGGGGAGGGGGCTTTGCTGCGTCTTGTCAAAATGAAGACAGAATGGGGCCCACCCGGCCCCAACCTTGTATTTGCATTTTGCAATTAGTGCAGACTCACAGAAAGTTGCAAAAGTATCGCACGGAATCTCAGGTACCCTTCACCCAGGGGGAGTGGGCTCTGGGGGCACAGGTATCCTTTGGGTGCGAAGTGGGGTCTTAGAAGGACGTCCTGGGGGTTCACGCTAAGTCGTGTTTCTGTGCCCCTCCTCCGCCTGCTGGCTTTGTTTTGTGGGGACAGTCACTTCACGCTCCTGCCCTTTATGCTGCCAAGTGTATTTTGAGCTTCTACCCCGAGGCCCTGAAGCAGGAGTTGGACGGTCATCGCCTGGCAGAGGGGACAGAGCCTACGAGGGGAGGTGTCAGCAGGGCCGTGCTCCCTCTGAAACCCCTGGGGGGAGGAGCCTCCCTGGCCTCTGCCCCACTTCTGGGGGACCCTGGCAGTCCTCAGCGCTGCTCGGCTTGTAGACACCTCGTCCCGACCTCTGCCTCACCTCTGTGCTCCACATGCGTGTGCCAGCCACGCTGGATGTAGGGCTCGCCCTGCTCCAGAGTGACCTCATCTTGACTCCCATCTTAATTGCTTCTGCAAAGACCCTGTTTCCAAATAAGGTCATGTGCAGAGGCACCAGGGCTCGGACTTCACTTTAGCTTTTTTGGGGGAGGGACACAGTTCAACCCAGAGCAAGCACTGGCCATGCAGAAAGAGGGTGTGTGTGTGAAGGAGAGGGGAGAGGGCCAGGGCTCCGTGTGCCTCTGTGCTGGGACCCTGCCACCCCCCCCTTTTCCCCCGGGAGCCCCTCCCGGCTGGCTTTAATGAGGCGCCGCCGCCCGCCCGGGCAACTCGCTGAGAGGCAGTAACAGGCGCACTCTGCTATTATTGCGGCTGCCAGCACGCCAGGACCAACTGGGTTTACAAAAATAAAGTTGTATCATCTGCTGCATGTACTGCATCCCCTAAAACAGGTTATTAAGGGGAAGTGGGGAATATCGGAAGCAGATGGAGGGTCCTTGATTTGCATAAGGTGCCGTTTCCCTGGCTCCGAGCCCCCTGGAGGGAATGGCGTACAGGAATGCGCACACGCAAGCCCTTGGCTGGGAAGCAGAGGCGCCCGGATCAGCCACTGAGACAGACACGAGAGAGACAAGGCTGGGGGTGGAGGGGGGTGGCCGGGAGGGGACGGGAGCAAATCCAGCCGCCGAGCACGGAAGCACCAGGCGCAGCTGGGGAGCCCCCCGCGCTCCCCGGGTGCTCGGCGTTGAGATTTCAAGGCTGGTGGATCCTATATTTGCAACGGCAGGGTGGGTGTTTCCAAAAGACCTGGCTTTTCTTCTCTCTCCCAGAAGGGCAACTGGGAAGAAAGAAGAGAGAGAAACGGGAGTGCATAGCTTCCACCAGGCTGGATGGAAGACCCGGCGGAAGGGAGGTGGTGGCGCCGTGTTCAGGTGCAGACGGGAGGAGGAAAGACCCTCCTTTGTGCAGAGAGGCAGAGGGGCCCAGAGTGAGGGAGGGAGAAGAGGGGGCCCAGCCAGGAGAGGAGAGGTGGGGCTCAGGGTGCACCGGGGTGTGTGTGTGGCAGGGGTTGGGGGGACATCTGAGCCCCGGGATTGGCCACTGGTGACGGGGCTGGCAGGTGTCTTACAAGTCTGCCAACCACGGGGTCCTTCCTCGCTGACCTCACAGCCACCAGCCTTGCTGGCCGCAGTGCTCACCGCAGGAAGGGGCCCTGGTGTCACACGGAGGCTTTGTTCCAAACCCTCTCATGTGCCTGGTTCTCTTGCCCAATGCAGGTCCGAGGCGGCAGGAGAGACCCTGTCTGTGCAAACCGTCTGCCGAGAACGAGGCACACTGGGCTCGTCCGTGCCGTGGCCCAGGGCAGCAGAACTGACAGCCAGTGTCCCCTTCCTGTCCAGACCCTGGGACTCGGTTTGGCCAGGACGGCAGTGCCCCCGGCCAACCACCTTTGTGGTCTTTCCTCTTGCCGACCCCAGCGGTCCTCTGCTCTCAGCACTTGCTGCAGGTCAGGGACCTTCCTGTTTTATGACCGGGCCCAAGAGTGGGTCCAGGGACCACCCTGGGCATTTGGGCCACCGTCCCGACATCACTCTTTGTTCGTGCCTGGTAATGGGGGGCAGGCAGAGCCCTTTGGTGAGTCCCTGGGGTTTAAAGGTGACAAAGTGTATGGATGACAGTCCCGGGCTCTCCTCTCCTTTGGGAAGGGAGCCACTTGGCTCAATGCGTGGTCCAATTCTGTAGAGGAGGCTGGCTCCATGACAAGCCACGTGGGCTGTGTCCCCTGCGTGGCACCCCCTGGCGGTGTTCTCGGCTGCTCCCCTTCGTGGGGGCTGGTTGTTTCCGGGAAGAGGCTGCCCGGCTGGGGTCCGCTCCCAGCCCCCATCGCTCCTAAGCGGGACTGCAAGACTCGTTAGTTCTCCCCGATGGACCGTGAGCGGAAGTGACGGCTGCCACCTCCAGGCGAGGTGGCTGGGCACGGGGTGTGTGGACCTCCCGTCCTGGCCCTCGTCCCCGGAGTATAGCCGAGTGTTGTCAAGACGACTGCGAGGCTGCTAGATGCTGGAGCCCCAGCCTGGAGGCAGCCCAGGGCCCTGGGTCCCCGCCTGGGCACAAACCTGTGAGCTGTAGCAGAGAGATGACATCAGACGTGAGGTGCCCTGTTGCAGCCGTGTCCCTCCTACCGGGCCGTATGTAGGTCGGCGATTTCCATCCTGGGTGGGGCACATCCCTAGTGTTTTGCCAGTTATCTCAAGACATTGGGTAAAGCGTCTAAACAAAAATGAGTTTGCATCCCTTTTGAATTGAAATGTTCACGTGAGTATATACTCAGACGAGGAAAGAGATTCCCACGACAAAAACCCAAGCTTAGAAACACAGATGATGGCTATTGGTATTATAATATGCACTTCCCGAAGAATTCCAGCAGAGTTCCTTTAGACCATGAGCTCCCAGCGAGCTGAGAAACTCCAACTCGAGGTACACGTCCGGGACTACAGACAACTTTTCAGAGGCGCAGCCAGTTCTGGGCGCAAAACTCAGGCTGGTGTCGCCAGGACGCGGCCCCTCCTGAAAGCTCGGGCATAGTTTTCTTGGAAAGGAGAACATCGATCTTTCTCGCTGTTTGGTAAACTCACCTGGAATTCACCTGGAGACTCCAGGCGAGGATGGCGGGAGGGCTTAGCCAGCCTGGAGACTCTTGCACCTGAGGTACCTGGGCGGCTGTAGTCGTTAGCGGTGTTGTCAACCTGGGGACATTTCGCCCCAGGGGGACCTTTGTCACCGTCCGGCGCTATCTTTGGTTGTCACAGCGGACGTGCCACTAGCATTCCTCGGGTCTGGACCCGAGGTGTTGCTGCGATCCTCACAATGCACAGGACGGCCTCCAGCACTGAACGGTCCGGCCCCAAATGTCACCGGTGCCCAGGTGGCGAAACCCTGACTCCCAGGAGCACCAGGCCGGGTTGGGAGGCACGGTCGGGCTCTCTCTCTACGCTAGAGCCTGTGACTAGAACATTCTTTAAGCCACATGCTGGGGCTCTGGGCGTCTAATGGTGAATCACATGTGAGAATTCCTGTCCTATTATGTGACCGTGTAGATCAGGCGTCCTCAAATTACGGCCCAAGTTCCACAAGCTGCCTTCCTAGGACATTTATCCGGCCCGCCGGTTGTTTTTGCTGCCGCTGCCTGTCCTGCTTAGCAGCCGACTGGTCCCGGGCCCACAGTGCGCATGTGTGGAGTGTGCACCGCACTCTCCAACGGTCTGAGGGACAGTGAACTGGCCCCCTGTTTAAAAGGTTTGAGGACCCCTGGTGTAGATCCTAAGCATGGGGTGAGACAGAACAAAACCAGGCCTAGGGAGATTCCGCTTGAGCCCACCCGAGACGCCATGAGTCCCGGACGGCTTCTCCTCCGCGTGTGGCACCGGGCTCCTTTATGCCTGCTCCGCGGGCAGAGGCTTTTTCTCGCAAACACCGCGCCCAGGCTCGTTGCAGACGCAGTGCTCCGCCAGGGGCAGCAGGCTCGGGGCCCTGGCGCCCTGCAGGCTGCCAGGGCGGGAGAGAAGCTGCGTTCCCCGCTTGAAGCTGACGTCCCAGGCAGGGGGCTGCTGCTACAGACTTCCAGGGAGGCGCTTGGCCGCGACATCCCAGGGTGGGCCCAGATGCTGCTGGCCACGAGCAAAGGTGCGTGTGGTCTTTGGTGGTTTCCTCTTAAGGCCACGGAGGTGGCTGGGGGAGGGAGCGAGCTGCTTGCACAGAGCCCACGTGCGGAGGCGGAGACAGGGCGTTTGTACGTGCTGGTTCCGGGGGAATGGCCGCGAGCCCACGCGTGTCTGCGTGTGTGGGTGAGCCCGCCCCGAGGTGTGGTCTGCGGCATCCTCTGTCACACTCACTTCTTTTCCCAGTGGGGGGCAGGATCGTTTTATGTTCGGAATTCTCCGGACTCCTGGGCACCTCCAACACACAATGGGGATCTCCGCGGGCTCTGAGGACCATTTAACCCAGCTCCCTGGCTTTAGCGGTCGGGGAACAGGGCGGGAAGGGCAGAGTGACACGGTGGTCACCAGACCAGGACGAAACCCCAGCCGCCCGGAAACATGCCGGACCCTTTCCTAGGCCTTCCTGAAGGAAGGGCCGCTCAAGGTTCACTAGCTAGTTTGGAAGGCGTGGCCTCTATTGGTTTTGCATTTCATGAAATTGTGTTAATTTGTGTGTGTGCCCGGCTCTTCTCCCCATCCCCACGGGGCTGTGAGTGCCGAGGGCAGCAACCTCCTTGCCCCCTCGGGCGGCGGGCACGTGCCTGCAGCTGGTTGCGCAAGCTCAGTGACACTCCATCAACGCGCCGGCCGGCTCCGCGATCACATCTCCTTGGCCAGCTCTCAGGGACACCCAGACTCAAGAGAGAGAGAAACCCGCCGCTGGGAACTTTTGTTTTTTTTTTTTTCAAGCACATGGAGTGCGAGGAGATATCACGGAAGCGTCCGTGCTCACGTTCCGGGGATGAGTCTGAGAGCCCAGAACGACCTTTCCTTCCCCGGCCCGTTTCCTGCCCTCTGAGCACAAGGACACAGCGGGCTTGGTGGGGACTGGTGGCATTTAGGCAAGTTTAGTTCTGTACTTGAACACATTTAAACTTTTCAGAGCGTGATAAAATATACATAGCATAAAACGTCCCATCTTAGCCATCTTTAAGTTCAGCGGCGTGAAGTGCATTCACATTGTTGTGTGGCCATCACCACCGTCCATATCCAGAACTTTCCATTCCTCCCCAAACAGAAACTCTCTCCCCATTAAACAACTCCCCAGTTTTTCCATCCCCCAGCCCCTGGCTGTCCCCATTCTACTTTCTGTCTGTGTGGAGCCGCCTACCCTGGGCACCTCTTTTGAGTGGGGTCATATAGTTCCGTGACCAGCTTGTATCATGGGGCAGAACGTCTTCCGTGAGGGCCACTGTGTCCTGGCAGATGCCAGAGTGTCCTTCCTCTTTAAGGCTGAGTCATCTTCCGTCACTTTGCGTATCCACTCACCTGTGGAGGGACACCGAGGTGGCCGCCACCCCATCTCTTGTGAATGACGCTGCTATGAGCATGGACATACAAACGTCGCCTCAGCACCCTGCCTTCCACTCTTCTAGATAAATACCCTCGGTGGAATTGCTGCGTAAATCACGCAAACTTGTCGTTGTTGTGTTTTGCTTCTGTGTCTGGAAATCGGTTCCCGTGTCACCTGGGGCTGGGGGTGCACAGACAGGACGCGGCACCTGCCTCCTCCCCACTGTCCCGGAGGGCCAGGTGCTCTCCTTCTGCCCACCGGAGAGAGGTTAAGCCCGGCGTCCCTGCGGCAGGTGCACACACAGCCGGAAGTGATTCTGGCCGTGACGTCCCCACCTCCCGAGTCGAGGGGTTGCAAGGACGCAGCCCGAGGTGTACGGTGCGTGGCTGGCAGCCGCCAAGGCGGCCTGCTCCCTGTTCACTCTCCACACCCCGAACTGTTCAGGTGTTTCCTGGGCACCTTCTCCGAGCCCCTCTGCTCGGGGCTGTGGTGCAGACCTGTGTCAGGGCCGTCCCTGGCCTCCAGCCGCCACATGTTCACGGGGCTCCCGGGCGGCGGCGTCTCAGACCTGTTCCCCGGAGTGGGCGGGATTCGGACGCGTGACCTTGGGCGGCCGGCTAGAGATTCTTCTCGAGACGAGGGAAGGTTCCCTCAAGGCACTGTTTACGTGGGGCATCTCCTCTCGGATAAGCGCCAGCACGGTCCCGTTCTCCTGTGACTAGGGGAGGCCCAGCGTGCCTGGGGGAGCCACAGCTCCCCTCTGGGAGGGGAGGTGGCGTCAGTGTGTGTGTCAGTGTGTGTCAGTGTGTGCATGTGTGTCAGTGTGTGTGTCGGCATGTCTGTGTGTGTATGTGTGTGTATGTGTGTCAGTGTGTTTATATGTGTGTTTGCGTCTCAGTGTGTGTCAGTGTGTGTGTTAGTGTATGTGTATGTGTGTCAGTGTGTGTGCATGTGTGCATGTGTGCCAGTGTGTGTATGTGTGTGCATGTGTATCAGTGTGTGTGCATGTGTGCCAGTGTGTGTATGCATGTCAGTGTGCGTATATGTGTATATGCGTGTCAGTGTGTCTCAGCATGTGTGCATGTGTGTCAGTGTGTGTGTGTCAGTGTGTGTATCAGCGTGTGTGCATGTGTGTCAGTGTGTGTGCATGCGTGCCAGTGTGTGCATGTGTGCCAGTGTGTGCATGTGTGTCAGTGTGCGCATATGTGCCAGTGTGTGCATGTGTGTCTGTGTGTGCATGTGTGCCAGTGTGTGCATGTGTCAGCATGTGTGCATGTGTGTCAGTGTGTGCATGTGTCAGCCTGTGTGCATGTGTGTCTGTGTGCATGTGTGTCAGCGTGTGTGTGTGTCTAGGATGTGGGAACTTAACTGGAAGGTGGTGCCAGCTTAGTGCAGCAGAGGGTCTCTCGAGATGCCAGGATGCCCCCTGAAAACAGTTGGAGAGACCCAGAGCAGTGGACAGAAGGCAGCGTGGGGTGGGGAGGGGACGGCCCCTCCTGTGCCAGCCCCCCCTGTGCCAGCCCTGTGCCTCGGGAGTTTTGTGTCTGCAGGTGGAGTCTGGGGACCCCTGGCCCCCGAAGAGGGTTTGGAGGACGGGGAGAGTCTCTAGAGACCCCTGGACCTGGGCTCAGGGGTGCCTTTAGCCAGGCGTCACTGCCCATGGCCTCTGGGGTTGGAGCAGCTTCCAGAAGAAGTGGTGCCAGAGAACAGATTCCTCAAAGGTGAAGACGTGGAGCATGGGTGGCTGCGGGGGTCACACTGCGCCCCAGAAACACTGCTCTTCGGCACCGGGGGCACCGACGCATTTTGGAAGAATTTCCAGGCATCTGAGCTCCATTTCCGGGGTCCTCCCTACAGTTGGCCTCCTGGCCTCCTCCTCCTCCTCGCTGCGGGACAGGGTTGGCAGGAGCAGAGGAGGGGCTTCCTCTGCGCTCACCGTGCCCTGATCCTGGACCTCCTTCTCCGTGAGCGGGAATTGTGAGCCTGCACAATAAAAGGTTAAACCATGTAGGATTTTTAATGACCTGAAATAATTCACCTATTTAGCAAAAAGGTGCATTAAGAATATATAAGTACAGAGTCCCAGTAGGACTGCCTCTGTCCAGTGGGAATGCTCTGTGCTCGAGGCTGTCTTTCCACAGCGGGTTCTGCCAATGCACGGTGAACTATAGAGAGGATGATGCCCATCGATCTTGTAATCCCACTCCGGGAAACACAGAGCCGGACGTCGCCAAGGATGCCCGGACTTACCTGCCCAGGATGATTTTAGCCACGTCAACAGTGGAAACGTTGGAGGCCCCACCCAAACGCCCACGAGCTGGGGGGTCGTTAAACTAAGGGGCTGCTGTATTGTCACAGAGAATGACAAATACGGCGATTGTATGTTTCCATGGAAATCATATCAAATTTAAAACCACAGACTATAAGACAGAGCCCCGCCAATCGTGAGCGCAGGCGGATGGTGGAGAACCCGTGCTCCTGGGTTTACCCATCTGAGGGCTGCACTGGCCGGGGCCTGGTGAGGCTGAGATGGGCCGCTGAGTGCAGCCCCGGCCCCCGCCCTGAGGGCCTGCTGGGTGCCACGAGGTTGACTCAATCAGCAACGGCAGTCCCGGGCGAGTGACCAGGGCTGGGCAGGAGTGGGCACTGCACAGAGAGCCCCCACCCCGAGGGCAGGATTGCTGAGGAGGGTGGGGAAAGGGTAAGCACAGGCACACAGTGGGTGGGGGGATGGGACGGGCAGACAGAGCCAAGGGCAGGAGGGGACTGGCCCCGGGGGTGGGCAGGGCAGGGGGGGCACAGACAGTGGGGTCAAGTGGAGGCTGCTGGCCGCTGGGACCAGCACTGGGCACCTGCCACTTTCCCATTTTAAGACAGTTTGATTGAGTAGCTTTAAAAAAATTGTTTTTGGTGACAGCTGTAATTCACATACCGCACAAGTCACCCATGTGAGGTGTACCCATGTCAGTGGCTCTTAGTGTGTTCACAGAGCTGTACGCCCGTCACCCCACGTCCAGTTTAGAACAATCCATCACCCCAAAAGCCACCCGTGCCCACAGCTGTCCCTCTTCTCGCCGTGTGTCCCCCCAGCCCCTGGCAGCCCCTGATCTACTTCTCGTCTCTGTGAATTTACCTTTTCCGGACATTTCCTATACAGGGACTCGTGCATGTATATAGGACTGGGTAGCTTAATATCTTTGTATTTTGTTTATTTTTATATTACCACTAACATCCAATTTGCCAATGAATATTTTTAAGAGAAAAAGAATGCGAGTCTTTGACATGGAAAGGAAATTCAACTCCTTTAAAAAGAAAAAGCGTGTGCTGGACCGAGGGCTCGGGCGGGAAGGACCTTGGAGATTCAGAGACTGCGTGTCCTGTCCTCATTAGTCTCCCGGAAAGCTGGTGGGGGGACGGGGCCAGCGTCCTCTTCTCTGTCCCCCTATACTCCAAACCGTGCCCACCCCAGGTCAGTGGTTCGGGGAGAGGCAAGGTGGCGGGAGGGGTCTGGGGGTCGCCGGAGGTCACAAGCAGAGGAGGGGGTTTAAATTCCTGCTTCTCCCCCTGTGCACCCCTCCTGCCCGGGACCCCAAGCTCGCTGGTCTGGAGCCAGACGCTGGCGTAACTCGGGGAACGGCCTCGCTGAGGCCGTCCCTCACTGCGGGTGCGTGGGGGACGGGCTCCACAAGAGAGGGGGTGCCGATGTTCACCCCGCAGTCACCGGCTGCACGTTTGTTCTTCCTCCCTCCCTTGTGCTTTGCTCCCACTTCTTCCCGGGGTGGGGTGGGGGCAGCCAGAGCAAGACCCGGCGTCTGGGGAGCGCCCGCCCGCCGTCTCCCGCCCACACGGCGCCTTTCTCTGAGCATCACCCCTCCGCGCAGCGAGGACGGCTGTCCGGGTGACGCGGCCCCTCTGGCCGGACTCTCCGCGCCGTCAACTCCGCACATCGGAGACATCCCGGTCCTGAGTGGGCTCCTCTGTCCCCAGCCCCGTTTACCACACTTGCATTTTAAAAAGCTATTTTTGTGTTGTTCTTCCTGCTAAGGACATCAATAATGCTTATTATAGAAAAATGAAAAAAAAAATGCCACAAATAAGAAAGAAGTAAAAAAAAAAAAATCACCTACCATCCTGCTACCCCCAAAGTACACGCAGATGTGTCTTTCTGGTGTGTGTTGAGCGCTCACCGTGTCCCGGCGCTGTTCTAGGTGCGAGGATGCAGCGGTGAAGGCTGCAGACAGTGTCCCTGCACGGGGACACCCTCGCTGAGCGGGCCCCCGGCCACCCCTGCCCGCTTTTGGCTTCTCGCGAAACTTCTGCCCTGGGGCAGTCCGCGCCTCTTTGTGCAGTCAGTCGGTCCGGGAGTCGCCTTGCTCAGGCCGAGCGCCCCAAGCGCTACAGCCTCCCCGGCTGGGTCTCGGCAGGACCCGGGTCCACCGCCGTGGCCTCTGCGGGCCGCAGTTGGAACCAGTGCCGTCCCTCTCATCAGAGACGCGGGAGGGCGGCGGCCACCTCGGCCCTTTTCACCCGCATGATCGCGGCAGGTAGGTGACGCCATGAGTGGCGTCCACCGTGGGAACCTTTTATCCCGCTCAAAACACTCGGGGGCCCTCTGTGGGCCCCAAAGGTGGGTTTGGGGCTTCTGCCGCAGGAGGTGACTATGTGGGTGTCGCTCTGGGGCTGGGGAGTCCGGCCCCTCCCGGGCCAGCCACGGGGCCAGCCACATCCCAGTCCAGTCACCTCTGGCAGGGCGGGGGCTCTGGTGGCAGAGCCCACGGTGCCGGGGAGGGGCTCGTCCCCACTGATGCACGCCCTTGGGTGACAGGGCGCGTCTGCGGGGAGAAGGCCGGAGCAGGACCTCAGCCGCTGCCCGAGAGCCGCCCCAGCCCTGCCGGCAGGAGAGCGGCCGGCGGCCACACTCGGTTCTCCGCCCTGCCCGCGGGTTTCTCGGCGGTGGGCAGCCAGCCTCTCGCCTCGCTTGGGTCTGCTTCCGCCCCGTGTGCGAACGGAGGGGTCGGACCGGCTGGTCCAGCGGCGTCGTCTCACTGCGGGGATCTCGGGTTCCGGGCTGGGGCCCCGCGTGGGCGGGAGGGCCAAGCCAACTTGCTCACTCCCTGTGGGGATTGTTCTTCCGGGCCCTACCAGGGACAGCTGCTCCCTGGTGTCACCTGTGCTGTCACCGTAGCCAGCAATGACGAGGACTCGTGCTTTCCCAGGGGTGCAAAGGGAGAGAGGCTCTCGGGTGTGCAGAACCGTGTGTGTGCAGAACCGTGTAGGCGTGTGCAGGTTTGTGTGTGCTTGCGCTGCGTGTGTGTGAGTGTGTGCACGTGTGTGTGTGTGTGTGTGTATGTTCTCTTCTCCCAGAGAACCAGGAGCGGCTCCGACGGCGGGTCCAGGGCTGGCTTCACACGCGTGCTACCTGCGGGGCCGTGCAGGGCCCACGCTAGGAGGGCGTGTGCCTGGCTGGACGCCGTGCGGTGGCCACTGGGAAGTGTGAACAAGGGCCCTCCCGTTTTCGTGCTCCGAGGCTGCGATTCATGTAGCTGGCCCTGGGAGGGACCTCGTCCAACACGGGGTGATGCTTCAAGGAGAAGCCCCGTCTGGAAGAGGCCCAGCCAGGGAGGCCGTGCGTGGCGCCTGGCCAGCCCCGAAGGCCCCGCAGCCCTGGAGGGGAGCCCGGCGCCAATCCCACCCGCACGCCCCACCAGCCTGAGGCCCATGGCAGGTGCTGGCCTCTGCGTGGTGGCCTGGTGCAGGCTGGCCCGAGGCCACGGTGCCAGGCACAAGTGGCAGAGGACATTAATCACACCCAGGCCTTGTTCCCATGCTGCAGGCAGGGCGGAGGGAGGCCGGCTGTGGGCTGGGGGTGGTGGGGGAGCGTGGGCACACGTGTGTCCGTGCCTGGGCGTGCGTGCAGGTTTCAGTGAGCGTCCTTCCTCCCTGGCACCTGCCCCCCGGACCCCGGCAGGGGCACGTGGGAGGGTAGCGCTCTCTGCTGCGGCTCCAGGCCGCTCCCTGGCGAGGCCACCACGCTCTGCCTCGTCCTCACTGCCGTCCCCAGGGACAGAAGGGCTTGGCAGCTGCTCCACTGGTCTCCATCCTGGCTGTCGGGGAGCAGCCGGGGCCTCCCCCGCTCTCGCTTGCTCAGTCTGCCGCCGCCGCCCCCGCTCTGCCTGCTCGGGGCGCAGCCTGCCTGCCTGGCTGTCGTGCCCCCTGCCCAGGAGCCCCCCATATGGGGGAGGCGGGGGAGGTCGGAAGGGGGCTGCAAGGACTCACAGCACTCGGCCCAGCCATTGTGCTCACGGTGACAGCTTGCTACAGCTTGGATTAGAATCAGGGGAGGGAAGGGGCACACGGGGAGGCTGCGGGAGAGACCAGCGTGGGCCGAGCCGTCCCTGCGGGTGGAACCGTGTGGACAGCACTGACTCTTCCAGCAGCCAGGTGGACGACACACCTGCAGTGCTGCCGACTGGGGATGCTCACCTGAGCCTTGGTGTCCGGAGTTCCCTGGGTCTGGGTCCCACAGACGTGACTGGCCACCCCATGCTGACCACAGTCCCCAGGCCCCAGCACGCCACACTGAGGCGTAGACTACCTGGGGTAGCCCGAGGCCCCAGGTAAACAAGAAACCTCTCACCAGGCAGGACCTCCCAGGGGCTAGGGGTGACCTCCCAGGAGCCAGGGACAGGCAAACCTTCTTTTGGGCCAGGTGGACGCTTTGCAGCACAGGCCCCAGCGTGACTCTGAGGGCGCCCACTCTGGCTGACGGCCGGGTGGGGAGGAGGACCTCCTCTCGGCAGGGGAGAAGGGCTGCGGGTCCCCGTCGGTTTCGGGGAGGCTCTGTCCCCTGAGCCTGCGCCGGTCCTGGCTGGACTCCCGATTTGCTTCCCCTTCCGCCTGTGCACGGTGCTGCTGGCGGGCGTGGAAGGGCCCCTGCGGGGCGCCCCGGCCCTGGGGAGCAGGGGGTGTGGGCTCCCGGGGACAGCCCCATATGCCGAGCGTGCCGCCTGCCCTTCACAGAGAGCCGCGCGGAAACTGGCCTTTGTTTCTTCCGGTTTTTATGCTGAGTCCAAAGCTCGACCTTCCCCAGTGCCTGAGCTCCTCGGTTTACCTCCGGAGAGTCTGTTTCCGGGGGGCCTGGTGTCTCCATTGCCTGTGGGGGACCTGCCAGCCCCGGGCTTCTCCTGGCGCTTCCTGGGCATGGTGGCGGCTCTCTCCTTCTGGATGTTTCTACCATGGCCGCCCGGCCCTCCCTTGGCGTGGAGGGAACCTTCCATGTATGCCTCTCCACCCTCCATCCGAGCGGGAAACCACTTCCCGAACTGTTTCTCTGGAAGGCAGGGAAGCAGGAGCAGCCTCTCGGGCCCACAGCCGGCGCAGTGCCTGGCTCTGCCTGTCGTTCCTAAGCGCTCCCGGCCCGTGTGCTCGCAGTGGTGCCGGCAGGGGAGGCTCGGCAAGTGGCCTTGCCGCCGGGCTGCAGATGGGGAAACTGAGGCCTGGCTCATTCCCGTAGGTCCTCCGCCCGGGGGCCCTTCTTGTGGTGGGGAAAAGTGAAAATCAGGCAGATTCCTCCACAGGCCCCCAGCGTCAGCCTGCGGGGACTGCGTGCTCCCCCGTGGGGTGTCAGTGTGCCCTGGAGACACCCCCACACCCTCATGACACTCAGATGCCGGGCTCCCTCCGGCACGACCCGATCCCCGGCCGGCCGGTCACGAGGACCCCCCGCCCCCCGGGCTCCCCTCCCCCGGCTCTCCCCGCCCCCCACGGTCTCGCCTCTGAATTTCCAGCTGCCGTAAGAGATTGTCGGTAGCGGGCTGTGCACTTTCACAAGTGATAGATCACTTTCATTGCTTTTCCTTGTGATTAATTTCCCATAATAGTCCTCTCTAACACCGAGGCGAAAAGAGGAGAGAGAGAGAGAAACCTACATTATCCACTTTGTGCTCGGAGTATAAATGAATTAGATTTAATTTCTGTTTAATTGTTTCCATAGCTCAGCCTCTGCTGACTTCACAGGATAATTTATTTTGCAGTCCTGGGGAAAGGAGGGAGGGGTGGCGGCTGCAGCGGCGTGGCCTGCCCGTGGATACTGTTTAATTACTCCTGATATAGTCTTATCTCCTTGTAATTACGGCCGTCTCCTCGGGCTGCCCCGCCGCCTCCCGTCCGCACCCGGGGATCGATGCCGGGTCGGAGCCAGGGCCGCTGCTCTCGGGAGGGCGCGAGACCTGCCCGGAGCTCTGGAACGGGCCGCTGGGAAGGAAGGACGGGGATGGTGTGTCTCAGAAGCGGGAGTTTCCTGGTGCTACCAAAATGACAGCTTCCCCCCAACACAATGTGTTTAATGACGGTGGGTTTTTCCCTTCCCTTCCCTCTTGAAAGCCCCGGGCGGGAGGCTGGCCGTGGGCGGGTGGGGTCCGCGCCTCGCCCTGCAGTCACTGGAGTTGTGTTGGCGACACCTCTCCCCCGCCCCCGCTGAGCCCCTGGCACGGGGGCTCCTGCACCCCAATCCCCTCCAGAGCTCAGCACCACCCCCCCTTCTTTTTAATCGCCATAAACTAGACGTAACGTAAAATGCACGTCCTAGCCGTGTTCTGCGTGCAGGTCCGTGGCGTTCGGCAGGTTCACACCACTGTGCGGCCACCACCACCGCCACCCAGCTCCGGAACATTCCGTCTTCCCAAACAGGAACTCCATCCCCATTAAACGACAACTCCCCGTTCCTGCCCCACCTGGCACCCTTGTTCCACCTTCCGTCTCTGTGAACGTGACAGCCCCTCTAGGGACCGCGTGTCCGTGGACGCACACAGCGTGTCACCTTGGGTGTCTGCCTTCTCCGTGCTGGGCGTGTGTCAGAATTTCTTCCCTTTCTGTGGCTGAATAATGTCCCATTGTGTGGACATGGCACACACATGGTGTCTGTCCTGCCTGCTGCACAAACCTGGGTTGTTCCGGCGCTTTCCGAGAGTGCATGGGAAACCACCCCAGGGTGGCTCCTTCGAGCTGGTTTTAGCTGGGACCATGCGTCTCGTCTCCACCGCTGGGCCGCCTCTCGGGAGTGGTCAGAGGAATGAGGCTATCTGGACCCACTCTGTGGATGACCTCTGACCTCAGGGGCATGGCAGAGTTCTGGATCTTTCCATGCCTTGAGCAGTTTTGACCTGGGTGTGAATATTCATGAAGCAGCTCTTTTTTGTTTGTTTGTTTTTTCTTTTTTCATTTTTGAGGCAGCCTCACTGAATCCCCAGGCAGGGCAGGGCAGGGCAGGGCAGGGCAGGGCAGGGCAGGGCAGGGCAGGGCAGTGCAGGGCGAGACTGGTGCCCCCACCCCTGTGCAGGCAGGTGGGCAGGGCGGCCAGGCATGCAGGGAGGGCGGTGTGACCGCGAGAGGCATTTAGTGGAACTCAGTGCGCCCGGCCTCCCCTCCCCGCAGTGCCCGGCCCGTCTTACTTTCATCTTAAGCCCCGTGGGGCCGGGAGTATTTTAGGCAATGGAAATAGTTCATTTTTCTTCATTTGTTGTGTTGAGCGTTTGTCATGCCCAGAGAGCGCTGGCAGGTACGGCGGCAGCTGGCGCTCCCGGCTGGCCAGAGCTCTCGCTCGCTCTCTGTTGGCCTGGGGACATGTTCTTGGCTGTGGGCACGCGGAGCCTTGGGCTCAAGGCTGGTGGCGTGGAGCAGACCTTGACTCGGGTCCTGGAGGTGAGAGCCTCCATCAAGGCTGGGTCCCTGGGGGAGGAAGACGAAGTGCACACCTCGCTGGGGAGGGCTGAGCCAGCGCACCCAACGGTGACCAAATTCCCGCGACGCCCGGCAGTGTGCTGGGCTCGTGCACCTGCCTGAGGCACCTGGGTGTGCAGCGGGGACCCAGGGAAGGGGCGGATACCTCCATGAGGGCTGGGCACTTAGCAGTGACGCTGGGGGGTGGCATTGAGTTGACACTGAAGGACAGACCCCTAGACCAGAGACACCGAGAAAGTGGGAACCACATGCTGGCGATGGCACTTGCCAGTGCTGTCCCTGTGCTGGGCGCTCTTCTCTGTGTACGGCTCTCAAGGGGTCCTGTGGGTTTCAGGGGAGGGGTCAGTGTGACCCGCAGGTAGGAGTGCTGGGGGACAAGTGGCTCGACACGAAGTGGGGAGCCGCATAGGGGCCGCACACGCCTGGTTCACTTGGCCCTGGACCGAGCACTGCCACAGGCCGGGCACTGCACCCCCAGGGCCCCCGCCTCGCCTTGGCCTGGCCCGGGCAGCGGTGGAAAGCTCAGGGCAGGCCTTCGCCAGGCCAGGGCCCTGCACGTACGGACAGAAAGCACAGTCTTTGCGGGAGCGTCACTACTCCAGAAAGGATCCCGTCCCAGCCGCCAAGTTCTGCCTTTGCCGTAGATGCGTGGTGTGGCCAAGTGCCACCGGGTGCACCAGGCAGAGGGACCTGGGCAGAGGCCGACTTCCGCTGCAGGGCGCCCCCAGGGTACGTTGGAGAGTCGGGGGACTCCCACCCCAGACAAGGAAGAGATGACCACCCAGGGAACTGGGAACTGGGAACGGGGTAGTGCCGCCATGCCCCAGGCTCCTGCCTGGTTTCCCCGAAAAGTTCCCTGTCCCCCACTCCTGCCCACCAAGTCCCAAGAGAACAACTCACACCAACCAGGTGCCTTTGCACAGCTCCGCTTTGCTGTGCACAGAGAGCCTCGTGTGCATGGGGACACCGTTGCCCTTCCCGAGCCATGGCCTTAAGGGCACAGAACTGCTCCAAGGCCCAGTCAATCCAACGTGTTGTGGGTTGCCTGCAACACCCAGCACTAGATGCCGCGGGGGCAGGGGTGGCAGTGGTGCTGCCGAGTGACATGTGGCGGAGTTCCGGGACATTTGCCGGTGCCCCCAGAGCCGGCTGGGCAGAGGCTGCAACAGGGCAAGACCTGGCTTCACGGCCACTGGCATCCAAGGGGCGGCTAGCTCTGTCGGGTTCACCACCAGCAAGGCACGGTTCAGACCACCGGAGTGTGTGTGTGGCTGCGCGATGGCCTCCTTGTCTGTGAATGGGGCAGTTCTAGAACCTTCTTCCTGGGCTGTGAGAGGACTCAGTGAGGCAACAGCCGCCCATGGCTTAGCCGGGCGCGCGGCCCTCAGCGCCCAGACGTGTGAGTGCTGGGCGTGTGCACAGGTGTGGACTCCAGAACTTCCCAGATGCGAGTTTGGGACGGAGCCCTCCACAGGGGACTCTTGTTTTTGGGAAAGTGAGGGGGCTACCTGGACATGGGACTCAGGTGAGTGGCACCCCAGGTGAGCCGGCCGTGTTCTCTCCTGCTTGCCACGGCCGCCTCTGCCCACACGGGTCAGAGGTGGAGGGAGCATGTCAGAGGCAAGTCTAGGGACACATGGTCCCCACCCAGCAGCTCCAGCAGGGGGAGGACCCCCATGGCCCTTCACTCAGTAAAAATGCCAGGGAAGGACACTGATTGGCCTGACTGAGGTCACATGCCCACCTCTGGACCAACCACGGTGTCTCAAGGAAGGAGGGCTGGTCACATGCCCCTGGTGGGCGGGGCATTTTGACTGGCAGCTGAGGCACGTGTCAGGGCTAGGCTGGGGAAGCGGGCTGGGCTGGCTCTGCGTGCTGACCCCATGGGGGCCGTGCTGAGGGCCCTATGACTCTGCGCACAGTTCTTTCTGGTAGGTGGCACTCCCCTGGCTGCCTTTGTATAGTAGAGGACACCCGTGCCCACAGGTCATGCGGCACAGCTGGGGGTGGCTGGTTCCAAGCCAAGCAGTCTGGTTCCAAGGTGGCCCCTTACCACTCTGCTGTGCCATTTCATCGTGAGAAGCCCCAACTGGGAGGATGGATGTCCATGGGAAGATGGGGCCGATTGCCCTCCGCGCCCTCCCCCGGTGACAGGCTCCCATGTGTGTGTGCTGGCCTGCGCCCATGGTTGCCTGTCCGCTGATGGTGACAGGCCACCCCAGGTTGTCGTGCCTATCATGATCCATGGTCCTGTCCCTTAGGTGGTGGACAGGCCCACCCAGGTGTGTTGACCTATTGCTTTTTCCATGGTTTCCTGTCCCTGGCATGGTTGCAGGCACCCAGGTGTGTGCGTATCTGTTCCGATGGTCCTGCTCTCTGGTGTGACAGCGCCACGCGCGCAGGTGTGTGGGTATCGGTGTCCATGGTCCTGTCCGGCTGGTCGGGTGACAGGCGCACCCAGGTGCTGTGTATCTGGTCCATGTCCCTGTCGCGCCTGGGTTGGCTGACAGGGCACCGAGGTGGTGTGGCTATCTGTCCATGGTGCTGTCCCGTGGTGCGTGACAGCGCCACCCAGGGCTGTGTGCTATCTGTCCATTGGTGCTGTCCCTGGATGGTGGACAGATACCCAATCCGTTCGTTCGCTACTGCTGGGCGTGTGTGCCCTGGCCCGCGCTGGCGCGAATGTGGGGTGGCTGGTCCCTTGGGGATGGTGACAGGCCCACCCAGGTGTGTGGCCTATCTGTCCATGGTCCCGTCCCTGGTGGTGACAAGGCGGCACCCAGTTGTGGTGCTATCTGCTCCATGGGTCCGCGTCGCCCTGATGGGTGACAGGCGCACCCAGGGTGGTGTTGCCTGCCTGTTGTTCCATAGGTGGCTGGCCCTGGTGGCTGACAGCGCACCCAGGGTGGTGCCTGCCTATCTGTCCATGGCTGCCTGTCCCGTGTGATTGGCTGGACGGCCACCCAGTGTGTGTGCTATCTTCCATGGTGTTCCTGGCTCGCGGTCGGCTGACAGGCCACCCAGGTGGGTGCCTATCTGTCCATCCGGTCCTGGCTCCCTGGTGGGTGACGGCCACCAGGTGGGTGTGCCTATCTGTCCATGGTCCTGGTCCCTGGTGGTGGACAGGCACCCCAGGTGTGTCGCTATCTGTCCATGGTCCTGTCCGCCTTCTTGGGTGGTGACAGGCACCCAAGGTGGTGTGCGTATCATGTCCATGGTGCTGGTTCCTGGGTCAGGTGGACAGGCACCCAGGTGTGTGGCTGGCCTGGGCCCATGGTCCTGTCCCTGATGGCTGACAGGCACCCAGTGTTCGCTTGCTATCGTGTGCCATGGTGCGTGTCCCTGGGTGTGGGGGGTGACAGGCACCCAGGTGTGTGCCGTATCGTGCGCATGGTGGCTGTCCACTGGTGGGGTGACAGGCACCCCAAGGTTGGCTGGCGGCTAGCCATTGGTGCTGTCCCCTGATGTGGTGACAGGCAGCCCAGGGCTGTGCCTGCTATCGTGGTCCATGGTCCTGTCCCCTGGGTGGCTGACAGGACCCAGGGTGTCTGTGCCTGCCTGCGCCGATGGTGCTTGTTCCCTGTGGTGACAGGCACCCAGGTGTGTTGCGTGCTGTCCATGGTCCTGCTCCCTGGGTGGTGACAGGGCACCCAGGGTGGATGTGTTATCTGCCATCCGTGGTCGCTGTCACTAGGTAGTGACAGGCACCCAGGTGTGTGCTGCCACCATGATCCAATGGGGCGTCCCTGGTTGGCTGACAGGCACCCAGGTGTGCTGGCCTATCTGTCCATGGTGCCTCGCTTACCTTGTGCCGGTCGCGCTCGCCCGCGCGCCCAGGTGCTCGCTCGGCTCGCCCCTCGTCCATGGTGCTAGCCTCCCCGTTGATGGTGACAGGGCCACCCAGGTGCTGTGCGTATCTGGTCCAGGTGCTGCTCCCCTGATGGTGACAGCCGCACCCAGGTGTGTGCTATCTGGTCCATTGGTCCTGTCTTGGGGTGCGGACAGGTCACCCCAGGTGTGTGTGCTATCTGCCATGGGTGGCGTCCCGCATGGTGACCAGGCAGACCCAGGTGTGCTGCTATGTGTCCATGGTGCCCCTTCTCTGATGGTGGACAGGCACCCAGCGTATGTGCTGGCCTGTCCATAGGTGCCTAATACCTGGATGGTGACAGGCCACCCCACCCAGGTGGTGTGCTATCTGTCCATGGGCTGCTGGCTCCCTGCGCTGCGTGAACAGGCACCCAGGTGGTGTGCTATCTGTCCAGATGCGCTGCTGTTTCCTGATGGTGACAGAGCACCCAGGGCTGTCAGTGCTTATCTTGCTCCATGCCGTCGCCTGTCGCCTGGGATGGTGACAGCACACACAGTGTGTGCTAATCTGTCCATTGGTGCTGTTCCTGATGGTGGACAGGCACCCAGGTGTGGTGCTACCTGTCCATGGTGCGTAACCTGATAAGGTGACAGGCACCCAGGTGTGATGCTGCCTGTCCAATGGTGCTAGAATTCCCTGATGGTGACAGCACCCAGGTATGTAGCTGCATGTCCCATGGTGACTATACCTGATAGGTGCAGGCACCCAGGTTGTGTTGCTATCATGTACCATGGTGCATGATCCCTTAGGTGTGGACCAGCACCAGGTGTGTGCTGCCTGTGATCCATGGTGCTGTCCCTGTGGTGGACAGGCACCCGGGTGTGTGCTATCTGTCCATGGTGCTGTCCCTGATGGTGACAGGCACCCAGGTGTGTGCTACCTGTCCATGGTGCTGTCCCTGATGGTGACAGGCACCCAGGTGTGTGCTATCTGTCCATGGTGCTGTACCTGATGGTGACAGGTACCCAGGTGCGTGCTGTCTGTCCATGGTGCTGTCTCTGATGGTGACAGGCACCCGGGTGTGTGCTATCTGTCCATGGTGCTGTCCCTGATGGTGACAGGCACCCGGGTGTGTGCTACCTGGGCATGGCAGCTATGCTTAATGGTGACGTGCATCTGGCAAGTTACCTAACAAATTCTCACCTGACGTCATGTTTCACTGCAGGGTTACCTCCTCTCCCACGCCCTTCCTGCCCTGCCCCAGGCCACGTGGGCAGAGCCGACGGCGGGTGGGCGCCTGTGCTGTCCCGCCTCCCCCACAGAGCCCCGGAGCATCTATTGCGTTTCCATGACTTTGCTCCTCTGTAAGGCCCAGAACCTCGTGGGCAGGGCCATTGTCCCTAAACCGTCTTTGTGCCCCCAGCCCCAGCACACAATAGGCACTTAATAAGGGGGTAGTTTAAAACCTCGGTGCATAAGTGACATTGCACGCTGTGTGACACCCCTACACATGTACACTGAGGTTTTGTCTAAGCGGGTTTCTGACAGTCCCATGCCTGCAGACAGCGCCACGCCCGGGGAAGTCCGTTCCCCTCTCTCCCCTCACCCTCAGGAGCACGTGGCCCGGCTGGAAGCCCCGCGCTCTCCCGGCTGAGCAGGCCTCCCGCCTGGCCTCGGCACCCCTGCCTGGATGAGCACACCCCGGCAGGAGCCGTTAGCGCAGCCCCAAGTGTTGCCTGGGGCTGGAGGAGGCTGGCAGGGGCGGGGGCGGGGTGGTGGCCTTGGGGTTTACACCACCTGGACCAAGGGGCTGCGACTCTCCGCTCCTGGATGCATCAACCCGCGGACAGGCCTTCCTCTGTCTCGGTCTCCCCGGGAAGCCGCTGCCCAGGCTCCAATTTGGCCTCCACTTTGGGGAGGTAGAGCCAGGGGCCGTGGGCCTCGCCAGGGCCCGGGTCCTGGCCGCCCTCCCCTCCCCTCCCCCGCCCTGCGCCCGGCCAGCAAGGTAAGCGACCAGAGGAAAAAGTTCTGCCACGGGTGCCAGGGAAACGTCCTCCGTCCTCATCCCCTCCATTAATCACCGGCGAGCGGGGGCGCCGGGCCCTGTTTAAGATGCGCCGGTGATTCCGAGGTGAGTGCAGGCATCCCTGAGCTCGCCGTTAATCTGCTCCCTGCAAGACAGGCTACCTCAGGCCTGTTAATCACTCGCTGTAATTACAGCCCGGCTCACACGGGGAATGTTAATGCACGCCTCGGACGCAGGGCGCCCCTCTCCCCGTGGCCCCGGACACCAGGTGACGACGGGATTTGGCGCGGCTGACGGTGCATAGAAATGAGCGCGCCGTCCGGGGGTAGGGTGGCCGGCTGCCAGCAGCAGGGTCCGCCTGCCTCAGCCCCTCCTTTGTGTCCTGCATGCTTGGCAGGCCGGGCAGTGGGCACGAGGGCGACCGGGTGCACAGCGCGAGAGTGGGGGCTTGGCAGGACCGGGCTGGCCGGGTACTGAGAGCCACGCCCCACCCGGGGCCGGCAGGGAGGGCAGGACTTGCCTGTGGGAGGGTTGGTGGCCTTTCCGTGGCACCTCTGTCCACACCAGGCAACTCTGCTGCCCGTCCACTGCGGGACACTCGGCCGCCGACCCTCAGGGCTGACTTCTGGTGGGCGGGGTGGCTGGCAGAGCTGCGCGGGGACATTCACGCCACCACTCAGGGGCCAGAGGGAATTCCACGTTTACTCTTGTTGTGAGTTTACTTTCCGATTATACAAGTGACATGTGTTGTTAGGAAATATCTGGTAATGCCTGCCTCCCTTTTCTGGCTTTTGTGCCCAGATACCCAGGGTTGTTAACGGTTGTCAGGGACTTTGCAGATTACCTAGTACAGTGTCCACTCCTGACAGCTGGGGACACTGAGGCTCAGGCAGGAGTGGGGTGGCTCCTGGGGCCCCTGAGTCGGGGGCAGCTGGCTGGGACCCAGTTCCCGGCTTCTAAGAGTACAAGCCACACTCGCCTGGAGCCCCTAGACCATGACCCTAACCCTGGGCTGTGGCCCGAGTGGTCACAGAGAGCCTGGCTCTCGGTGCCTGAGGGTGACGGGGGGGGGGGCGACAGGAAGGGCAGGTGCCTGAGGCCTGGCAGCTCACCCCGGTGCCAACCCTGCCTTGGAGCCCATTAGTGGAGGAAGGGGTTGGGGTGGGGACCATAGGCCACAGTGAGCGGAAGTGTCCTCGGGCTGAGGCCTGGCCCTCTTTGTCTTCTCTGAGCTGTGCTCTGGGCCAGGGGGCGCGAGGAGGACCAGGCCCTTCCCTTCCGTGGTTGGCGTGTCTGGCCTCCAAAGGTCCTGTGCCCCAGTTAGGGCCACCCACGCCGCAACACCAGGCAGGCGCAGGCCCTGTCCTCCCCACACCACGCTGCTGACACCAGCTGTCCTCCCACCGTGTCCAGCTCTGCGGGGCCCCTCGCCAGCCCCTCTGCAGCCCCCGGGACGTGGCGGTCCATCCAGACTCCAGTGCTGGGACCCTAGGACGGGGCCGTTTAGTGCCAGCTAAACCCCAGCCAGGATGCTTCAAAAAATGCCCTGGGCTCCGGCTCTGGTGGCAGGCGAGGGCCTGGGCGTGGGCGGATTTCAAAGCCCCGCAGGTGTCTGCAACCTGCCGGCAAGGTCAGCGCGCTCTGGCGTGGCCGGTGTGATCTGAGGTTGCTGGAACTGCGTGGGTCTGTGATGCGGGGAAGTCCTTGACTCCTGCACGCCCCACAGAAGCCCAGGGACTCGGGGCGAAGACGCTAATGGACGCCTGCTGCCCACCTTGGCGCTCTGCCAGGGGACACACGGCCCTGCCGGCAGCAGCAGGTGTGGGGGGCACGGGGGGGGGCACAGGGAGGAGCTCTCCAGATTGCCAAGGGAGGGGGCATGCGTGGCCAGGGCTGCCGGCTGGGGAGGACAGGGCACGGCGGGGCCAGGGCAGGGGCAGCCGCCTCACCCCAGACTGTCATTAACACCCTGGTCAGCTGCAGCCTGGGCCTCGGCGCTGCAGGAGCGCGAGGAGTGCGGAGGGAGGCGCTGAGAGAACGACAAGTGGGGAGCAGAGTGAGCCCGGGAGTGGCCCCATGCGGGCACAGCATGGTCAGCCGTCTGACCAGCCGTGGCACTGCTGGGGTGGCCCAACGGGGCTCTCGGCCACCACCGTCCTTCCGCCAGGGCTCAGGCTTGCGGGCCCTCTTCACCAAATGCGCTCCTGGAGGGCGTGCATGGGGCGGGCGACAGATCCATGGGCCGCTCCTGCAGCCCAGGCCCACTCACGGACACCCCTCTGGAGCCGGCGCCGCCCCTCCGGGCACCCCTCTCCCTGCCGCCCCTGCCTCGTGGGCTTTCCCCGCCGGCCCTCCAGCCCAGGGGCTGCGGTCATTTTCATGCAGGGCTGGCTGTCTGCCCCTCCGGCCGCACCGTGGCCCTGGAGCCCAACGCCGGCAATTCCAGGCCACGGGACAGGTCACAGGTCCCCCCACGGGGCCGCTGCTGCCCGGCTTCTAGACGGATGGTCTTCGGTGGGAAGAGCTAGGGGACACCTCCTAGTGAGGGACGCTGGTGACCTGTGGAGTCCGAGGCCCTGCCACCGTGACGGGGCCTGGGCCCAGGGAGGGTGTGCTTCCCCTGGCCGGCTCTGCGTGGCTGTGCTGAGGCCACGCCTCTGTTTTCTCATCCGTAAAGGAAAGAGGACTTTCTCCCTGTGTGCAGTGGTCATTAGAGAAGTCTCTGGAACCTTCTAGAAGGGTCCCGTTATCAATGAGGAAATTCCGTGAGCATCTCCTCCTGGGGTGCGGGATGCGGTTAGCTCTGAGAGGAGGTGGCTTGACGTCGTTTGACTCGAGCAGAGGCTCTCGCCTGAATTTGGGGCGTGGGGTTAGCAGTTTGCTCCCCGTACCACGCGCGCTGCGGAAAAGCAGTGGTTTGGAGGGCACCGTGGTTTCTGCCACCTGCACAGGTGCGGTGCCCTCGGGCGGGGAGGACAGGGCTCTGCGTGTCCTGAGTCCGTTCTGACCACAGACGCGGACTGGACGTTGGGGGGAGTAGGCCGGTGCCCCTCCCCCTCCCCACCCTGGAGCTGAGGTTGCCACTGACGCCCCCACCCCCTTCCTGAGGGGCCAGGCAGGAGCCCTGCCATCGGGGACTGGCCAAGCGCCAAGGCCCTCCGGCCTCCGAATGCAGATGCCAGCTGCTCAGCCTGGGCTGCTGGGAGGAGGGAGGTCTGCAGGGGGCAGCTGCCTCTGCCCCGTTTAACCCCAAGTGGGGCCCTGATAACAGGGGATCGGAGAGAGCCAGTGGTGGCGTCCCCCTGCCTTCTGACCGGCACCTTGTCTGAAACAAGAGCCAAGGCCCTGGCAGTGGCGGCAGGTGGCAAGAGGCAGGTGTGACGGGGCCTCACTCACCCGGAGGCCACAGGCTGCGCCAGGTCACTCACCTACCACTGGTTTGCAGGGGTCAGGATGATGATGGGCCACAGGTCATCCCAGCACAGCCAGCGCCGGCCAGGCTCCTGCCCTCCTGTGCCCAGAGCCCCCAGTGAGTGTCAGAGTCCACGGAGGGCTCTGGCCACCTCCTGGGGGTGGCTTTTTCAATATTTTGGGCAGCTACTTGCCAGCCAGTGACATCCTAGAACACCAGTCAGGCCACACCCACACTGGCCTCCCTCGATGACCCGGCCAGAGACTCTCTAGAACTTTGGGTGTCCTGGATCCCGGGGGAACTGGACAGGGGTCCCCACTCCCCAGTGGGGCAGCGGCTGGAGCCCGTGCTCCACAGGGAACGGCCGTCGCACCTGTGTTCCCCTGTCCTGGTCCGCCAGGGCCCAGGTCCTCAGTTGTGGGCTGGGGGGCTCTGTCATTGCCCTGCAGGACTGGGGGTGCCTCCTGGGCCCCCCTTCTTGGGACGTGGGACAACACTTGGAACCTAGGGCCGGGCCGGGAGTGTCGAGGTCACCCAACCCGGCTTCCCGCCGCAGACAGATGGCCGCTCAGCGTCTCCGCGAATGCTCACGGCTCATGACTTAGCAATCGCGGGAACCAAGGACGATCCAAGGGTCCTCGTACCTTCTCTACATCTTAAGACGCGTCTGCAGTCCAGCCAGGTGGGGGCTGGTGGAGGCTGGCCCCTCGAGCCCCTCCGTGTCCCTCCTGGGACCCTCCTGCCTGGTGCTTCTGTATTTTCCCGCTCGGGTGGGAGGGGGCCTTGGTGCGGAGACTTCTGGGGCCACTCTGCCAGGCAGGGTCTGCAGGGACTTGGTGGGTGCGGTCCCTCCCTCCTCTGCTGGGCTTCTCTCTCCTTCCTCAGATACCTGCTGTTCTCACCGTTGCTCTCGTCCTCAGCCGGGGACTCCGGAGCACCTGCCAGAGCGTCTGCGTGTGGTGCGGGCATGAGGGGGTGGGGAAGCCCCGCGCCTGGGGCCACCCTCGGCACTCACTCGAGGTGCCACCACTCGGCCTGCGTGTCCGGCTATGACATGGGGGCAGTGACGGCCCCTGCCTGGGTCGCGAGGTGCCAGGGACACGTGTAGGCCAAGCGCTCAGTGCCGTCCCTGGCCTTTGGAGCACGGAGCACGTAACAGACGGCTGCAATTGGGGCAATGTCTCTGTCAAGGGTGTGCAGCGTAAGGGTCCCCAGGGTGTGGCAGAGCTGTCCCGCCGGCTCCCACTTTGACCTTGGTCCCAGAGGCCTCCGTGCTCTCACTCACCTGCATCTGCCCGGCTGTCCCTGGTGCTCTCACGGTGCCTGTGCCTCAGTGAGGCTCTCCCAGGAGCAGCCCCCGAGCTGGGACTGCTGCAAGGGCAGAGAGTCTGGGGGGGCAAGGAGACAGAGGGAAGGGGGTAGGCTGGTGGGACGGGGGAGAGGGGGACCAGGTCAAAGGCCAGACGTGAGCTGTTCTCCCCCACGCAGCGGGCGTGAAGCTCAAGGGTGAGATAAACGTTCCCCAAAGGCTGCCGTCTCAGCGGGCCTGCCGGGGCGTCACTGTGACACCACTGCATGTTTGTGTGATAGTCGAACAGCAAATTCTTTTGTCGGGGTAAAACATGCGTAACATACAATTTACCATCTCGGTCGTTTGCAAGCGTGTGGTTCGGTGGCATTAAGTGCGTTCACTTTGTGTCACCATCGCCACCATCCACCTCCAGACTCTGTCCCCATAAACACTAACTCCCCATCCCCCTCCTCAGCCCCCGACAACCACCCTTCTGCTTTCTGTCTCCATGAACGTGACTATGTCTCGGATACAGATGCTACCGTCAGCCCTTCCGTGTCTGGCTTGTTTCCCTTAGCGTGATGTCGCCAAGGCTCACCCGTGTTGCGGTGCGTGTCAGAGCACAGTTTAATAAAGCCCTCTCATGCAGCTGCTCTCAGTGCATTCTCCCCGGACCTTGTGGACAGGTTACATGAGCCCATCTTGCAGATGGGAACACTGAGGCGCCTCCTCCGGGCTCACTGGCACCGGCTGAGTGGTCACGTGGCCTGCAGATGGGGCAACAACGGGGTTCTTGCACGTACCCCTGGGGATCTGCCCGCCTCACCCTGGCCGGGTGCTGCCGGCACGGCTGAAGCTTGGCCAACGTGCCCCACCCACCGTTTTAGTAAACGACCGTCGCATTATTTAAAAACAGCACCAGCTGTGGAGGAAGACCTGCTCCCTCTAAACCTCTCCTGCTTCCCTCTTCCCTGTCTCTTGTGACGAGGCAGGGAGGTTTCTAAGAATAACTCCCAGTGGCGGACGGGCCAGGCCTGCTCCTGAGGACTGTGCAACCTCAGGTGATGGGTCCAATTTGAAGCCTGTTGACAGCGGGGCTTTGAAGGATGGGTTCCGGGCAGGGCGTGTGTGTGCCGCGCGAGAGGAATACAGATCGATGATTTATCGGGAGAAGGGCACGTTATGCAGATGCGAGGTATTGGCATCGTGTCCGCGACCGAGAGGGGCCAGGATCCCTCGAAGGGGGGGCGCCGGGTTGGAGCGAGTCCTTCGCCCCCAGCTCTACGGGGTGGAACCTGTGGCCGTCGAGGATGGACAGGAGGAGGCTGGGGACGGGGCTCAGAAACCCGAGTGGCCTTTTCCCGGGGGCTCTGGTTTCCTGGAGCTGTTGGACGTCTCCGTTCTTTGGTGGCTGTGAGGGCTCCACACCCAGGGAGAAGGGCCGCAGGGGCCCCGTCTCTGTGGCCAGGGAGCCTTCTGGTAGCGGCGAGATGCAGACCCTGGGACCTTCCGTGCCACAGGTGGAGGCGTGGCAGGGCGGCCTGCGCCCACCCACTTAACCGGCTCATCCGTCTTCCGAGCAGCTCGAGCGCGGGCCGGGGTATATTGCTTAAGCAACCTCATTACTCTTGTGCATTTAGCAGCTTGGAGGAAGATAATACCTTTCAGGTTTGACCCAATTTTAGTTTTTGTTGTCATAACCATGGAAAATCGACCTTTGAGCCCCTCAGCAGCGGGCCTGAATGGGAAGTGATTTACGGCGTGCGCGCCGCGCCGAATCCCTAATGCGCCTGCAGAAAGGAGCCGCGGCGTCCTCCGCGGAGGCACTAATCTCCTCTTAGCAGCAATTTCCACGGCGGATTCTCGCGCCTCCTCGCCATCCGAGAGCCCGCTCCCCGGAGGTCTCGAAAACTGGGTTTCCTTGAATTAAAAGTAAATAAGTAGATAGGCAGTCACACGAGCGAGCGCAGGCCCGGCCCTGGCACGTGCCTCCCTGGGCCGCGCCCACCTTCCTGCAGCTCTGCCCCCTGCCCGGGCTGTGAGGTCACTTCCTGTCTCCAGCGAGGGAGCAGGCAGGGGCTGCGGGCAGGGAAGCTGAGGCTTCTCAGGACCTGCCTGCAGAAGTCTCTCCCCTTCTGGCTTCGTGGGAGACAGAACTGGAAGTCCCCAAATCAACCAACGTCTTTTGACGCGGGCAATAGAGGGGGGAAGGGGGAGGTCGGAGGGGGAAGGTGCAACGGTTAGCTATTGCCGCGTGACCAACTGCCTCCGAAGCCAGGTGCTTAAAGCCACAATTGTGTCTTTTATTGCTCACAAGTTGGGGTCAGTTAGGGGTCGGCTGACCCTGGCTGGACTCCTTGTGGGTCTGTGGGTCTGCGTGGTGGCCGTGCTCCAGGCTGGGTGAGCTGGGGTGGCCGTGCTCCAGGCGTCCTCCTTTCCTGTCTGAGGACTGGGAGCCAGCCACGGTGCTGGCAGAACAAGTGAAGACAGCTCACCGCCACCTCCACCTCGTTCTAGGCAAGGCAGGGCCAGGCCCAGATTCACGAGGGCAGAGAGGAGACTTCCCATCTTCAGAGGGAGGCACCGCAAAGTCGCGTGGCAAAGCAAGTGGGCCAGGGGACAATGGGAGTCCCAGTAGTTGTACTCCCAACTGGTGCAGAGGGCTCTGATGATGATGATGATGGAGGTGAAGGTGGCCCTCACACACTGAGCACTCACCATGGGCGTGTCGTCACACCAAGCATTCTGTGTGAGCTCATCAGCTTCCTAGAGATGAGAGAGTAACTCCTAATGAGAAGGTTATCATCACCCCATTTCAGAGGTGCGTAAACTAAAGTTGAGAAAGGTGAAGTGATTTGTCCAAAGATAGTGATGGGAGTCGTGATTTTAATCCAGGTTTGTCTGACTCCCAAACCCAGACTCACAGAAGCCTCACTTTCAGCCTGCAGCACTCAGCACTGCCTTCCAGCCGCTGCCCCTGCCCTGGGCCTTCTCCTCCCCTCCTTAGGGTTACTTTGTGGATGGATGGGTAGACAGATACACAGATGGATAGGAGGTTGTTTGCACAAATGGATTAATGAATGAATGATGGATGGATGAATGGATGAGTGGGTGGGTGGGTGGATGAATGATGGGCAGATGGGTGGGTGGATGAGTGGATGGGTGGGTGGATGGATGATGGGCAGATGGGTGGATGAGTGGGTGGATAGATGGTGGGTGGGTGGGTAGATGGATGGTGGATATATAGGTGGATGGGTGAGGGGGCATATGGATGAATAGTGGATGAATATGTGGATGGGTAAGTAGATAGGTAGATGGGTGGGTGGATGGATGAATGGTAGATGGATGGTGAAGGGATGGGTGGATGGATGGATGATGGAGGGATGGGTGGATGGATGGATGGTGGATGGGTGGATGGATGGATGGTGGATGGATGGTGGATGGATGGATGATGGAGGGATGGGTGGATGGTGGATGGATGGTGGATGGAGGGATGGTGGATGGATGGATGATGGAGGGATGGGTGGATGGATGGATGGTGGATGGGTGGATGGAAGGATGGTGGATGGGTGGATGGATGGTGGATGG